>LPNX010323529.1:2945-188718 GCA_001517045.1 Pseudotsuga menziesii | reverse complement strand
AAGAGTTGCAAAGTTCATGGTCTCCTTCCTATGTTTCTGATTTTTGTATGGATGATAGCAAAGAGACTCCTCATGGTGTGGTGAACCATGAGATTCAAACTAATTTACAAATGTTTGAAGGGTTGAAAGATGAGCAAGCTGAATGGCAAACACTTGCCATGGATGAAGAAGAACACGAGTTGTCTCATAGTGCAAGTCTCGCACTCGTGGAAGAGGCACATGATCCTACACACATGGAACCAGCCTTGAGGAGAGGTTTCCAATTTTCTGACTTGAAGGATGAGTTGGTGCGTTACACTTCATCCTACACTGTTACTTCTTTCAGTTTTCATCCCAGTGAAGTTTGGGTGAAGGGGTTTTTTCTGTTAGTGCCACATGAGGAGTATGAGACTCCTACCCTTCATGATGATCCTATGATATGTGCACCAATTCCTTTTGAGCAGCATTTACATCCATTGTTTCGTATCACTTCTACTCATGGATGCACTTCCTTGAGGCACTTGGAGGCTCCTTCTTTGATTGATGGAGGTTCTTCATCCATTGCTTGGATAAGAGAACACATTATGAGACATCTTGATACATCTTATTCTTTCTTGCAGCATTATGAGACATGGGATCCTCACCTATGTTACTGGATTAGACTTTATTGGTATCTTCATGATTGTGTGCGTTTGACACATGATGATTTTCTTGATTGGAGGTGCAAGCTTCTTGAGTTCTCTTCGATGAATGATCACTTCAGCCACATTGGGAGTGGTATATCTTTGTATTATTTCACTATGTTTCATTATGATGTATCTATATTAGTGATTATGATGTATGGGAGAATGCATAGTAGAACTTGGGATCCTGGCACCCCTCCCCATGATGTATTATTTTGTACCACTCTATGTATTGATGGAATGCGCCAGTTATGGGATCCTGGCATTCCACACTTGGTTGGAATAATTGGGAGGACATGGTACCCCTCCTACTTTGATGTACTGTTTTGGGAGACCTTGTGCATGGTAGAGATGCACAAGCATTTGGACTTGGGTAGCCCACATTCTAATTTGTATGTACTCACACTAAGTATTGATGGGGTGCGCAAGTGTTGGGACCTTGGCATCCCATACTTGCGGGACTTGTTCTTGATGACATTTTACACTAGGAGAGTGACCAAGCAGTGGGACCCAAGCATTGTTGATTATGGGAAGCTCATTGGGAACACATTTTGGTTGGTTGGCTTGAGGAAGCACACCTCGTCTCTTCTCCATGGGTTCATCTTTGCAACAGTTCATTATGGTTTCCTACATGCTTTTGGATGTTATGTTTTTCTTACAGGGTGTCATGATGACTTCCATGTGCCTCTACTGCATTGCATAGGAGAATATATATTGCATCTTGCATTTCTGAGGATCATTTGGGATCCTGGTATCATTAGTCTTCACATTAAGTGCATGGTTGATGGTGGAAGATTGATGATGTGATGGTATGGTTTCTTCATTGCTTGAGGACAAGCATATTTGGGAAGGGAGGACTGTCATGTCCCCAATTTTGGCCTAAGGAAAATAGACCAAGGTCACTTAAGAAGCATTTAGAAAATTATTAATGGTGACAAATAAGGAGAAAATAATTATTGGCTAAGGGGAAGTAATAATTACCCAGTGCATGGTTTCTGTTGTTCTATAGTATTTTTCTATGGTATGGGCAACAATTAGATAATAGAACATGGTTTTTATTGGCCCATGGTATTTATCCATGGTATTGGAGACTTTCCAAGGATAAAAGGAGGCGGAGGCAAAGGGAAAAGGCATGCTTGAATATTTGGAGATTTGTTCTTGAGACCATCTAGGGGTTAGCCTAGAGTTTTCGTTTGGGGTTGGCAAACTCCATCCATCCATTCTAGTCTAGTTTCGGTGGTATGACGGATCCACCCTAGCTGGACAAAGGGGGAGGATCCATTCAGGGTCTTCATTGGAGCTTCATCATCCGGGTTGGCATTACCTTTCAGGTTCTTGTTGACTGTATCCTGGTAGCTGATATCATAGCCATAATTATTGTACTGTTTACTCATTGCTGGTCATAATAAAGGTGCCAATATTATCTCGCCATTGTGATGTGTTATGGAATGTGTCTAAAGTGTTTGATGAAATGTCTATGAGAATATATGTTGCTGGTGAAAGTTATAAATCAATGTAAAATTGATTAAGGTTGACAAATTCATAGATTTTGTGATCATCCCGGATCGGGGATATTACACTCCAGCAGTAGCAACACCTGATTGGGCCCAAACCTATTTTTGGGCATTTTTATATTATTTTATGTAGTTTTTGTGAGGCTCACGATTTCCTCAAGGAAGCACAAAGTCAAAGAAATAAAATATTATATTATTTTATTGTGCCATGGGGACACCCAAAGGGAGTTAGTCAAACACTCCTTGGACCCACCATGTGCTTCATTTATTTCTTGTTGAGTGGGGTACCCTCTTTATCGGTGATTTAGTCCACTTTGGTACTTTATGGTTATATTGATCCATGTATTGTATGTTGATCTCATCTCAACCATTGATTAGAACATTTTATCCTTTAATCTTAGCCACTCGTTTTTTAAAGTGGTTAGGATTCGGTTATGATCGTGGTTCTCTCATTTCTATTTAAAGGAGAGAGCTTCTCATTTGTAAGGGGTCTTTGGCTCTTGGATCTGAATAATAGAAAGATTTTTTTGTGGATATTTTCTGGATTTGCTATGCATCTGATGTTCTCAAATGATGATTGGATATAGTCTTCTGCTTCCTAGCATTGTGGAAACTCTTGTGAGATCTATATTTTTCTGCTATCATTGTTTTGTCTATAGGAGGGCGTTTTGGCTGGAGCGTTTTTGCAGGGGGACCTCAACTCATTCGGTTTTCTTCGTCTCGGATCAGGGGGTTTTCACTAGTTTCATTGTGATCTATGATTACTTTGTTTTACTTTCCTATAGTATTTGGTTTCTTTATCTTGTATTGGCAAATCTGATATTGTTGACGTTTGCTCATGCAGGGTAGGGGGTGCATTGGTGGCTTGTGGCTTACATCTGTCATAGAAATCACTTGGATCTTCCAGAATTGATCGGGATAGCAAGGATCATCACTGTTAAAGAGTTCTACAAGAATTTCCAAGTAAGATCTAATAGGTAAGTCTCTTCTTTTCAGATCTGAATCTATTGTACTTGCTTTTCTTCAATTTTTCTGAAAACTCCTAAAATACTAAAAACCCTAAGAAGCACTAAATCTGGGAACCGTTTGATCTTTGGCCAAACCACTGCTGGGTTTCATATATCAGGCATCCCATTCACTGAATCTACTATAATGCTGGTCAAATTCCTACTGGTTTGACCTAGATCTGATTTTTAGCCTGAAAACTGCATAACCCCCCACTGAAAATTTGACCTGCTAGGGTTTTGACTTTTTCTTAATTCTGACTTCATAGACTGATAAATCAGGTCCCAATAGTCCAAATCACCCTCAATGCTGAGCTAATTCATGGCATTTTGATCTAGATCTAAGTTTTAGACTGAAATAGCCTTAGCGCCTTCACTGAAAATTGGAATTTTCCGTAGTTTACTTTTTCTAAAATCTGACAAGCCAAGTGGATAGATCAGGGCTTGAGCACTCCAGAACACCCCCAACGCTGAGCTAGTTCCTGTATGGTTTCCATAGATCTGAAAATTTGACTTTCAGCCTCCTAGCCCCCCTCATCAGATTTTGACTTTTCCAGATCTGTTTTTTCCTACAATTTTCTGACTTGGGTTTGTAGATCGAGCCATCCTGACCTCATTTCCCCTCCAACGTTGAGGTGATAGTCTCCTGGTGGTTCTAGAGCTGCAGATCTGCCTCTCCAAACCCTAGCGCTAACCCTCCTTCTACTGGTTTTCCTGTAACCTGAGTCTTCCGGGCCAAATCCTTTTTTGGGTCCATAGATCAGGGTATATCCTAGGTGGGTTCACTGAAACGTTGTGCTGATGATGACTCCATTTCCCAATGCACGTAAGACACTGATCTCCTATTTCTAGCGCTGGCCCTAAATTGACCTTACTCCCATTCTCTTTGCCAACGTTCATTGATAACTCAAGTTACCCATCTTTCACTGAGTCTGTCTCCTTGGTACTAGACAGTCCCAACTCTGTCTTTGCTGTAGTATCCCAAACTGATATTTTCCTGTTTATGTGTATACAGTAGGTGGCTAATAGACTTACTCCTTAATCAAATAGGAAAGCAAACCCCGAACTTTGCATGCATGCAGTTGCATGCAAATATGTGCCCTAGAAAAATACTGAGATGCTACAAAATAGGAAAAATCAATGCATGTACATACCAGTATATAGATCAGCTGATGGTGAAGAGACTGGTCCCAGCATGCAAGGATTCTGCCGGAGGAATAAGGAGATACACCAAATCGTCCTCCACAGGTGAATGCACCCTCCTCTCAAACTATATAAGCTCCAGAATAATAAATAAGCTGTCGCTAGAAGCCCGGATGATGTGCACTAGGGTTATAATACCCCTCTGATGATGTTGGAAGCAGCATGCAGAAGTTTTGAACCCTGTAGGTAGGAAAACGAATTGCTTTGTCTCTAATCACGGTGACACGGTGTGACGGTGAAACCCTCTGGCTGGATGAATAATCAACCTCCTGAAATAACTACTGAATGTAACCTGATGATGAACTAGTGCTGAACCTGGATGAGCCAACCTGATGATGAACTAGGGCAGATAGATTTCGCTGTCAAAATACACCAGTTAGTTGAGCATACGCTCAACCCCAACTTAGCTCGCCGAGCTCTCCAATTCGACTCCACAAATCAATTATGCCTCCCAAGTAGCCTCCTCTATAGGCAAATCTTTCCACTGAACCAGGTAATCTCTGATGATTTTGTTCCTCAGTTTACACTCTCGCACCTCTAGGATGCGCTCCAGAATCAGAACCAATTGCTCCTCATCATCAAGGGGAGGCAACTCAGAAGATGTAACAATCTATTGAACAACCACCTTCTTGAGATTGGAGACATGAAATACGTTGTGAATCTTTCTCTCTGGGGTAGTTCTAGCTCATATGCTACCTCTCCGACCTTCCGAATTATCTTGTATGGACCATAGAAACGAGGTTGGATTTTTTCTGCTCCTTTCTTTTTAAGAGATGACTGTCCGTAAGGCTGGAGGCGTAAATAAACGAAGTCTCACACCTCAAAACTGCGCTCAACTCTATGCCTGTCTGCATATATCTTCTGTTGATTCTGAGCAGCCTGTATGTTCTCCCTGAGTATCTTGAGGATATCTTGACCCTCCTAAATCCACTCCTTGGCCTTGGGGGCCCTGGTATCACCAAATATCCGGTCTGCAAAAGTGGAAGCATCATACCCATACAGGGCTCGAAAAGGGGTCATCCTAATGGTCATATGGTAGGTGGTGTTGTAACAATGTTCACCCAAGTGTAACCATTTGATCCATTTCCTCTGCTGACCTAATACGTAATTTCTCAAGTATCCCTCAATCCATTTATTAACAATCTCTGTCTGCCCGTCACTCTGCGGATGATAACTTGTGCTGATGGCTAACTCAGTCCCCACTAACCGAAAAAGCTCTTGCCAAAAGGCTCCTGTGAATTTGTTGTCCCTGTCACTGACAATGGTCTTGGGTAACCCATGGAGTCTAAATACCTCTCTGAAAAATAGTTCTGCTACCTGTGCTGCTGAATAATCTGATGATATGGCAAAGAAATGAGCAAACTTAGTCAATCTGTCCACTACTACGTACAAGCAGTCTCTGCCTTGGACCTTGGGCAGCCCAGTAATGAAGTCCATAGAAATACTCTCCCATTTCTGCTCGGGAATAGGTAAGGGATGTAGTAAACCATCCGGGTGGATGTGCTCTATTTTGTTTTGTTGGCACAAGCTGCACTCCCTCACATGTTGTATCACATATTTCTTGAGGCCATTCCATGAGAACCTTTCTCTAATCTGTCTGTAGGTCTTGAGAAACCCCTGATGCCCTGCTAATGGTGAATCGCGCGATGCCTGTAATATTTTCTTCTTGAGGGGAGACTCTGGAACCAAGAAGATTCTGTTTTTGTAGTATATGATATCATCAATGACCCTGTACCTATCATCCTGAATCTGTCCATCCAATAGCTCACAAGCAAACTTATCTTTGGAGTACTCAACCAAAATATGAGACCTCCAATCTGATGAGATGCTCACAAGGGATAAAGTAGCTGGTCGTCTAGAAAGTACATTGGCCACTACATTGCTCTTCCCCTTTACGTACTCAATCTTGAAGTCATAAGCCTAAATTTTACTTAGCCATTTATGTTGTCTCTCATTTAGCTCTTTCTGCTCTAGGAAGTATTTCAGGCTGTCGTGATCTATCTTAACCTTGAACCTGGCACCTACTAAGTACTGCCTGAACTTGGTTAGCGCATGGAGGATAGCTAACATCTCTTTGTCATATATTGAATAGTGGTGCTCATAGTCTTTGAGCTTCCTGCTCTCAAATGCAATGGGGTGGTTGTTCTGCATCAAAAATGCCCCAATTCCCTCTCCTGAAGCATCACATTCTAACACAAAGGATTGAGAAAAGTCTGGTAAAGATAATACTGGGCATGAACTCATTACCTCCTTCATTTTCTCGAATGTTTGTTGTGCTTCCTCCGACCAACTAAATGCTCCCTTCTTGGTAAGATCTGTGAGGGGTGCGGTCATATGTGAGAATCCGCTAACATACCTCCTGTAGTAGGTGCAAAGGTCCAAAAAGCCCCTCAGTTCTATCACATTGTTAGGTGTAGGCCAATCCAAAATTGCCTGAATCTTCTCTAAGTGCACCTGGACCCCATTGGCCCCTATCACATGTCCTAAGTACAACATCTCCTGCATGCCGAACTCACACTTGGACATTTTGGCATATAGTGACTGCTCCTATAGAATACCAAGTACTTCATCAAGATGTCTCAAATGTTCTTCTCAAGTCCGACTGTATTTAATATGTCGTCGAAGAATACCAGAATATATTTACGCAACTGTGTCCTGAAGATATGGCTCATGCATGATTGGAAAGTAGCTAGTGCATCAGTGAGCCCAAATGGCATCACTAGAAACTAATAATGTCCGTAGTGGCAATGGAAAGCAGTCTTTGGAACATCCTGTTCCCTGACCCGAATCTGATGGTACTCTGAGCGGAGATCAATTTTGGGAAAGTACTTTGCCCCCTGTAGTTCATCCATTAACTCATCAATCCTAGGGATGGGATACCTGTTCTTTATGGTCTTCTTATTGAGTGCCCTGTAATCAATGCACATGCGTAAGGTTCCATCCTTTTTCTTCACTAGCACTACTGAAGATGCAAAGGGACTGGAGCTAGGTTTGATGTATCCCAGCTTGAGTAGTTCCTTGATTGTACTCTCGATCTCATCTTTATACCTCTTGGGATGTCTGTAAGGAGTGGTGATAACTGCTTGGGCCCCTCCTCTAACTCAATAATGTGCTCAAATCCCCTATCTAGAGGTCGACCTGCTGGAAGGTATCCGAATACTACCTTGTGCTTTTGTAGTAAGGCCTCTATATCTGCTAGATGTTGTGTGGCCTCATTTGGTGGTTTCCTTAAGGTAACCATACACTCTGCAACCCACTCAATATCTCCCTGTCGGAGTACTGCATCCATCCTATGTGATGTCACTGCTGTGTGAGGATAGGTATTCATCCCTCTCAATACCACCTTCTGTCCTTCTGCTCCTGTAAACTCCATCTCCATGGTCTGGTAATTTGTGGAATACTTCCCTATGGAATACAGCCACTGAACTCCTAGTTTCACATTCATATCAGGTACATTTACCACATAGAATGTCTCTATCACTGTATAATTCCCAAGCGTTACCTTTAATTTAGGAATCCTCTGACTACACTCCATGGTGTGACCTGCTGCTGCTACCGAAAACCCATCAAAGCTCTCAATCTGAATGTCTCTCTTTTTAACCCATGCAGCATCAATAAAGTTGTGGGATGCCCCACCATCTATCAGTACTCCCACTCTGTGGCCCTGTACGATAACTCTGATCCGAAGAGTGTGGAATCTAGGAACCCCTATCATGGTAGCAATGGTACCTCATGAGGCCTGTCCCTCAGCAACTATCTCTATTGTCTCTCCCTGCTCCTGATCCTGGTAATCCTCATCCTCCTCACTGTCAGAATAAGCCTCTATGTAGTAGGCCTTTCCTTTTCCTGAACATCTATGACTTGGGATCCATGGTTCCTGGCAAGTGAAACATAACTTTTTTCTTCTAAGGTCCTGTCGGGTATCATTGTCCATCCATTCTTTCTTGGGCCATGGTTTCCTTTCTTTATCTTTAATAGGAACATTGGTCCTGGGAGGAAACCTATTTTTAGGCACTGCATCCTGCAAGTCTCTAGTCCGTCTGATGGCATCTGCTAGGGTGGTGGGCCTATAAGACTTGACCCATCCCCATAAGGGTTCAGTGAGAGCCTTAGTGAACAACATAATCAACCTGCTCTCTGATATATTTGTGACCATGACTGCTATCCTCTGAAACTCAGAAATAAAAGCATTTGCACTCCCTGTCTGCTTGAGCTGTGCCAGCTCTCTAAAGTGTACCTCTAGATCCTTTCGATCAAACCGTTCAATGAGCCTCTGTGTAAAATCTGTGTATGAGGTGATGGTGTTGTGACCCAGTGTCACTAACCCGCGATACCACCACTCATGTGCTTCTCCGTCCAAATGCAAAGTAGCCAATTTAATGGCATCTGTCTCAATCATGGGGTTAAGTTGGAAGTATGTATCCAACTTCTGCACCCAATTCCTAGCTGGGCCACCCCAGGTGCCCTCAAAGGTAGGGATAGTCAATTTCCCTACGGTGCGCTGTAACTCATAGTTCTAGGTGAATGGCCTATTGTAAGCTTTGGGTTTGTTCTTACTTTTAAAGTGGCAGAAGTCAGTGAAGGTCATGGCTTAATGGAAGTCCTCTCCTAAAGCCCTATATTCTCTCAGATAGGCACTCATGGGTTCTTCTGGTTCTGCTTGTGCTAGAGGCACTACAGCTAGACTATCTAAGAATTGAGGCATGGTAGGTCGAAAAGGCTTGTATATATGGGGATGGCTCTGCATGTTGGTATGTAAGTGCTCCATGTTGTGTGGGGTGGGCCCATTCTTCTCAGTCATTTGCTTGAAGGTGCTCATCATTTCTTTTTGCCCAGTGGTGAGTTCTTTTATGGCTGATATGAGACTATTGAAAGCTATTTTATCATCATCGGCCGTTGTTTCTTTGCCTTTTTCAAACTGATACTCTCTGTTCCCCAAATCTATGTCCTCTAACTCCTCTTCTCTGTCTCCTGTGAGTAATGTTGTATGGGTCTCCTGGATTCATTTATAAATTTTGCATGCCCACAGCTGGCAAGGAAAATAGCTCTGATACCACTGTAGTATCCCAAACTGATATTTTCCTGTTTATGTGTATACTGTAGATGGCTAATAGACTTACTCCTTAATCAAATAGGAAAGCAAACCCCGAACTTTGCATGCATGCAGTTGCATGCAAATATGTGCCCTAGAAAAATACTAAGATGCTATAAAATAGGAGAAATCAATGCATGTACATACTAGTATATAGATCAGCTGATGGTGAAGAGACTGGTCCCAGCATACAAGGATTCTACCGAAGGAATAAGGAGATACACCAAATCGTCCTCCATGGGTGAATGCGCCCTCCTCTCAAACTATATAAGCTCCAGAATAATAAATAAGCTGCCGCTGGAAGCCTGGATGATGTGCACTAGGGTTATAATACCCCTCTGATGATGATGGAAGCAACATGCGGAAGTTCTGAACCCTGTAGGTAGGAAAACGAATTGCTTTGTCTCTAATCATGGTGACACGGTGTGACGGTGAAACCCTTTGGCTGGATGAATAATCAACCTCCTGGAATAACTGCTAAATGTAACCTGATGATGAACTAGTGCTAAACCTAGATGATCCAACCTGATGATTAACTAGGGCTGATAGATTTCGCTGTCGAAATACACCAGTTAGTTGAGCATGCGCTCAACCTCAACTTAGCTCGCCGAGCTATCCAATTCGACTCCACAAATCAATTATCCCATAAGTGAATTCTCCATTCACTTTATCTTTCTTTTATAACTCTCAACTGTGAAAACCCTAAATTTTGACCTAATTAGGTCACTTTATCTTCTAATTTGCAGTTGACTTGCATGCATGCGCATGGAGACTTAATTGGGTGCATGCATCATTAAATAATGCCCAGATGTCATGCATGCAGGTGGCCTTTGGCTCTAGTGGCCCTCTTCGACCCAATGGTGATATAATATTGATGCCCTAGATCTTCTATATATGGCATCACTCTTTGGCTGATTCCTTAACTGTCAGTACCCGCTCGAACCTATAGAAATCACATAGGTTAGCAGGTTGGTCCTCAATGCCTAAGTAGAAGAGGACATTACATTTGCTCATCCTGTCACAGTTACGTTTCCCAAGACAGTGGTCATCTCCATCAGTTGCTAGTACCTAAACCCTAGAGCTAGGGTTTCCATTTACCTTGCACCTTACGTACCTCAAAGCCCCATTTGATCTGTTCTGGTGTCTAGGTCTAATCTCTCCTGTCGGGAGCAGATCCGGGTCTCCCCCGTTGTTGTCTTGGACTAGGATAACATAAAGTGAAGGCTGCCTTGATTGGCATGACAACCATCCATTTGGGATTCTAAGCAGTCTTGGTTCCACCCCTTAGTTGCTTGCCCCTCTACCATCCATCCTGGATCCACCTCACATAGGCAACTACAAGGTTGGTGATAACACAGTTGCCTGTCATTTAAAGTTGAAGAATTTAGCACTCAAAAATGTCAGTTTTTGAACAGGAAAACCATTCCTAAAGGTTATCACAAGCTGAG
Organism: Pseudotsuga menziesii; assembly: GCA_001517045.1. Classification (NCBI taxonomy): domain Eukaryota; kingdom Viridiplantae; phylum Streptophyta; class Pinopsida; order Pinales; family Pinaceae; genus Pseudotsuga; species Pseudotsuga menziesii. The sequence continues at coordinate 177,795 of LPNX010323529.1, read as the reverse complement.
GAGCCAAAAGGATGTTCGCACACCAGTATTTAAATAAATTTCATTCGTAACCATCTGGAAACTATCATCTACAAGAAACATGAGAATATTCAAGTTTTAGTTTATCACCAGTTCTTGCAAACATTATTTTGCATCAATACTCAGGATCGAGTAGGTTACAGTCCATTTTGCTGACAGAGAGAGTGTTTTGAAACTCCTAAACCTCGATTAGTTGATCCCAGAGTTTTTCATTAGCGGCAACGCAGAGTTTTGTCCTTTGTCAAGGGGAACTGACGGTTAGCGATAGAGGTCACGTTCGGAGTAAATTGGGTCATTCCTAGTGTATTGCTGTCTAAAATCTGGACCCCAATCTCTTTGCGGACGAGTTCCTAGATGCCTATTTCAAAGATGCATCTAAAATCGCACACAGTTGAAGTCATTTTTTGTCCTGGATCTGCAGATGTTGATAACCCGCAGAGATCGAGTCCTTGGTGGATGCGATCATGCCTTTCATTAGCAGTCGAGTCGTAGAGATCAGTTCACATTTCTTTTGGCAGTTGTTGGAGATGCTTTTCACCAGTCACATGGAGTTCACAGCAGTACCAACCCACCCGGATGACCCACGTCCCCTTTAGCTGTCGATTGCATATTTCGACTTGTGATTTGGGTAGCTATAGCTATCAAACCCGATTTTTGGGTGGACCCTCATATTGGAGATGGCGCATATTTTTGTTAAAAGCGAATGGAAATGCAAGAAAGCATTCTTGTCGCCGATTGCATACCTCATGGACCGCCGTATCATCCCCCCTAGCAGCCAGCGTGTTTAATTTTTATGGGACCCACACGTTTCTCCACGTGGTCTAGCACTCCATGATTTCTTTTGGCAGCCGACAAACTGATGGTCGATTCCATTTTTATCATCTGGCAGATACTCGAGGTCTTGGGACAGTCATCTCTTTTAGCAACCGATTGATGGCAGGCAAGTAGAATCAACTTCACGACTTCTGATTTCTTGGAGTATTCCATAGGTTGGTGGTCTCATCATATTGTTGCCACGTTGAGAATCGAAGCAACTCATGGGCTGAGTCGTGGAGTAATCCACGCTTATAACATTTTGTGGAGAGATTTGGCTTTTACCCATGCATTCAAATACCCTAGCCGCCGATGGAGGTTGTATTCACGGTTCTATAGTCTTCAGCGGCTACACATTCGCGTCAACATAGAACTCCAATGACAGCCTGTAATGAGTCATCGTGAGCTGGTGGGGCGTTTTCCTGTTTGGTATTTTTTTTTAGTTAGATGGAAATCTGGAACAGGCAGCCTAAGTGGTAGTTCACTTTAATAAAGTCTTGTTGTATATTGGTTAAAGTGATAGTTACACTTTAGTTTGGTGGAGTTTGTTTAAACAAAGTGGTTATTACACTTTGGCTTTGTTTAGGCATTAGTGGAGAGAAAAGTGGATCTCAATCCATTTTTTCAATTTTCATTATTTTATTGCTTCTACTTTATTCTTATGAGAATAGATTTTTTTGGCCTATAAAGAAGGAAGCCTTCTTCTTTGTAAAGATGGAAAAACTGGGAGGATTTCTCCCCAGAGATTAATAGAAAAAATATCGTTTTGGGTTTCATGGTTGTTCAGTTGAGCACTCTCTATGGTGTGTGACGTGAACTTTGTTGATGTATTTGTAACTTCGGAATGTATTCACTTGTCTATTTTATATATTGTATTTCATTGGTCCCCGATGTTTCTATCGGGGGAATCATTAATGTAATCAAGTCATGTAAAGTCATAGAGATTAACCCTCCCTTGTAAGTTGGGGGCAAAGTCCCCACAGTTGTGGGGCACTAGGGTTATTAGACTCTCCTAGAGAAGTTGGCCCTAGTAAGTAATTCTCATGTCGCAAACTAGTATAAATAGAGAGTGAGCCTCTCTATTTGACATATACACTCAACCAGCTATAGCGCATAGGTGAGAGAAGAGGAGCTCGCACAAGTGAGAGAGAGAACAGTTGTTGGAGATTATCTTTCTGTCTTTGGGTTTTACTGCTGCCATTGGTGCTCATTCTATCTCTGAGGAATTTGCGAGGTTTTCTCCTTTACGATTTCCTTGAGGAAAAATCTTTGTGCCTATTATCTCTTGTGATTTATTGTTGTGCATGTTATTCTCTCAGATAAGATCCTAAGATCATATTGTCTAAATGATAAAATCTAACATGGTATCAGAGCTAACCTAAGAAGAAGACACCATGCAGCTGCAGAATCTAGGGCTTCTTGCTTTTTGGGTCTCTCTCCATAGATCATCAGCAAAAGGAGGCTAGGCTAACTCTCCATTGAAGGGCGCATCTTTCTGTCGAAGCAGAATTTGATTCCAGGCATTTTCAGTTTTTGACCTCTCACTACTGCGGAAAATTAGGGCTTTTTACAAAAGAGGAATTTTTTAGTGAGCCTAGCATAGAATTGCTCTCCTCATCAAAATCGAAGTTTAGAGACCAAGGTCGAAGTTTTTGGTTGAGTAAAACTCCGGGAAATTCAAGTTGACCTTGGGCTTGAAAAACCCTAAAATGATAAAACTAGTAGTTTTGGTACATTCACTATATCTCGATATTGAAGAAGGCTCAGGAGCCAAAATTTTCATAGACCGAAGATAAAATCTTGATGTATCCTGTGTAAAAATTTCAGCCTCAAAATCTCTATATTCTGGGAGATATGATTCCTCCAAATCAGGGCTCCAGCCTCTTCCAGGATTCATCCCTAAGTTGCCAGAAAACGTGGGTACGGGGACGGGTACTGGTACGGGGACGGGGACGGGGACGCCACTTTTTGAAACAGGGTACTTCGGTACGTCGAGGGTACTGTAGACATATATATATATATAGATAATATATATATGTATGTATATATATATCTATATATGTGTGTGTGTGTTAAAATTTATAAAAATTAAACATTTCACACTCACATCATACATGCATATTTGATATTTCTAAATTCAGTGATTCATATGAACATTCGCATTGAAAATTTCAAACATAAAATAATAAATTTGATAAATCATATGACATAGACTCATATTAGATATCAACTGGAAGATTGAAGTTATATTAATATAATTAACAACATAAAATATTATATGTCCATGACAGCATGAGTTCAAACTTCATTGCCATACTACATCCAAAATTTGCCTAAAGGCATTTTTAGACATGAAAAAGAAAGTTCAAAACAGTAAACATTGAACATGAACAAGATAGTTGATTTGGCTTCCTCAAGCCATGTCATCAGCAGCCTTAGGATCAATGTCATTAGCATCACTAAGGTCCTCTGTCATGTTGTCGCTGGAGTAGTGAGCACAGTGCACTAGCCATGAGAAATGCAGTGTGGCGTTGGTTTAGGTAAGGGGCAAGGGCTTGCATAACACGTGTTTTATTATTTAATTTTTAAAATTTTAAACTTCAAACTTTTGAAATTGACTCATGCCGAACAACGAGCTAAGATAAATTGTCCAATGGCTGTATCAACCGCATACCCAATCACATGGTACGGCGTACCAAAATCCACGCAAGTACCCTATTTTCACACATGAAGTACCCGGTACGTGAGATTGGATTTGGGTACGGCTGGGTACGGCTGGGGACGTACCATTGAAGTACCCAAGTACCCGGTACGTGTACCCGGTACTGGTTCGTGTACCCGACCCCCCGGTACGGGTACCCATGTAACACAGATTCATCCTTAAATGAAACACCTAGGGAGAATTGCTATATCTTGGGCTACGAAGGTCCAAATGCAATTTTGCAACATGTTCCAGATAGGGTACAAACTGTACTTTAGGTGGTAAAATTTTCAGACCCAGAAGGTGAAACAGCGGCACGTGGAAGTCTGTACAAATTCGCTATGTTGAATAGTCCTGAATTAAGTCACCGTGGAAAAACTATCATAAGTATCAATTGGTGAAACCAATTCTGATAAAACCTATGGGGTTGGAAAGATGACAAATGAGGCTTCCTCAATACGAAATTTCAGACAGAGAGGAGTAGTACTTTCTGAGATACTGCAGAAACAATATGAGGCATTTCTATAGAAGCAATTGGAAAACTAGGGCTTCCTGTTCTGGGCGCTTCCCTCCATTGTTTTCAGAAAATGAGTACATTGGATAGATCGCCTTGAGAAGGAACATCTTTCTATCCAATTAGATCTAAAAGGTTCCAAGTTTTGAAAATTAGGGTTTCTCTGACAAACCCTAGATCAGCCAGATCCAGAACCAACACAGACACCTCAAATTGGTAAGATCTAATCTTTTGCTATTTACATTTGAGGTTCTCATTTCAAAATGACTAATCACATCAGCTTGATGACAAGCTTGGTGAACTTGACAACTTCCAAGCATGGAAGTATAGGATCTCACTAGTTCTTGAAGGAAATGAATTGGACACCTACATAAGTGGAGAGGTTCCAATTCCAGAGGGAGATAAAGCTAAAGCCTTGCACAAGAAGAACTTGGTCAAGGCCAAGAGGATTATTGTTGATTCTATCAAGGATCACCTTATACCACAAATGTTTTCCCTAAAGACACCTAAAGAGATGTTTGATTCCTTGACCAAGCTATTTTGAAGGGAAGAATATAAGTCGGAAGAAGTATAGGAACTCCATGATCCTTGAAGAAATTGACTTGGATCAGTATTTCGGTAAGAAAGGCCTAGGAGCTAGAGAGAAATGAGGCCAAGGCTAGAGCCAAGAGAATCATTGCAGATTCTATTAAAGATCATCTCATTCCTCATGTGTCATCCTTGAAAACACCAAAACGAAGTGTTCGATGCTATGACGAAGCAATCGAAGAAGAATAAGATATTGTAATAACCACCTTGAATGGCCTCCCAGCATCATAGGATTCATTCATTCGAGGAATGTGTGCCAGAAGGAAGTGATTACCTTCAGCAGACTCTGGGAAGAGCGCAAACAAGAAGAAGCTCAACTCATAATAAGAGAAACGAAGATGTGAGCAACTGAAGATCTAGCTCTCACGATTCAAAGAAGATCCCTCAAGCGATGAGGAATATGAAGGACTCAATTCTTGAAGAACCTCTTATCCATCTTAGCATTTGGATAAGAATGATGTCATCATGAATGAAGAAGATGATGAAGCAAAAAGCTCAAGAAGGAGTCTACCCACAAAACAAATAAAGATAAGTATTCAATTGTCATTTCATGAATTATTTTGTTATGCATTTGTTTATATTCAGTTGATGTGTTATGCATGATTTAATGTTTGCATTAATGACAGTATACTACAAATATGCATGTGATGGGTAAGTACCCCATGGTGCTATACAACTCTCAATTGCTACTTATCTAGTATGAAACCTCTTTGCTGACATATTGGATTAGTGCACAATCTCAATGATGTCATGGTAGAGATGGAAGGCATTTAGAAAGTTTTTGTGAGATATGGATGAATGTTGTATTGGCTAAAATTGTTGCATATTTATGCATAAGAATTTGCCATTATGAATATGCCTTATGAAATGTTTCTAACCATACAACTAATGCATTTGACTTGTAGGAAAGATCACGTACAATCGCTTACAAGAAAAGAAGGATGAGACTTGTTCCGAAGAACAAGTGACGACAGTTCGAGTAATAATACAAGATGAAGAATAATATGACGATACTTTCAAATAAAGAAAGAGGGCTCAGACACAGTGCAGTTATGTGACACTGTTGAGCGACATCATGATGCAGAGCCTTCCAAGCTATGAAGAAGTAGCCAAGAAGAAAGGGAAGGAGAGTACCAATTCAAGAAGAATGATGTCTAGGATGCGGTATCGAGACCTGAAGGGAAGAACGTAGTGTCTTCCATATGGATCTACAAGATCCAACATGCAGTAGATCGCAACATCGTGGTATACAAGGCAAGATTCGTAGCACGAGGCTTCTCACGGAAAGAAGGCATAGACTACGAAGAGACATTTGCATCCACTGGGAGCTGAGGCACATGACAGGCAGACTCATGTGTGCAAGTTAAAGAAGGCCTTGTATGAGCTCAGAAGGCACCCATGGGATACATACATGAGGAGCTTGAAGATCACCTAGAGTGATGAAGATCTTAACCTTTGCTACAAGGTTGAAGATGAAATCTTATAGAGGATGACAAGCTCACAGATGGGTGCGAGAAGAACTTTTGAAAAGGTTCAAGATAGAGGATCTTGGTATCCAATGACCCTAGATGGATACATAGAATATTAATAGCAGAGGAAGCTACTTGTCACTCCGGTACAAAATGTTTCAATGCATAGAGTACGAAAGGCAGAGGGAGACTGATACTCCACTTTAGAAGGAGTGACTGCATAAGATCCTATGGTTCGACATGGTACGACAGGATGGACAGATTACTAATGACTCTAGGCTTTACTGAGAGTAAAGAGGATTCCAACCTTTACTTCAAGGTTGAAGGTGGAATACCAGTAATGCTCCTGTTATATGTCAATGAATTGTTCTTGACAAGGAAAGAGGAACTCATTAAAGTTGCAAGAAGGAGACTTGCTACCGAGTTCGAGATGAAGGACTTGGGTATGATGCACTACTTTCTAGGCATGGAGGTGTGGCAAAGTGCGGATGGAATCCCCCTTGGATAAGGGAAGTATGCAGTGGAGATCCTGAAGAGGTTCGGGATGATGGTTTGCAAGGCCATGGCCACACCTATGGCATCGAACCTGAAGCTATTGAGTGATGCTTCATCAGAGTCGGTTGATGCCACGATGTATCATCAGATGATTGGGTAATTGGTGTACCTAACAAATACGAGACCAGATATTTGCTTTGCTGTGAACACATTGTGCCAGTTCCTGACAGATCCGAGACATGTTCACCTAATGGTTGCAAAGCATGCAGTGAGGTACCTAAAGGGTACAGTTGAGTATGGGCTCAAGTATGAAGTGAATCAGAAGATTAACCTGGAGGGTTATGTGGATTCAGATTGGGTAGGCAGTGCCATTGATAGGAAGAGCACTTCAGGGTGCTACTTCAGTATGAGATCAGGTGTGATCTCTTGGTTTAGCAGTCCTGCATGGCGTTGAGTACAGCCGAAGCAAAATATGTTGCCACTTGCTCGAATATTTGGGAGGTAGTATGTTTCTTTTGAAAACTACTATTTGATTTGATTGATCTGACTTGCATTTTTGTATGATGCAAAGAGGAGCAGTGAAGCTCCAGTATGTGATCCAGATCGAGATCTCTCGAAAGAGGGAGTTCTAGCATAGTCGGTGAGACAGGTTGTCTGAGCATAAAATCCTGGCGAAGCTCGTAGGTTGCTCAGACATAAACAATCGTATAGGTTGTCCTCGGATGTAATCAGTCCTGGCGAGGCTCGCAGGTCATCCTTGGACGTAATCAACCCTAATGTGATTCTATGCTAGAAATGGCCAGAGTGAAGTTTGAGTACTTCAGGGAGAAGCTTGGTGTTCTCCAGATCGAGGTTCCTTCCAAGGGGAAGTGATGAGTCCGTGAGCCTTTCTGACATGGTGGTAGGATTGGTTCCTCCCATGGTCAGAAATAAGTGTTGTGTTAATCTGACATGGTGGTAGGATTGGTTCCTCCCATGGTAAGAAGTAAGTGATGTGCCTTTCTGACATGGTGGCAAGATTGGTTCCTCCCATGGTCAGATATAAGTGCCAAGGCCTACATCCAGTATGAAAAAGGACTGGCTCTGTAGAACTATATCCAGTATGAAAAAGGACTGGCTCTGTAGTGGAAAGACCTTGCAGAGGGAAAGGCCTACATCCAGTATGAAAAAGGACTGGCTCTGTAGAACTACATCCAGCATGAAAAAGGGATGGCTCTATAGAGGCCTACATCCAACATGAAAAAGGGTTGGCTCTGTAGAGGTATATCCAGCATGAAAAAGGGTTGGCTCTGTAGAGGCCTACATCTAGCATGAAAAAGGGATGGCTCTATAGAACTTCCTGTGACGAGAAGAATTGAGAGATAGCACCATTTGATCGAGATAGCGGAAGCAGTGATGATGATGATGATACAGTGATGATCCAGCTTTGATGATGATCTAGCTTTGATGAATGATCCAGTGACAAAGACTTGTGCTGATGAATTGTGTCAAGAGAATACCTTCCTAGTTAAGAGGGAGTGTTGATGTATTTGTAACTTCGGAATGTGTTCACTTGTATATTTTATATATTGTATTTCATTGGTCCCTGATGTTCCTATCGAGAGAATCATTACTGTAATCAAGTCATGTAAAGCCATAGAGATTAACCCTCCTTTGTAAGTCGGGGGCAAAGTTCCCACAGTTGTAGGGCACTAGGGTTATTAGACTCTCCTAGAGAAGTCGGCCCTAGTAAGTAATTGTCAAGTTGAAAACTAGTATAAATAGAGAGTGAGCCTCTCTATTTGACATATACACTCAACCATCTATAGCGCATAGATGAGAGAAGAGGAAATCGCACAAGTGAGAGATAGAACAGTAGTTGGAGATCATCTTTCTGTCTTTGGGTTTTACTGCTGCCATTGGTGCTCATTCTATCTCTGAGGAAGTTGCGGGGTTTTCTCCTTTATGGTTTCCCCGAGGAAAAATCTTTGTGTATTGTCTCTTGTGATTGATTGTTGTGCATGTTATTCTCTCAGATAAGATCCTAAGATCATATTGTCTAAATGATAAAATCTAACAAACTTGTATGAATGAGTGTTTGTTGCTAGAGGTCTTTTTTCCTTTCTATGTTTGCGTCGGAGACCATAAACAGATGCTATCATCTTATTGGAAGGTGAAAATCCTAGAAGTTGCTAGCATTTTCCCTTTGTGAGCGTGCATACACGGGTATTGATGTTTACATTTAATCAAGTTTGATTGTGTAGTATCTCTTTTGTTTGCATAGTGCATCTTCTGCAATTAGGAGGAAGCAAATCTAGTAGTTGCACCATTGACACAAGGCCCTCGTGGGTTCTCCTTTGACTCCATTTCTCCCTTAAGGTATACCAACACTGGTCCATTTGTGAGGTTTGATCTTTCCCTCTTTCCCATCAACACTCAAAATACATTTATACTACAACCATTTCTCTAAGGAAGCCTCTTCTATTCACCTTGTCCACCATTGTTTCTTGCCTTCTGCTCTTTTCGCAGTTGCCATCGGGCTGGTGTGCCTACTTTTGGGCTTTGACACATGCACGTCGGTTAGGAGCGACAACATTTTTGGCGCCGTCGCCGGGGACAAAGTCCAGTTCCTGAATTTTAGGATTATGCTTCATTGACATTTGTGGGAGATCATATTGCAGATCCTGATTCTCACATGGCGACTCCGTAAAGGAACGAAGCCCTTGTACTGTTGCATATCTGAAGACTTTTTGGGTGTAGAGGCGAGAACATTCATCGGAAGGCTTTCAAGCTCACCTTGGCGACTCCACAATTCAGTTTGAGGTATGACTATATGTATGTTGCAGATTCAATACTTCATTATTTGAGAATATGGATGATAAAATGGAAGGACTTCGTGCTCACTTGCACGGAGCCTTCACCGCACTAGATTTCTCAGGTATCCATGGATTTCCTAATGAGTGCTATAAAAGAGTACTTAGAAATGTTCCATATTTCTTTGGAAATGATGAGGACTTGGCAATCCATCATATTGTTTCTTTCTGCAAGTTGATGGTGGATCTCAAAGTCTACCATGAGGATGATCTCATGATTGTATTTGCTGTAAATTATAAGGGAGATGTAGAAAGTTGGTTCAATGACCTTTGGGACAAAAGCATAGACTCAGTGGCAAAGTTTTTTGAGAAGTTTCTCCTTCGTTGGCATGAAGGAACAGTTGAAGAGATTGAGCAGTTGGCCAAAGAGTATGATGCCCTTCTCCCCAGAACACAACTTGATTTTGAAGAGGAGATCCATGAAGAAAACATTGAAGATCAATGCAAGCAGGCTGAAGAAAATAGAATTGAAGATCTAATTGAGGAAGTGTCACATGGGCCCTTGTTTGAAGATATTTCTGAAAAGCCTCCTGACACGACTATAATATAAGATGTTGAGCTGCCCCAAGCTTATGAACAACTTCATGTTGAAGATGAGAAGCTACCTCAGGAATATTTTGATAACACTTGTATTGTAGATCTGCCTCATGAGAGGCTCTTGAATGACAAAAGTTAGATTGAAGAGGGGTTGCCCATTGCTTATTTCAGCCCTCTTCAGTGTTATATTGATGAAGCATGCACTCCAACGTGCTATATGATTGAAAATTTGAGAGATGGCTTACGTTTGCAGCATGAGATTTTTTATGACAGCCATACTTTGATGGCATTTCCAGGTCACATTTACAACATATTTGATGAGATCTTGTTTTGGGCTTATTTCAGCCCTCTTCAGTGTTATATTGATGAAGCATGCACTCCAACGTGCTATATGATTGAAAATTTGAGAGATGGCTTACGTTTGCAGCATGAGATTTTTTATGACAGACATACTTTGATGGCATTTCCAGGTCACATTTACAACATATTTGATGAGATCTTGTTTTGGTTAATGACCAAACACAAAGGGAAGTTTATGTTTTTTATGAGGAGCTGAGATGGCTCCATTGGTTGTATCATTACACGTATAGCATGCCTTTTTCATGTTAAGCTAGAGTAGGTAGGTTGAATAAGCTCTTGCATGAGCATGAGCATGAGCATTTCCATTTTTGGTTTGCTTAAGCCTTTTTTCTATAATGTAATAAAGCATGTGGTTTTGGATGTGAATTTAGCCATCCCCACTGCACTGTTTTGGTCTGCAATAATAAGAGAAGTGAATCTTCTCATGTACTCTCAAGGAGAGCACACATCCCCATATAGAGCCAGATGTTACCTCCTATGTTGACATGGTCGGTCATAGAGCTCATTTTTAAAAGCTCATGAGGTAATTTCATCATTCTTTCAAGCTCCTTATGCAGAATGGGCTGAATTCAACAATTATGTCAGATAAGAAGTTTTTGTTGAAGGACTTCTTTCATCAGAAGGGGGTTCCAGCAACCAGCTTCCTGTCATTTAAAGTTGCAGAATTTAGCACTCAAAATATGTCAGGTTTTGAACAGGAAAACCATCTGTGAAGGTTATCACAAGCTGAGGAGCCAAAAGGATGTTAGCACACTAGTATTTAAATCAGTTTCATATGTAACCATCTAGAAACTATCATCTACAAGAAACATGAGGATATTCAAGTTTCAGTTGATCAGCAGTTCTTGCAGACATTATTTTGCATCAGTACTCAGGATTGAGTAGGTTACAGTCCATTTGCTGACAGAGAGAGTGTTTTGAAACTCCTAAACCTCAACTAGTTGATCCTAGAGTTTTTCATTGGCGGCAACGCAGAGTTTTGTCCTTTGTCAAGGGGAACTGACGGTTAGCAATAGAGGTCACGTTCGGAGCAAATTGGGTCATTCCCAGTGTACTGTTGTCTAAAATCTAGACCCCAATCTCTTTGCGGACGAGTTCCTGGATGCCTGTTTCAAAGATGCATCTAAAATCGCACACAGTTGAAGTCATTTTTTGTCCTGGATCTGCAGATGTTGATAACCCGCAGAGATCGAGTCCTTGGTAGATGTGATCACGCCTTTCATTAGCAGTCAAGTCGCAGAGATCAGCTCACATTTCTTTTCGCAGTTGTTGGAGATGCTTTTCACCAATCACATGGAGTTCACAACAGTACCAACCCACCCGAATGACCCATGTCCCCTTTAGCTGCCGATTGCATATTTCGACTTGTGATTTGGGTAGCTGTAGCTATCAAACCCTAGTTTTGGGTGGACCCTCATATTGGAGATGGCGCATATTTTTTTAAAAGAAAACGGAAATGCAAGAAAGCATTCCTGTCGTCGATTGCATGCCTCATGGACCAATGTATCATCTCCACTAGCATCCAGCGTGTTTAATTTTTATGGGAGCCACACGTTTCTCCACGTGATCTAGCACTCCATGACTTCTTTTGGCAGTTGGAAAACTGATGGTCGATTCCATTTTTATCATCTAGTAGATACTCGGGGTCTTGGGACAATCATTTAATTTAGCAACCAATGGATGGCATCCGAGTAGAATCAACTTCACGACTTCTGATTTCTTGGAGTACTCCACAGGTCGGTGGTCTCATCATATTGTTGCCACGTTGAGAATTGGAGCAGCTCACGGGTTGAGTCGTGGAGTAATCCACGCTTATAACATTTTGTGGAGCGATTTGGCTTTTACCCATGCGTTCAAATATCCTAGCCACCAATGGAGGTTGTATTCACGGTTCTATAGTCTGCAGCGGCCACAAATTCGCATCAACGTAGCACTCCATTGACAGTCAGTAATGAGTCATCGTGAGCTAGTGGGACATTTTCCTGTTTGGTATTATTTTTTTAGTTAGATGGAAATCTAGAACGGGCAGCCTAAGTGGTAGTTCACTTTAATAGAGTCTTGTTGTATAGTGGTTAAAGTGATAGTTACACTTTAGTTAGGTGGAGTTTCTTTAAATAAAGTGGTAACTACACTTTGGCTTTGTTTAGGCGTTAGTGGAGAGAAAAGTGGATCTCAATCCACTTTTTCATTTTTCATTATTTTATTGCTTCTACTTTACTTTATTCTTATGAGAATAACTTATTTTGGCCTATAAAGAAGCAAGCCTTCTTCTTTGTAAAAATGGAAAAACTGGGAGAATTTTTCCCCAGAGATTAACAGAAAAAATATCGTTTTGGGTGTCATGGTTGTTTAGTTGAGCACTCACTGTGGTGTGTGGCATTAACTTGTATGAATGAGTGTTTGTTTCTAGAGGTCTTTTTTCCTTTCTATGTTTGCGTCGGAGACCATAAACAGATGCTATCATCCTATTGGAAGGTGAAAATCCTAGCAATTGCTACCCTTTTCCCTTTATGAGCGTGCATACACTAGTATTGATTTTTACATTTAATCAAGTTTGATTTGTAGTATCTCTTTTGTTTGCAGAGTGCATTTTCTGCAATTAGGAGGAAGCAAATCTAGTGGTTGCACCATTGACACAAGGCCCTCGTGGGTTCTCCTTTGACTCCATTTCTCCCTCTAGGTATACCGACACTGGTCCATTTGTGAGGTTTGATCTTTCCCTCTTTCCCATCAACACTCAAAATACATTTATACTACAACCATTTCTCTAAGGAAACCTCTTCTAATCACCTTGTTCACCATTGTTTCCTGCCTTAGTGATCTTAACCTTAGGGTATCCCCCCTTGAGTTGGAGAAGAGCCAACCTGAAGCGAGGAAGAGTGTAATATCCCAAACTGATATTTTCCAGTATAAAGATCAGCTAATGGTGAAGAGGCTATTCCCAGCATGCAAGAATTCTGCCGGAGGAATAGGGAGATACACCAAATCGTCCTCCACAGGTGAATGCGCCCTCCTCTCAAACTATATAAGCTCCAGAATAATAAATAAGCTGCTGCTGAAAACCATGATGTGCACTAGGGTTATAATACCCCTCTAATGGTGATGGAAGCAGCATGCGGAAGAAACAAAGGCACACTAGCCCAAAACATGAATGCCTCCTCAAATCAATTCGCCCATGCAGATTAGCGCCTCCAGAAAAGGGAGCACTGATGATATCTCGCTTGATACTCAAGCTGAATGGCCCTTCTTCCAAGGGAAGGGTAATGGTGGTGCTTCGAGATGAATGGAAGTGACATGCATAAATTTTGAACCCTGTAGGTAGGAAAACGAATTGCTTTGTCTCTGACCACGGTGACACAGTGTGAAGGTGGAACTCTCTGGCTGGATGAATAATCAACCTCCCGAATTAACTACTGAATGTAACCTAATGATGAACTAGTGCTGAACCTGGATGATCCAACCTGATGATGAACTAGGGAAGATAGATTTCGCTGCCGAAATACACCAGTTAGCTGAGCATGCGCTCAACCCCAACTTAACTCGTCGAGTTCTCCAATTTGACTCTACAAATCAATAATCACAAAAGTGTCTTCTCCATTCACTTTATCTTTCTTTTATAACTTTCAACTGTGAAAACCCTAACTTTTAACCTAATTAGGTCACTTTAACTTCTAATTTGTAGTTGACTTGCATGCATGCACATGGAGACTTAATCGGGTGCATGCATCATTAAATAATGCTCAGATGTCATGCATGCAGGAGGCCTTTGGCTCTGGTGGCCCTCTTCAACCCAATGGTGATATAATATTGATGCCCTAGATCTTCTGTAGATGGCATCAGTCTTCAGTTGATTCCTTGACTGTCAGTACCCGCTCAAACCCACAGGAATCACATAGGTTAGCGGGTTGCTCCTCAATTCCTAGGCAAAAGAAGACATTACAATGAGAGGAGTGTGGTGACAGTGGCTGCTCTTTTCACAGTTGCCATCAGGCCGGTGTGCCTACTTTTGGGCTTTGACACACGCACGTCGGTCAGGAGCGGTAACAATACTTCTTCCCATGGTTCAAGAGTGGGTTGCATATTTTCATATGCAAGGGAACCATCAACTTCATGCAAGTATAAGCTTCATCATCAAGCAAGAAATATTCAAAGTCCAAGGTACCATACTCAGTGGAATCATCATCATCCAATCAGCGAAGCTTCCATCTTCTTCATATATTCTTTAATTTTCATATCAAGCCATCAAAGCAAGAGCATCATATACTATAACCATTTCATCATCTAATTTGTTCAAGGTGTAATGTGTTTTCCATGTCATTATTTGAATGGTTCAAGGTGTAAGGCTTCAAGCCATTTATAATAGGTTTGTTGTATCATTGGCTTCCTTAACATCATCATCATAGGTGCAAGGGTGTAAGGACACTTGCAAGAACATCTCAACCATGTGTAGGGTTTCAAGACCCAAGTCTTTCTTTGTCCTAGTTACCATAAGCAAAGGGGTCATCATATATCATGTCCAAGACCCTCCAAGGACACCCTTGTCATAACAAGAAGGCTTCTTCAACAAGGTTACATACATGTAAGAGTGTAAGGGCATCATCGTCAAGGTGGCAAGTTTGTGGGCTTCAAACCATATTATAGGGGGGTCTTCAAGAAGTCTTCATGTCTTCAAGATCCACATATTCATACAAGAAGTATCATCATGCCACATCAATATCCAAGAGGCATGTCAAAGGCATCAAGGCATAATATCAAGGTCCTCTATACACCTATGAGCCACATCATACACAAATAACCACAGAATGGGTCATTTGGACTGCCTTCCATGTCCTCCTTACTATGTCATCAACCCTGTTATCCACTTATTTTGCACTTAGTTGGATTAGCTGAGGAGCCTCCAATTGACAAACATGTTCAATGTTTGATTCCAGTGTATCAGTTGATCCGTCTTCATGTCTAGCAAATATTGGCTAGCCAGTTTTTCATTTGAATAATTTTGACCATGGCCCCGCGGGGTTTGTAATAAAAATGTGCTAGTAGGGTATTTTGAGTGGTTCGGTCTCCTAAGACGTAGAATCTCAACTAAGGTATTCCAGGGAGTTTTTTGCCCTTGAAAATTATGCTTTGCCTATAGCCGAGTATAATTGACAAGGTTTTCTCCCGCTTCCTCCAAAGCTGGAATGCCCGATTTTGAATTCTGGGCCTTGGGGGGTTATTCGAGCCCAACTAAGTGTTTATAAACCTACTAAGCATTGTTAGAATAGAGCATGGTCTTGTCCTTAGTCAATAGGACCTTTAAAAATTTTCCGAAATTTTTTTACCAGATGAGTTAAAAAATTATTTTTTAATTTTTTAATTATTTCCCTAAGTTTTTTGGTTAATTTTTCCGTAAATTAAATGGAAAAAACCCGTTTGTAATAAGTCGATCATCCGGAACCCGTTTTCAGTGATTGAAGACTCTAACCTTAAGCCAAAAATCATTCTTGATTGGCCAACCAGTCAAATCCAACTTTCAGATCATCAATCGGACACATACTGCTCATTTTCTGAAAAAAGTCATTTTTGGGGAAAAATGATTATTTTGGAGAAAATTAAAACTCTCCAAATTAATCCAAATTCAGCGAAATAAAAAGCTAAATGACATGGCACGGAGCATTTATGATGATTCCAATCAATATCGGTCAGTTTCAGATCAAGTATCGGAGTGTAGCAGTTGAACTATCAGTAAAAAATTTGCCCTCTTTGGTCAAATCCGTTTTTGGTTGAAGTGTGGGTTATCTATTGGTTGGGTGATCATTACGAGGGAGGATGAGCCACCTCACCCCCTCTCATTACTCCAACACTCAGTTACAACTCAGTTGCAACCCAGTTCAACTCCAAATCATTATGCCGAGCACATTCAATTACTCTAGTGTTACTCTTAGTTTGGTTTTAGGGTTTTAACTTGATCTCATTGTATAAATAGAGCCTCCTTCAGCTCTATTTTGATGGAGAGTTTGGCATAGAAACTCTGTTGGATTTTGTAAGCTTCTTTTGTTAATAAAATATTGAGACTTTGGAGGTCATTTGATGGGCTTTTGGCATTGTGTCTTCATCTTATGTGAAATAATATCTCTTTCACCCTACCCTTGTATTGCAATTTGATTATTATGTTTATTGAAGACTAACAATTTAGTAACAATCTAGTACTTAGGCTTCTAATCAAATCTGCATTGAGTGTTTGTGTCTTCAGGGATTGCATCTAGTAGGAGCTTTCGGCACCTAATACCTTCACGATACAAGTGTTCCACTATTAATATATTTTGTTTGTAGGGTTGCAAGTGGTTCCAGATATTTCTTGCCTTCTCCAACAAACTTTAAAAAATTCTCTTGGTTACATTGGTTGCTACAAGTGGATCTCTATTTTCAAGGTTCTATCTTACCTCTTTTCCACTTTTATAGAAGTTATCAAGTCATTTAAATCTTTATTTTAGGCTTGCTTGGCTTCTACTAAGTTAGATCTAGGCTTTCTAGCCTTAGATCTACTTTTTCAAAGCTAGATCCATCTTTCTAAAGGCCCACTTTTAAAGATCTAGTTTCATTTCCATTTTTGTAAATCCATCTTTCTTTTTGCCTTGGAAAACGTGCACTTTTTCTCGAAAAACGTGCAAATTTTCCACTTTTTAGCTTGCTGGTTTTTTTTTCAATGTATTTTTTTTTTTAATTCTGGAAATTCATAAAATCAGAAAAAATTTTGAAATTTATTTTTATTTTTTGACTTTTTCTCAAAACACATGCCATTTCGTGCTTGTTGTTTTTTGGCTGGTTTTTGACATTTTCTGCTATTTTTCAATTTTGGAAAGTAGCATAAAAATCAGAAAAAATTTCGAAAAAAAATTCAACTTTTTTTTTGACTTTTTCTCGAAAAACGTGCAATTTTGTACTTGCCATTTTTTGCTGATTTTTTGCAATTTTCTGCTATTTTCCAGATTATTGAAATTAGCCTAAAATGTTAAAAAATCTTTAATTTTAAATTCGCAAAAAGTCTCAAGTCGTTTCGTAAAAAATCGTGCATTTTACATAAAAATCGGTGAGCTTGCCTGGTCCTTTCCAAGTTTTGATTTTGGGTCTCATTCCTTTGTTTTGATCTTTTGTTTCATCTCATAAGGCACTTGTCTTTTCATCCATTTAATCTTTTCGAATCACAAGTTAAGTTTGGTTTCCTAACACTCTTACTAGTCATTGTTTAGAGCTCTTATCCACAGGTGAACTAAAAGCAAAACCAAGCAAGAAAGAGCAAGCAGAACTAGATCCAAAGACAAGGATCCAAAACCAAAAAGAAGTCATTCTCCTTCGTACAAACTCATAAGAGTGTTTCATTTTTACTTAAGTAGTTCTCAAAAGTCCTTACAAGGGTTAAATTCCCAAGGCATTTGTACTTCATTAATAAAACAACGCTAAGTGGGATAAGGCCTCCCATATTTGGTTTTTCTTCCCCATTTGGGGAAGAGTGTCTTGGTTCTTAGCTTAGATTTATTTCAAGTACTTAGAGTAGTTTCAGTTTTTGCAAAGTAGATACTAATTGTTAGATTAGCCCATTTTGTTTCATTAACTAAGTTGATTACTTCATCTTTTAAGTTCTTGTATCTTTCATAAGTAATTCAACTGTTTAAAGTAGAAGTCTCTTGAATCTCACTTTGAAGATCAAGAGTGTTCTCTATCGGAGAGTTGTCTTTTCATTGTTTAATAAGTTAATCAATTAATAAGTAAGTCTCTTGAACTTGCAATAACACAAGTCAAGAGCACTCTCTGTCGGAGAGCATTCCCACTGCATCATCCTTGCATCAAGCATATAGTTTAGTTAAAGTCTCTTGAACTTCCGTCATAAGACGAAGTCAAGAGCACTCTCTGTCGGAGAGTTGAACTGTGTGCTCCTAATAATAAAATCTTTCCAACTCACATTTCCCCACTTAAAATTTACCTCGTTGCTATCCCTCACCTAGTATGTTCTGCCGACCCTGAAAAGTTGGACTCGTACTCAGAACGGTGATCAGATTTGTTAATCTTGCAAGTAATAATGTATAATAAAACTTTCACCCCATAACCAACACACCGATGTTGTCTCGATAAATACTCAGGTAGTGGGAAAATTCCAAGTGTGGGCACCGGGCAACCCAATCTAGACACTCGCTGGTTAAATTCTCTGAACACCTAGCTTGTGATTCCAGACAGGTCCGTCATGTCTTCGACGGAGCCACTGAAAGTATTTTCGGTTAGGTTTCCTAGACACCTTAAGCAAGATCATCTTTAAAATCCTTAAAATTTACCAAGAGCATTCGCACAATCTAATATTCACTGGTTTAATTTCTAGACGTATGTTTAATTCTCTAGCGCATTTCAGCTTCATTGACTCCATAAGGCACTGGTCCTTGTTTTAATTTGCATAGTCATTTGATCAATTGTCTATGGTTTGTTATAATTGCTATAACTGAATGCTTAATTGAAGTCTAGAATTTAAACTTATCTTTCAATCTCTTGTTGCAACTTGGATTGCTCTTTGATTTTGTATCACATTTATAACAAGTATAACACCTTCTAATCATAATAACTCCTAAACAACACCCATCCTCATCTGCAACCTTTAAGAACACTTTAACAACTTAAGAGTCATAGAAACTCTTTTGTAGGGACTACCCCCCTTGGCTTCGTTAGGAGTTAGCCTAAATAGAGGAGCTAGGAGTAGGTGACAGTACTTAGCTCGGTGCTTGCCCCCAAGGTCACACCTTTCCCACTTTCTCAAGTGAGGAGACAGCTTTCATTAGATTTTTGCTGCTGGCGTGCAATTGGTGAACAACAAACCCTTATCACTCCTTTGACATTAATGGCTTGTCATTAATGAGAACAATGGACGAAGGGAAACATCTCATGGCATCTCACAATTTGAAGTAAGTTCCATTTAATTTTATAACTATTTTTTGTTTTTAGTTTCCCAAGCGAAACAAAAACAAGTAAACCTTAAAATAAAACCCTCATTTTGTAGATCCATAGGTTCTAGATCACAGCAATCTATAATATTTAAAACCCACCTTAGAAATAATTTAAAACCTCTAGATCTAAGTTTTCATGGCCATTGGACTCCATTTGCCCACTCAACACACTAGCCTATCCTTTGGAAGAGCCTACGCCCTCCTTAAGAGAAGTGGGTATCTCTCAATTCGTGAACTGGGTATTGCTAGAATCACATTCATTTGTCTCATCTTGCATCTAACAATTTTTCCTTTCCCGGGCGATAAAAAAACAAGTAAACCCTAAAATAAAACCCTCATTTTGTAGATCCATAGGTTCTAGATCACAACAAGTTATACTATTTAAATGAACCTTAAAAACAATTTAAAACCTCTGGATCTAAGTTTTCACGGAAATCGAACTCCATTTTCCCAATCAACACACCGACGTATCCTTTGGAAGAGGATGCCCTCCTTGGGAGAAGTGGGTATCTCTCAATCCATGAACTAGGTATTGCTAGAATCACATTCATTTGTCTCATCTTGCATCTAACAACTAATTCTTATGTCCATTTTCACCTAATTGCCCTTAGATTTGATTTTCATGCTCAAAACCCTAGGGTAATTTAGGGCTTTTCATTTGAGTACCTATTTCCTCTTAGTGATTGTTTAGATCTTTAATTAATCATAAGACTAGTAAATCCAACCGAGATCCCTAGGATTATTCACTAAAATTCTTATTTTATAGGGCCATCTTGGTCATAGGGACGCCCCCTAGGCTTAGCTCTTAGCTTGGTCTAAAGTGCCAGTAGCCTTGATCGGTGTGACAACTGAAATTATTTAGATGTCTTATTGCCGTAGGTCACAACTTTAGTTTCCTTTCCCCTCTGCCATCTAGGATAGGATCACTTTACAAGAAAACTACAATAATTGTGATAACAGTACCATGTTCCAATGGCGATGCCATACACAATAATGTCTCCAAGTTGATGTAGCTACACAAGGTAAGTCCACAACAATCCATCACTAGCTTCAATGAACTTCATATACCAAAAGAAAAGTACTCCAATGGGTCAATTATGCCATGCAAGAACATTGTCAAAGCCCAAGATGTCCCTCGTCAATATCCAAAGCTTGAATCGAGAAAACCAAGTGGCCACATGAAAACTAGGGCTTGAATCCCTCTTCCATGATGCAAAATGCTCTACGCCCCTTGAAGAGCACTCTCCATGAGGCATCGATGAAAGGCATTGACCAAACTACCAGAATATCAAGAACGCCTAAGGAAAGAAAGCCAAGCCAACGCCATCCTAAGGTCAAACATCCACTAAGCGATCTATCTCAACTATGCATATCCATTAAGGACCATCTCTCATGCTACCATCCATCTCTAACTATCTATGGGCTAGTCATACACCATGTACCCCACATCTCATGGATCACCCCCAAATATGGTGTAAACACTTTTGTTATAACCCAAAAATCTAACACAATTGCAAAATTTATGACAATCTAAGACTCCACAACTTATCTCCTCTCTTCTCTTCAAGACACATAGATGATGAGCCCATCTAATTGTTTAAATCACCTAGCAAAAAGGAAGTAGGTTCAACAACATCTAAATGGCTATAAGCTATAAGCTCCATCTCCCATCCATGCTAAAACATCATCCACCTTATCTACAACAAGAGTAAAATTCATCATTTTTTTCATTTAAAGCACAAGCAACACCACCAAGGTTCATGCAACTCCATCAATGGGAAATTACATCATATTAAATATAAAGTAATCCTAGATTGTCCATGATTACCTCCATCGTCCAGAGCATCAATTTCTTCAAAATATGTGTTTGTATGTGGTTAAATCCATCTATAATTCCATGGTCACTAACAACCATATTCTAGCTCCAAATATCCATCAATGGCTTCTTGACATTTGACAAAAGTGGGTTTGGCCATATGAAGTTTCGAGGGAGTATATGCAAGAGGAACAACAAAAACTCGAACCAAAGCAAGGAAAAAACAAGGTTGGACAACTACCACTAATGAGACCAATTATCTAACTCTTCACTTCCACCTAAGTCCAATTATCTAAGCCCTTATAACAACTTATCCTTCTAAAATCAACCCTTTAATTATGGCATTGCATGTGTCAACTCTCTGGGATGTCCCAAGAAATTCTCTTTTACACATTACTACCCTACCATCTTCTTGTTATTTTCTCACCATGGACACCAATTGGAAGGTTCATTCTACATTTAGTACTAGAAATCTATCATATGGAAAGGGTTTATAATATGATTGCTCCAAATGTGGATGAGGTTTTTAATGATATAGCATTCTCTAGCATTCCTCCAACCGAGTCCCCTCAACAAATCAAGGATATTTAAAATCTATCTACTTATCAAATTACTCCGTGATCTTTTGGATTTTTACTGCGTTAAGAATTTGAAACCAACGTTTCAAGCGAGAACCTTGCTCATCTTTAGGGAAGCAGAAATAGCAAGAAATTTATGAAGAAACCACCACCATAAAAAAATATTTCTAGATGCAAAGTAAAGAAGGATATTTATAATGTGGAATAAAGAGATGAAGTCATTAATGTGAGGGGTAAGAAAGTTAAAGCCAATAGATTAAAAATAAAGTGAATTTGAATTTAAAAAGAATAAGAATGAAAAAGGAATAAATTAACTTATTAAATTAGATTATAGGATAATTGAGGTAAAGGTGGGGGATATAAAAGAAAAAGAATTAAGAAAACAAATAAATAGAAAAAAATTTAAATTTGATTAATTAAAAATAAAAATAAGCTTTTAAACCATATTAAATAAAGGAGGAAAGAATTACGGAAAAGATAAATAAAATAATAGTATTAAAAATAGGTAGTAGATATTACGAAATAATAAAATAAATAATGATCATGATCATGATCATGATATGAAGTAATAATTAAATGGGGTAAATTCGGAAAAGGAAATAAAGAAATACTAATTAAAGTGAAAGTGAAAAAAAATGAAAATAAGTTTACAATAAAATAATAATAAGATTAAATAATAAATAATAAAGATTAAGTGGGGGTTAATCAAATAAGTTG
Source organism: Pseudotsuga menziesii (assembly GCA_001517045.1). Lineage (NCBI taxonomy): Eukaryota > Viridiplantae > Streptophyta > Pinopsida > Pinales > Pinaceae > Pseudotsuga > Pseudotsuga menziesii. The sequence goes on along the minus strand of LPNX010323529.1, from coordinate 155,371 downwards.
AGCCGGTTCCTGCTTGAAATGTTTGTTTCAAATTCTTAATGTAGTAAAAAAACAAAAGATCATGGAATATGCAGAAAACTACGAAAGCTTGAATCGTCTTACTTATCAAATTGTTATGATTTAGCACACCTTGATCAAGCTTTATGTTACGGACCTAGTTATGCAACTTTCCCTGTTGTTGGAGAACAAAAAGCTTAAGGATAAAGAATAAGTCAGGTTTTGGAATGAACATTAGACAACAAATCAATATTTTCACTCCATGAGCCATTAATGCACATGTCAAAGAGAATTATGCAACTTATATCGTTTTCTTGTTGACTTCATGAGAGCTTGTAGATAGTTTTTTTCTTGTATGTATGTATGTATGTAACCTTAAATCTGAAAAACAATACAAAAAAAAGCATAACACAACAAACAAAAAAGCATAAAATGAAAAGAGAAAAGCACAATAAAATAAAAGGAAACAAACATAAAGTCGTAAGTGTCAAACTTAAAGTGAGAAGCATAAAAGCAAAGAGCTAACTAAAAGTTATCATCGTAATTTGAAGGAATCCTTTGACTTGATTCCTAAAGACATTATATGAACCAACTTTCCCTTATTGTTGGCTTGTTGAAACCATTAAGCATTATTCTAATCACCACGATCCCAAGTCTACCTACCTGGAAAAACAAGGGAATTGATCCCCTATTAAATTAAGTTAATTAAATGGGTGTAACTTGCACATTAACCCATGTAATCAAAGGCAATGTTTCAGTTGGTCCTATTTAGCAAGGTCAAACGAAAGTCTTGAGTGATAGTGATAATTGTGATACTAAGTTAATGTGAGAATGATGGCTTGGCTAGGGACGAACTCAAATAACTAAATTGGGCTAAGGAACAAGGGTAAAAGAGAGGATAAAGGAACAAGGTACAACTACACGAGGTGGAATCAACTCTTAAAAAAAATTGCATTGTACAAAATTACATAAGTACGTATTAAAATAATATTTAGAACAAAGTTCTTAGGCAAAAACTATAACATTGTAAAAAAATTTACCAAACCTCTCTACAAAGTCTATTTTAGGTTGTCCCTGAAATTGAGCATTACTTCCCTCCTTGTTGTCTATGTTTTGATATTGAGCGATCATCGTGATTTTCGCTAATTTTGTTGTTAGCTACTCAAAGTCTTCAAGAATGTTTTTACCCAAACTTCCAATGCATAATGGCCCTCACCCATATCTTTGTTTGGTTGTCAACACACCTTCATGCCCTTAGCTCATGATAGCCCCATTGGGCATCATTTCTAAAATTTTCACCATGCCCATTTTCTTACTTAGCTCAACATTTGAGTTTTGTTGATATTGCACACAATCGACTAAGAAGATCTTCAATTGCAAAACACTCCTCTAAATCAAATCATTATATGTGCATCAAGGAATCCAAGTTGATTGCCAAGGTTGTGAACTACGGAAAAACATGAACAAGGCAACATTTGAGATTGAAAACACAAGGATAACCCACAGACAATGGGCTTAAACACAATGAATCTTGGAAACTCATGATCTATAAGCTATGAAATGAGATAAGATCCATTAATGATTAGATCGGTTGGTCGACATCATTTTGGCTCTTTGAGTTAAACTAATATATGTTGGATTTTTCATTCACTTTCCTCAACCACATGAAGTGATTCAGTCCCTAAGGATGGACTATGAATCATAGCCCCAAAAGTTGGATTTTTCATTCACTTTCCTCAACCACATGAAGTGATTCAGTCCCTAAGGATGGACTATGAATCATAGCCCCAAAAGTTGGAATATTAAAAATTCACACAAGCTAATGAAAAGCTAATTATGAAACTTAGAAATAACTAATCAATATGAACAAAGTACAAAACCGATTAAGTTGCAACACTAAATCTATCTAGGAAAACAAAACAATGTTAATGAAGGATTATTAATATTACACTCAAATTTATTCATTAAAACAAAAGACATTGCTAAGCTGTTCCTCTCTTATAATGAAAACAATCATATTTGACATTTGAAATGCTATATTACTCATAGGATCTACAACACTCATTTGAGATTAAAAGCAGAGACTATCTTGAATTTTGGTATGTGATGCATTAGTCATCATGCTATTCATCATTTAAATTAAGGGTCATGCAATATCTAAGCAAATGAAATTTCAATTTTGACAAATACAACTTATTACAATAACATTTCAATGTCAATTTTGACAAATACAACTTATTACAATAACATTTCAATGTATTTGTATGATATCTTCCTTTCCAGATCTTAATTGGTTTGGTCTTCTAGTGATGTTAAATTTGGTTTTGGTCATTTGGTTAAGCCTCTATATACATGCATAAAAATCTAAAACGTATTGAATTTATGGGACATATTGATTTTGAGGGTTCATAATAGAAAATCCCAATCCTAAATTAATTGAAATACTAATTCTCACTAATTATATATATATTTCACAGTTTTAAGGAAAATTATATATGTACATGGCATGTATTATCCAATAGAATTCTTGCTTGGAACAATGAACAGAAGAGGAATTGGGATGGTCCCAATAGATGTAACCTATGCAAGGAAGAAGAGGAAGAGGAATTTGTTGATCATCTTTTTGTCTTATGTCCGTTCTCCAAAGCTGTCTCAAAAGAAATGTTGCAGATCGTCAAATGAAAGAAACAAATGGAATACAAATACTTTGTTCAGACTCTTTTGAGTCATAAATGACAAACAAATCACTGAAGGACCATAGTGTTTTTCCTTGCTACGTTATTTGGGGGTTGTGGCTCTTAAGGAATAAGATGATATTCCAAGAAAACATATGGCTACATGCCTGCTTTCTAATAAGATCAGACTCTCCTACAAGGAAAGCTAGAAAGCACCTAAATAAAAGAAAAGTAGGATTCTAAAAGAGCTTGTAATTGATACTACTAAAGACCGGGGATTTTTTTATGGTGCATGCCAAGAAACTCCAGGTTTGTGTGTGGTTGGGGAATTTTTTTTTTAATAGTCAACATTATTTTTCTCTCAAATATAGAGCAAGACTTGGCACTAACAAACAAGCTGAATTATTTCCATTATGGATTTTTCTTGAGGGACTCTAAACTGTTGTTGGATTATGCAAATGATAAATGTTAAGTTAAGGATTTTCCTTTAGATCCAATTATGCTCTCAAATATAGAGCAAGACTTGGCACTAACAAACAAGCTGAATTATTTCCATTATGGATTTTTCTTAAATATGCTATAAAAGCAGGTGTTGAGGGACTCTAAACTGTTGTTGGATTATGCAAATGATAAATGTTAAGTTAAGAATTTTCCTTTAGATCCAATTATGCAGAGTACAGGAGGTAAATCCCTAGTATGAATTTATCTATTTTTCTCACATTTATAGAGAATTCAAATCAAAGACATACTTTCTTTCAAAGGCTAACCTCTCATTACAGGAAGGGACTTTAAGCTTCATATCTAAGTTAAGGCCATAAATTATGTTTATATATAAATTTCAAGGGCTAAATAGATGCAATATATAATAGCCATAAATTTCAGGTCAGATGATATGCCTCAGTTTTACGACAGCTCAGCGTGGAGGGATGGCATTTAACATTCAGATCTCAGAAAATTTCAAGAAAACAGAACTGATGAAGTATATCACACCAAGGCTGCTAGCTAGGCAATCAACCTTGCTTTCTAAAGTGCTAGATATTTGTTTACAGTGTTCTTTTGGAATTAGAATGATGGTGATCTAACTTAACTAGTTCACTGTTTTCTCTAATTCTTTAAAAGAAAATGCAGGGCAAAATCTGTACCTACTTGTATGATTATCAAGCTCCTCTATTCTGGACTTCCATCTGCCCTCCGTAGAAAATTCAAATTCAACCGCTTGGTCCGCTGGTTGTTTTGTTTCTCTTAAAATCCTAATAAAAATAACCAGATCCACCCGTAAAGCTAAAACCCATGAAACCATTAAAACTTGTTGCCAGTTAGAAGTTAAGGACATATTACCGGACTCGGTGCTCCTCTGGAAACCTTTCCTCCGGTAATGCACACTACACCTTGGATAGCCCTCTAACAAACGTAGCAGGGTCGATGATCGTCGAGCCCCGAGTGAAAGGCTCATTCTCGTACTCTGTTCACCGCTATCTACCTGTAAAACCGACGAATCCTCACTTTCTTTACTGGAAACAATGATAAATTATTGCAAATTAGGGTTCCGGTTTACTGATATGACATTACCTGATTCAACGTGTGCGTCTCTCGTTTTCATTGGAGGGATTCCTCTCGCGACAGTCACGTCATCCGGGCCTGCAAACAAACAAGGAAACCATAAAGACAAATCGTATACACATAGAAACAAAGCATATACACACACCCCACAAAGACGTGAACGTCTATTTACAGCAATGTCACCCAGGGCGCAGTAATCAAAAGGCCGGGAGTTCCGGTTTCGTCGTACCTCTCAGAGCGTGGGATTGGAGGTTGGATGCTGTACCATGAACACGTGCCAACTCCGCACTAAGTATTGATTGTATTCTCTCTGCTTCCTCTCCGTGCCATAAAGATGAAGAGACACAAAGATTATGAAGCAATTTACGCTTCATTTCAAAACATCCACATAAATTTAAGAAAAAAGAATCGGTCGCTTAGAGCAAAGATCATAGCAGAGCGCAATAAATATAATGTTAATTTACGAAAAGAAAATTAAATTAACAGGAAATTATGATACGCACCAGAAGAAGCCGAGTCTACCGAAGTAACTTTAATCAATTCCCGATTCTCAGCTCAATTTCTTACTTCATATTTCAGCCAGCAGATTCACATTCAAATCCAATTCAACTTCCAACCTCTGTCGATTTCACAGATAAAACAGGATAGACAAAAAAAATTAAAAAACACAGAATAGACAGAAACACAGACACAGGCAAACAACAAATGGAAGCGTTTCCGTACACCCAAAAAAAAACAGAGATAGAGGAGGAAGAGCGGAGATGTGAATAAGCAGAGACCTATAGGCTGATGAGATGTATATATAAAGTACTCGGTAGGCTGATGTGAATAAGCAGAGACGGGTAGTCTGTATCTAAACTTTGTCTTTTCTCAACGGGTGGATTGGATGGATATTCTATTCCATGAAGCCGCGGAGCCTTCATATTCTATCCAACGCAGTTAAAAAAGCTAACGTAATTAAAACAGCAAAGAGGGACAGTGTCCAACGCAGCTAAAAAAGCAAACGCGGTTAAGTTTGCTTTAAAAAAAAAAAAGCAGAGTTGGCTTATTTTTAGATTATTTGCATTTTTTTAGGCAAGTTTGGCTGAGGCAACATTATTTTGTAAAAAATGAAATTTGCAGTGTTAAAATTATTTTTATTGTAGAAATGGATTCAGAACCTTCTATTATCCTTAGACTACTTAGATTAAACAATTTCAATTATTGAAAACTATTCTTTAAACAATTTCCACCAAATTTTAGATATAAATGGTCTAAAATTTAGCGTACTATATCCAACACAATTAAAAAAGCAAAGCAAAGAAGGATAGTGTCCAACACAGTTAAAAAGCAAAATAGGGATAGCGATGGATATCTCATTCCCTCTGGCCTTAACCCAAGTACGGTTCATATTGATAGTGACGTGTAACTAACATCCTCTCAAGGAAAATCAAAACTTTTGAATTAACATTACAAAACTATGCTTCAATTATATGTAATTGAAATTTATTTTGCTAAATATTAGAATATCAAAACATTGAATTAACATGACAAAATTGTGTTTCAATTATATGTACTTGAAATCTATATTTTGTTAAATTATTATTTTTTGGAAAAGTGGCCAAGAGGTAGTTAAGGTTGGAGAAATTAATTTTTGAAAAAGTGGCCAAGAAGTGGCCAAGAAGTAGTTCAAGTTGGAGGTAGAAGAGGGGTAGATTCTGTCCAAATCAAGACAAAGAAAAGTAAGTAAAAAACATGGACCTAGTAGAAGAGTGAAGGGTAGTGAAGGTTCTTGGAGCGCGTGGGTAGTTTTGATGGTTTCTTAAGTACAGAACGTACTTATTGATTAACGCAGATTGAGCTGGACGGCGCTTAGAGATCTGAGGAAAGTACGGGTTTATCCTGCAGGTCTTTAATCTTGTCGTTATTGTGGTGACGCTTGGCAGGTTCTGGTGTGACGTCTAGACAGAAGATTTTGGAGACAGCTTTATCATTTATTGTTGGATTGGTTTTACCAACGTATTTGATTCCTTCTTAATTATTGGGGTGTATTTTGACGTCGTTTGTCATCCTTATCATTGATTTCTATTATCTTGGTATCGACACGGAGCCCATGCTATTATGTCTCTTCGATCGATGAAATCACTTGCTCGTACTCCACCGGGGTTGACGAAGGGTTTTAATGGTGGTATAGTTGATGGTGCGAGGGTTTCGACATTACAATCTGGTGTTTTGTTTTCCCCGGAGGTCATGGGTGCTCCTCTTCGGTGTGAGGCTGAGGCTGGTAATAATCTTGATTTTTCCTGTTTGAATATTGACATGGAGGCTAGTGGGAGGTCTTGTTCAGTAATCCATCCTTCGGCATTAGCAACTTTACCTGTTGTGGATGTTTTGGAAGGAGGTCAGGGTTCTCCTGTGTAGTGTGGGCTTTATAAGGATTTTCCTCAGGATTATGTTCCGCTTTCGCCGGGGGGTTTGAAGCTTTTCAATGTGGGTAAAGAAGCTGCGAGGGTTTCTGTGTTTCATTCTTGTCTCCCAAGGATTATGGTTGATTCAAAGATGACAGCGGAACCTGTGGTTAATTGTTTGGATGAGGGGGAAGTGCATGGAGTGAGATCTTGTTGTGATTTAGGGCCTTCGGCATTGGTTTGCATACCTAAGTCTGGAGGTTGTGGTCGCCCTATGTTTTGTGGGGTTTCTGAGGGTAATTCTATGGATCGGTTTAAATCTACTCTGGTCCCGGGTATCGGTATTGAGGATAAAAGGTATGTAACCGGTTCACACTCGTTGTCTACAGTTTCTCCTGGTAATTTGAGTATTGGTCTGAAGGCTAGTGTCTTGGGGGATCATCTTGGTGATGATAGGGGCTTTGAACCTATTACATGCCTTGGGGGTGATGTATTGGGTGATTCGGTGATATCTTGTAAGCGGGATATTAATGAGGAATCTATTAAGTCTGTGGATTTTAGATGGGGGCTGGTTGGTGATTTGGGTTGCCCAGTTTCAAATGAAATGGTGTTGCCTCCTGTTACTTCTGGGAAATCTGCTCGGGGTTTGGATACCCTGTCAGTCGACGTTGAGGAATCATTGGGGACTTCTGCAAGGGTATTGGATTCTCTGTCAGATGCCGATGAATTGGTTTTCAAGAAGGATGGTGGTTTTAAGAAGAAATCCCACAAGCCTATTAAGCAGTTGTTAAAACCGGTTTTGTTGACGGTGGGCAAGGATGTGGGATTAAACGATATTGTTCTCACTAATGCTTTGACTTTGGTTGGGAGGTTTGGAGGTCGCAAGTTTAACGCTGACAGCTTAAATGGTTGGGCTGCTAAGGCTTGGAAAGAAGTTGTTAGTATGCCTCCTGCGATATATCTCCTCCTGAGAGGTTGGATTACCTTCAAATTCGTCAAAGCGGAAGATGCTAAACTGGTTCTTGATGGTGTTTGGCGGTGGGACAATGCTGGGCTTTTGATCAAAAGGTGGACACCACTATTTGATCCCTACGTCGAAAGGTATGATCATATCCCGATCTAGGTTAAACTCCCCAATTTACCTTTCGAATATTGGTCTAGTGATTTCTTTAAATTGGTGGGAAATACTCTTGGCACCCATTTAGAAACTGATTTTTCTTATCTTCAAACTAGGGTTTGCTGTATGGGCCAGGTATTAGTTTTGCTAGATTTCAAAAATGGGTTGCCTGCTGATTTGGTTGTAAAAAATGGAAATTCTGAATTCAAACAACCATTGGACTATATGGGGATACCCTTTAGGTGTTACGGATGCCATGTTTATGGACATTTAGCAAATGATTGTTCACTTCCCTTTATTCAGAAACATGTTTTTGTTAAAAAAATTTGGAGGGTCAAAAAAAGTGAGACTAATCTGATAGCTAAGGAGGGTAAGTTGCATGATGAATGCTCGGAGGATTTAAACTTAACTCCTTTTTTAGATGATAAGGAATTGGGTTCACATTCCTCCTTATCTAATCTTAAACCTCTGTGTATTAACAATTTGGTTGAGGACCTTGGGTGTTTTAAGAGTGAGAAGGTATCTGATTTGGTTTCTTCTCTTGAACCTGTTCAAAAGGAAGCATTAAGAGACCTTGGTTTTGTTTCTCCGCCTAAGACTTTACCTGGTGTTCGCAAGGGATATTTTCTTCGCTCTGTTTCTAAATCTATTATTGATGTTTTAGGATCAGATTGTGTTCCAATTGAGAATAAACAGTCGTTTAAGGGTCGGTTTGGGGTTTTGGTTAATTCTAACCTTTCTATGAAGGATGAATCTGAGGCACTTAGAGCATTGTATGCCTCTTCGAAGTTCCCCTTATGATTCTTATGACTTTGAATTGCAGGGGTTTGGCTAGTCGTCCTAAAAAACTAGCTGTGAAAAGGCTGATTGAAAAACAGTCTTTAGATGTTATTTATATTCAAGAAACTATGTGTGAAGGTGATATTTTGATTAAGGAAATGGAAATTTTAGTTAAAGGTTGGCAATTTGTATCTATTGATGCTAAGGGCAGATATGGTGGTTTACTTTTGTGGTGGAGGTCTCGTAATTTCATTCTGATGAATGCATGGGCTATAACTTCGGGTCTTTGTGTTGTTATGCACTCCATAGATTCACAGTTGGATATAACCTTTTTAAATCTTTATGGGCCTTACCTGGATAGGGAAAATTTCTGGAATCATCTCTTGGGTATGGATTGCTTCAAAAGCACTTATCTGGTTTTGGGGGGAGATCTAAATTTCTCTTTGGGTTTGTCTGAGATTTGGGGGGTTAATGCTCGTGTTGATGCATTAACTGATTACTTTACCAATCTTTTGGTTGGGTTAGGCCTTGTTTACATTGCTCCTTTGGAATCCATCCCCACATGGTCTAATAGGAGAGTTGGAACTGAGTGTATTATATGTAAAAGACTGGACAAACTTCTTTTATTTGCTGATTTCCTAGATAAGGATTTTATTTTTAAGCAATGGATTGGGAGTGGGGGAGACTCAAATCATCAACCTGTGTTTTTACAATTATCTTCCAATACTTCTAAGAAACATTGTCCTTTCAAGTTTAATGCTTGTTGGTTAGAGCATGCTGATTTAGTTGAGATTCTAAAAGATTCCTGGGTGGTTTTTGATGTTTTGTTTGAGGTATCTGTTGCAAGCCAGTTTGTAGTGAATCTTAAAAGAATCAAAGATTTATCTATTGAATGGTCTTTGAAGAAAAAAGCTCAGGATATTAAGGATCTTGTGGACATTGAAAATGAATTGAAGAGGTACTTTGATAGAGCTATCATCGGTTTTACATCGGAGAAGGATAAATTGTCTTTGGTTGAGCTTGAATCTCATAAGAGAACCATCTTATGCTATCAGGAAAAGGAGGATAGACAAAAAAGTAGGGCTTTGTGGCTACTTTGTGGTGATGATATGATACCCCTTTTTTCCATAAATTTGTTGCTCATAGGAAAAATCTTAATACTATTTGGAAAATTCTTGATGATTCTATAAATCTAGTTGAAGGTGTTGAGGTTATTGCTGAGGCTGGGATACAACATTTTGAAGGTTTGTTCAAGGAAGAAGCTGATCTTCATTTACCAGAAATTGTGCATAGTGCAGGTTATTTTCCCTTATCTGTTTTGGAGGAGGATAATAGCGAGCTTATGATGCTTGTTAATATGCAAGATCTTAAGTATATCCTCTCCATTAGCAAAAATGACAAAAGCCCGGGACCAGATGGAATCCCTGTTGAGGTTTATAGATGTCTTTTTGATGTTTTGGGAGAGGATTTATTGAGAGTTATCAAGCTTTCCCGGATCAGTGGTAAGATTCCTGTGGTCTTCAATTCAACTTTTCTTGCACTCATTCCTAAGAATGATCAACCATTATCTTTTGAGGATTTTCGTCCGATTTCTTTGTGTAATTTTGTTTACAAAATTATTGGTAAGATTATTTCCATCCGGATCAGAAATGTTCTGGGTAGATGCATTTCTGATGAACAGTTTGGGTTTTTACTGGGTAGGAAGATCCATGATGCTGTGGGGGTTATCCAGGAAGGTATGCACACTATGCATTGTAAATCCTTAAAGGATGTTATGATTAAGATTGATTTATCAAAAGCTTATGACCATGTAAGTTGGACCTATCTTCGAGTTATACTTTGCAAATTAGGTTTTACTGGGAATTTTATAGATTGGGTTATGAGTAGTCTGTCATCTGTTTCCTTCTCTTTGTTGATTAATGGAGTTGCAACCAATTTTTTTAAAGCAGGCACGGGACTTAGAGAAGGATGTCCTCTGGCACCATTATTGTTCCTTGTGGTGGTGGAAGGTTTAAGCAGGGCTATACTGTTTGCCTTAGCAAATGAGACTTATCATGGTTTATCCTTTGGAAATGATATTGTTTTATCTCATGTTTATTTTGTGGATGATATAGTAATGATCAATGACGGTTCTGAACAATCTCTATCAACTTTATATGAGATTTTAATGATATTCTGTAAGGCATATGGGATGAAGATAAACAATGATAAGTCTACTTTATATTTTTCATGTATGGAAGAATCTGAGATTGTCACTTTACAAAATATTTTCACTTTTCCTGTTGACAGAATTGTTAATGGTATGAAATATCTTGGGTTTCACCTCAAACCATGCAGATACCTTTTAAAAGATTGGGATTGGTTGATTATTAAGGTTGAGAACAAAATTAACAACTGGAGTTTTCGTTGGTTATCTAAAGGTGGTAAGTTGATTTTGATTAAAGCAGTTTTAGATGCCATCCCTGTCTATTAGATGCATTTCTGGATACCTTTGGGGATTATTGAAAAAATCAGAAAGCTTTGTTTCAAATTTCTCTGGTCTGGTAAATTGAATGCTCTTGGCTTACCCTGGACATCTTGGAAGATTTTGGCTTATCCAAAGTCTAAGGGTGGATGGGGACTTAAAGTTCCAGTTGTATTTGCTAAGGCTCTTGCAGCAAAAAATGTTTGGAACATCATACAAGGCACAAGTTTGTGGGTAAAGATTGCTTTTCAGAAATATATTTAGCCAATGAATATTCTGGAATGGATCAGATCTTCTGACAAGAAAAAAAAGAATATCTCAATATGTTGGAAAGCTATCTTTGGGCTTTTGATATTATTGGGAATCTTTTGGTATGGAAGATAGGTAATGGATCTGTTGTTTGTATCGGAATAGATCCTTGGTTAGGATGTAAATGGAGACACGCTTTACCTATTTCTATGTTGGAGAAATTGCATTTGGCTGGTTTTTTCTGTTTATCTGATATTGGCATTCATGGTTTGTCTATTCTGATGCCTCAACAATGGTTTTCTGCTGAGTATATTGGTTTTGATGATCCTTTTGAGATTGATGTCTAGAATGGTTATTTAGCCATTCTTAAATCCAGTCATGTTAGGATTACAAATGATAATGATGCTCTTGTCTGGAATTTATCCAAATCTGGTAGGTATTCACCTAAAGAAGGCTATGCTCAACTTATGAACAGTGACATGGATCTTCTTTGGTGGTGGAAAGTTTTATGGAAGCTGATATGTCCTCTTAAAGCTAAAAAAATTTCCTGGTTTCTCTTGTCTGGTAAAGCTTTGAACTGGGATGTTCTTTTATTGAAAGGTTGTGAAGGACCTGGCCGATGCTATTTGTGCAAATCGGATTGTGAAACCAATTATCATATTGGTGTGGAGTGTCCTTTCACTCAGACTGTTTGGTTATTGATTGAGGATAATTTGAAACTCAATAATCTCTGGTATGGAGATTCTGTGACTACATGTTTCAAAAATTGGTGTATGAATCTGGAAGTGGCAAATTATAAACCTTTAGCTATCATTGTTATATGGTTTATCTGGAAGGCCAGAAATTTGTCTTGTTTCGAAGATTTAACTATATCTCTAGCTCAGGTATCTAGTTTCAGCTTGGGTATGATGAAGAATATCCCTCAAAAGCAGTCTGTGCTTTCGATCCGTAACATTCTGGTGGGAGTTATTGATAAAACTTAGCCTTGGGGGTTTTTTGATGGTTCTGCAGCAGGAGATCCAGTTGTCTATGGAGTTGGAGGTATGCTTTTTTAATCAGATGTCCATTATTTTTCCTTCAAAGCCGGATTAGGTTTGGGTACTAATAATTTTGCAGAATTATTTGCCCTCAAGCTACTTCTTATTTTGGCTCGAAGGCATTCGCTGGATAAAATTCAGATCTTTGGTGATTCTCAGTTAGTCATTAATTGGGCATCTGGTAAGTATCGATTATTTAATATCGAACTTGCCATGATTCTATGGGATGTAAACAGCATTGCTGATGGTTTTGACATACGTTGTTGTTTCGAGAAATTTTCAGAAGCTTTTATATGACTTATATCATATGATATTTGTTTTCATGAAGCATTTTTGAGGTGATATCTATCTTAGTGGCTTTCTATCTGGATGTGCAGTGAATGCACATATATTTTGAACTCAGATTTTGAGTGTTTACATAGTTGATGGTGTGATCTTACAACTGATCTTTTTGCTGTAATAGCTGGTTATTATTAGATGAGGCTGTATGTATTTGGATATATTTCTGATATGGTTGTATTCCTTTTGGTGATATGGTGTTTTGTTGTTGTTTTTATGCTCTTTTTGGAGTATCATCATGATTGTAATTATCAGCCTGTTGGTTGGGACTTTTTTGTGTTAATGGTTTTTGATGGCCATTTGTCGAATGTAAATAAAGATGTTTACGACTTTTTTCTTTGGAAAAAAAAGGTAGTTCAGGAAGAAATTAATTTTTACACTGAAGTGGGTTATGGTATTGTGAAAGATGTATTAAGAAAAGTAAAATTATATTTTAATGAAAAAAAGACAACAATAACTCTAAATATATTAATAAAAAAGACTAATAAAAAGAAAGTTTTTGACTTTAAAGTCTATCATGTGAGCTTGCAAATTGTTCTTAGTAGTGTTAGAGAATTATCTAAGTTAGAGGTGATCAACTTAGTGCATGTTGGTTTTAGAAATTGGCGGATTGGAATTCAAAATAATTCTTAGCCTTGCCCTATAAGGACAATGCTCCTAAGGAATATGGTGAGTTATCTCAATGAAACGCTGGTGGAAAAAAACTCTAAGTTGGACAACTAAGATCCTCAATTTGCAAAGTAAATAGAGTCAAATGTGTCCTAGGGGTTGAATGAACCCAACACTGCACTAAATATACAAATCTAAGCAGTTTTAAAATTTGGGAAAAAGTAGTTATCTAATTTTAAACTATATAAACTAAAGATAGAAGTAAAAGGATACGATGCTTTGCAAATCTCAATATAAATACTCTTGTTTATTTGTTTCACTCTTTTTATATTAAAAAAACTACATATCATTTTAGATATGACTAATGTCTCCAATTCTAAAATTTTATAGTAATAAAACAAAAATATTTTATGGAATAATCATCAACCTCCCCATTATCACCTCCTCATTATGAGTTACATAATTTCAAGAGTGTGCTATTATATACAGAACTCATGGTAGTGATCTTTTAGAGTTAGTGATTTATTTTTCATAAAAAGAGTTTATAGATTTGAGAAGGTTTTTTACTTGAAAAGTATAATTACTTGAAAACTTGTATTATATAATTATAATGTGGAAGGGAGGACATCTACAATTTTGTAAAAGGCATATGTATAATTTAATTTATATTTTTTAAATAAAAATACATAATAAAAAAATTCTTAGAAAAAAATCATTTTTATACTCTAGAGATTAATTAAAAGTCAACTAAAGTTGACTAACAAACCTCCCTGGGAACCTTTAATAACTCTATATCAAACTTAATATTATAAAAACAACCAACATTTTTAATGACATGAATATCATCTTGTTGCACTGTTATCATTTTAGAAACTAATTAAAAGTCAACCAAAGTTGACCACCAATAGAGTTGACTACCAACTGATTACAAACACCTATAATAACTCTATAGCAAACTTAATATTATAAAAACAATCAACATTTTTAATGGCGTGAATATCTTCTTGTTGCAATGTTATCACTTTACATATTTATCTTATGTGGTAAAGACTTTGTAATCAATATTTTTATTGAGTGATATTTAACATGAATAATTATTTTATTAAGAAGGATTTTTTTAAAGGAAAATAAAGTAAAAATTGTAAATTGTATTTTTTTATTACCAAATATAAATACTGAGTCATAAGGATGTAGATTAATTGGGTTGGTGATAGAGTGTACTATTAAATAACTTTTTTAAAATGACAGGTTCAAATCTCATGAACCCTTCGAGATATATGTGTGTAATTATATGTAAACTTAAAAAGCAAATTATTAAATTTTATTTATCAAATTATGATTTTAACAAAAATGTTTAGTAAACTACTATCATAAAGAAGAAAATCAATTATATACTTATAAAATAGAAAATTAAATTAAATTAAAAATAATAACAAATCATATAATATCTCTTATATTAAGATAAATTATCACTTCACTTAATATAATATATTATTGTAAAGAAATATAAATAAATAAAATTGATTCTTATCATAATTCCATGAAATATGTATTTTTTGAAACTAAAGTAAAACTAGTATAATACTCTAGTATCAAGTATTAAGTTGAGGTGGATACTTTAAAACCATAGTAGCAAGATTTTACGCAAAAATATAAAAAAATATATATAATATGACTAAAATATAGAAGTAGACATTTCAAAACATAAAGTAGTGGCTTATTTAATTTTTAGAAAAATTAAAAACATATTAGGTTTTTAAATTTTAAAGTATCATTCATTCTTTATTGTAAGTAACTTGAAATATTTTCAAAAAAACAAAATATATAATATAACAACTTAATAATATAGTTTAATAGGTAAGCATGGTCTTATAACTTCATTGTATGTATTTTGTTAATGTTATTAACTAATTTGTGTGACTTAGACATTTATTAAAAACAAAGTGAAACAATAGTTACAAATTAATTGTATGTATTTTGTTAATGTTGATTAACTAATTTGTGTGACTTAGACATTTATTGAAAACATCAAGTGAAACAATAATCACAAATTTGTTTGAAATGATTTATGAGTTTTTATGAGTCCAAATTTAACATATAGAATGAACATTCAATATTGTGGTCATTGTCTCCTCACTGTGAAGTTACATTGTAAAGTTACAAATAGTATGAGAGTTTGAGTTTTTATTGGATATCATGCTATTATAGTTCCACTCTTATATTGATAATTGAATACTTGAAATGTTAAAAGTTAAACTATAGAACATATTCTACCTTTTGCAAATATATTTAAGAATTTAGTTAATTTTTTTATGCAAATTTCCGTACCAAAATTCCTGATACAATTGAATCTTGTTATTATGTTTAAAACCATGCAACTTCTACCAAATGTTAGCAATGATGGACAACAATCAATACTACAAGGGGTTGAAAATTATCTTTTTCTCTTGGAATAAGACCTAAATTTGGGTAAGAGTTCATCTTCCTCGAATGTAAGGAAACTACCCCCTTCTAAATCACGATAGGTTATTTTAGATGGCATGGTTTTCTTTAAAGAACAATGATTAATCAACATGTATTCGTAAATAGCAACTGCTGATAATTGTTCTCACTACAAATCGATAACTAAGTTACATTAAATTTTGTCATCTTCAAAAAAAATCCATAAAAAATATAATCATGTATCCTCTATTCACATGTTATCTTATATTCTTATGTTATACTAAATTCTTGTTATTATTAAAAATACATTATTATTATTATTATTATATATTTAGTCCCTGTCAAGGAAAGGCTATAATTTCTGATCGCAAGTCAAAGCTATTTGACATTATATTAATGCTTAATTTTTATTTTTATTTAGATAACGTTTTCCAATGTTTTCAAAAAAATACTTTATTAAACTATTTTTTTTAAATTAAAAAATATATTATATTTTTTTAAATGCAAATGGAATTTTATTATTGGTATAGGATACCTAAGATTTGGCATAAATGTTTGTAGGAGGTTTTAAATTTTTAGAAATTAAAATTAATATAAAAATTAAGAAATTGGAGAAATGTATAGTTCGACATTCTAACTGACATAGTGCATTACAGAAGACATTGTGAAGGCCACCTATAATTGCATAGGATGATGAAAACATTAAAAAGTATTTAATGATGAGGGTAGTTATTGAGCTAAGAAAAGTTCAATTTTTAGGCTTTGTTTGTGGCGTGCATTCAATGATGTAGGTTGCAGGTCGTTGAGGGAGTTATTGTGGGCATGTTATATTCCAAGGAGAAGACTCCAGCTTTCTTGTGGATGTGAGCTTTATTGCGCATGTTGGATATCTTCGTTCATGGGATTTGTTGCACTTCTTAGATATCTTTGTTCGTTCTAGCCTAGAGTGTTGTTGTTGGATACATTTGTTCGTTTCTAGCTCTGTTTGATGTCAACAACAACTCACTACTCACTCTAGAGGACTTAAATGTTCAAGGTTAAATGTTGAAGGAATTGTTTTCCTCAAAAGCTCATCTGTATTTGAATGTAAATGTGTGCATAGTGATGTGTCTTGTTCATTGTAATAAGTTTCATATTTTGTTGTGATAAGCTCTGTGTTTTGTTTGCTTAGTCGTTTACCAACAACAACGATAACAATAAGCTAATTCGTTGGTTTGTATTTCTAATAGGTTTGTTTAAAGTAGTTCGAACCTCAAAGATGGCTTTGTTCGAGGTTAGCATGATGGAGCTCAATAAGTAGATATGCTTGTTGGTTGGGAATTCTGGATCTCATTCAATTTAATCCGTTCTTCCAATAATTGACGTTGAATGAAATATATTTTTAAAGAAGTTCATTAAAATCTACACAATATAATTTCATTGCATTCGATGATTGGAACAATTAATAATTTATTTATAGATTAAATAGAGAGATAATGATGAATTTGTTTAGATTCTTCAATTGGTTAAATAAAGCATGTTTATAATGCTTAAAATAACTTTGAGTTGAACAAGAATAAAGAAACAACATTTCACAGTTTATTAATACTTGTGTTGTAGACTACAAGGACTCTATGAATCGACTTGTCTTCTTTTACCAATGGTTGACACTTAGTTTTAGGTATGATTTTAGTTTTTATTCAAAGTTTTCATTCAAAAGAAAAATGAACAACTTTGCACAACCAACCATATGAACAAAGTTGTTTTGTCCATGAATCAACAAATTTGACCTCTTATTTGGTCCCACATAAAAGCGAGGGACAATTATAGGGGTATTCAGTCTAATCTTTGGTTTAAAAGATATATAAAATGTTGGGAGTTGAATTAATGTTAAGGTTGACTTTAACATTACTTCAACATTAAATGTTTGGATATAAGTTGCACATGTCTTCATAGTATTGATTCATATAACCATCGCCATACTACTCTTACTTTAGAGGAATGTTGAGGTTGTCGCATGTCATTGTGATATTTTATTGTGACTATTGACATGTTGGCCACATGTATAAATTTTAATAGTTGCACCACCATAGTTATGCACCGTGTGAGCTAAATCTCTCACATATTTTTTGATGTTTCTTGCTCCATCATAGGAGCTCATGTTCTTCTCTATCATAAGAGCTCTTCTTCTTAACTTGACTCCAACATTGCCATGGTAAGAGATATAAGAAAGGAAAGAAGTGTGGAAGAGGACCATGGCCTCATCCCTTCATTTTCAATAATCGTATCTGCTAGCGGATTATGGTTTGTGTTCCCTCAACAATTAACTTAAACACTAGCATTCGATGTTTTGTGGTCCTTTGACATCTACAAAGTGTGATAACTTTGTTTTATGTGATCCATATCCTCCCACCTATTGAGGGACATGGCTTGGCGTAATCCTTAACCCCATAAATTGTTCAAGTTATACCACTCCACTAAGGGGAACCTTGCACCCTACATTAACCTTATTTTTAGTGGACTTCATATTTCAGGAAATAATAGTGGTTTTATTTGTGGAAATATGACAAATTTTGGTGAAGTCGGTACATGTAAGTGGAGTAAGAAATATATGGAAAGATGAGTTCTTACTTGAGCTAGGAGGTAAGGTTGATTTCTTCATCCATTCATGTATGTATATCCTGCATTTAGAGTGTTTGCCACATGTTCCTTGGGCTCTTAAGATCTCCTCTCCTACTAATGAGAGTTCCTTCTTTCTCTTGTTTCATGATACTATGAAGGTTCTTTGATGCCACAGAGATAGAAATAGATCAAATATATGTTACACTTTCATCCTGATGATGATTCCTGATATGGATTCGAAACGTCGACATGGTCAACCTACTACTATGGTTTCTCCGACTTCTTCAACTGAAACCTACCACCATAGAAACTTAGCAACACATGTTACACTTTTGTTAAAGCCAATTAATAGTGATTTTGGGGGATTTGAAAGGTTTGGACCTTCAAATCCACCTTAGATTTTCACTTGACCTTTCAAGAGAGGCTTTCCCTCTCCCTTCAATTCCCCCCTACTATTAATTAAATTCTTCCACATTTTGCATCGTGTCTAGACATGTCAATGTTATAATAGAAACTAGAACAAAAGAAAATGTTGGAACACGTGGGGTGGCATAAATGTTTTGATGACCTTACTCAAATTGAAATCATGGAGAGTGTGTGGTTGAAAATGACCCACCATTGTTGAGATGCTCTTTTTTAATCAACACCTTCCAAAGGAAAATAGAACCAACAACAATGTACAGGGCTCCATGCATTCTTATTCCCCAGATCCATTGAGTCAAGAAGTGATTCAAAAAGGCCTCACCTTCTTATTCTTCACCTCAAACACAATAACAACAAATGAAATTCCCAAATGAAATATGGATGTTAAGTTTTTATATGCTGCTATAGCTTAAAACCTAACTTCAGAAGCATTTAATAAATTTTCACAATAACAACATAAAGAGGATCACTTAAAGAAACACAATCACAAGGTACACAACAATTTACCTTGGGAAACCCAAAAGCGAAAAACCCAACAAATCTTCCTCAAGATAGATTACCAGAATGCAATGACCAAAGAACAAGGTCTCATAAGAGAGAGAGAGAGAGAGAGAGAGAGAGAGAGATCAAACCCCAACATAAGAGCCAAAACACGAAAGACACTTACCCCCCTCCTTCTCTTTCCTTGCTTCTTTCTCTCTCTTGCGAAATACATGAGTGAGTGAATGTGTATAAATGAGGGAGGGTGCCTTCCTATTTATACTAATCTCGAAACTAACATTTTAACTTAACTGGGCCAACATAACAAACTGACAGGACCGACCTACCTAAGAAAACTCATAATAATAATTATATTAATATTTTCTGGGTACTATTGACCCGACTTACAATGAAGGGTTTAACTCATGACTTTTACATCACCTTTTACATTAGTGACATCTCCCGAATAAGGAATAATGTAAAGTACAAGTAGAATATCCTTCAAAGTTACATTATTTCAACACTCCCCCTTATCAAGAAGGGCATTCTATTGACAACAACAACTAGTGTGGATCTACACAACATCATTGGAAAGAGGGAGGATGCATCATTAACATCATATTTTGGAACATTGTATGGTACATCTATATATCATTGGATGTTTTGAACAACATCATCATCTACAGCACGAAGCTTAAGCATCATCATCTGCAACATGGAACTATAGAATCATCATCTACAACATGGAGCTAGAGCATCATCATTTGCAACATGGAACTGGATCATCACCCGCAGCATGGATATGGAGCATCATCATCATCTGCATCAACATAGAATTTTTGGAGCATCATCATCATTATCTTCAGTACAGAGTTGAATTTTCAACATCTTTAGTATAAAAACTGATACATCACTAACAACGACAACACGAGGCTGGATCATCGACATAAAGTTGGAATAACCACAACAACGATATCACAAGGATGGCTCATCAGCATAAAGTTGGAATAACATCAACAACGACATGTGACAAGTATAACAACATCATCATCAACAACTCAAGGTTGTAGTAACATCATCTATGGAAACAGAATGAGGCAGGTGTATCAACAACCAACATGATCCTTCCTTTCAGAATTACAGAATCATGGACAACATGGGTGATCCTTTATTTTCGGAACAATGGGATCATGGGAAACATGGGTGATCCTTTCCTTTCAGAATTACAGGATCATGGACAACACATATGTGGTACTCAGACAATCCTTCCTTTCGAAATTACGATATCAATCCTAAGGATTATCAATCCCAACTAAGCTACATGTTGTGATCAGGATACCATAGTATTATCAATACTACTCCCCCTTTTGAAGGAAGTTCTTACCGACAATACCTAGCTTGTCTTGGAAGTGTTCAAACTTCACATGAGACAGAGGCTTAGTCAACACATATGCAACCTGCTCATTTGTGCTCACATATTGGAGTTTTATAACTCCCTTCTGCACCATGTCACGAATGTAGAAGTACCATAATTATATGTGCATTGTCTTATCATTAAACACAGGGTTCTCTAACACCTTCATGTAACTTTGATTATCACATAGAATCATAGTGGCATCCATCTTCAGATCAAATAGATATGATAACAAATTTTGAAGCTGGCATATGGCTTCACAACTAGTGGAACAAGTTGTAATATATTCTGCTTCTGTAGTGATGAGAGCAACACTGGACTGCTTCCTACTAAGCTATGAGATCATGGCTGACCCCAGACTGAAACATCCTCTTGAAGTGTGATTTCTATCTGAGACACTTCATGTCCAATCTGAATATCTATAATCGTATAGTCTGAGGTTATGATCTCTAGTATAACTGAGACCATAGTATATCGTACCTTTCACATACCTCATCACATGATTTGCAGCTACTAGGTGAACATGTCTGGGCTCAACGAGATACTGACTCAATCTGTTTACATAAAAGAATATATCTAGCCAGTTATTCGTCAAGTACATCAATGAACCAATAATTTGTTTGTATAGTATCATGTTGGAGTCATTATCCAACCACACATCAATATTTGTCTTATTTGGCCTAATTTACCACTTATCCTAAGTTCTTACCTCGAATATGTGAATGCATCATCAATTGGATCTCCTCCTTCAATAAGGGAGCCTAACTAAGTCTTCTCCTTTAATCGGGGAGACTAGTTGAGCCTCCTCCTTCAATATAGAAGAAAATATGGGTTGATATGCATGACATATATGCCCCATTCAGTTAACTGAAGGTTGTTTCACCTAAATTTTAGTTAAACTGGAGCTGCAAAGGCTCTTCCCTCACCAATTAGCCTATTTTTGGTTAATTTCAGTAAACTGGAGTGATTAAAGGCACCTCCACCTAATTTTGGTGACTCAATTCAGTGCAGTTCAGTTCAACTCACCTAAGTGAATTCATATATGCGCCCTCACATACTTGTTGGCATGCAATTGAGATTCAGTTAGACTTAGTCTAAACTGCCTCCAAGTCAGTTAGAGACAATTAAGTTGGAGTTAAGTGGTTAACTGATGTGCCAAGTGGTGTTTAACTGACAAGTAAGCCACTCTCATGTAATCAATTCGAATGAACTCTCTGGGATTCAAATTGCATGAATCTTTATGCCATTGTATTGCATTTTATCACTACTTCTGTTAATGATAAGAAAAGATATAGCTGCAACTCCTAATTGCATTGTTTCATGTCATTTCTAAGTAAAATTGATCTGTGAAATCTATTGTAAGTTTATGCCTTGTTCCTTAGATTGTTGTGACTCCAATTTTATATGGTATCAGAGCCATGGCAGTACAAGGAAATCCTTCTACAAGTTTCTAGCTAGATCTATGAAGAAATTTGAGCAAAATTGCTCAAAAACATTCCAACTTTGCACCAGAAGCAGAGAGTTTTTCACATAAGTCTTGGAAAAATAGCCTTGCTTCCTCTGGATTTTGTCTAGAGAAGTCTATCTAGGCGTGAAGTAAACTCCAAAAGTGTAGGTTATTCGACTTTTTTTGTGTGTGTGTGATTTGCAGGTATCTCAAGCACTTCCATTGCATTCACTATAGCTACAAATGGACTCCTCTTCAAGCAATATTCTCACTCCTTTCAACTATCATCAATGGAAGGAGGATATTGAGCTTAAATTGCACTCCAAAGGACTCTACAGAGTCACCATGGTCACAGAAAAAGAGTCGAATGCATTAGTGGAGGGAATAAAATATTGAAACAAACTTGATGAAGCATATGGGTTTCAATGCCTCTCCATTTCAAAGGATATTTTTTTCCACCTCACTGGATTGAATACTCCCAAGGAAATATGGTACCAACTTGCTACTCTTTTTGACAAGCAAGATGATTTGAGAATCTATCAGTTGGAGAATGAACTGATATCTCTAAATCTAGGCAATTTTGAGACCATGAATGACTTCATTACTAAGTTTAAGCACCTTGTGCTCCAATTGAAGCAATGTGAAGTTGAGAAGGAAGACGATCAACTCATCTTTTGTATCCTTTCAAAACATGGACCAGACTACTATGTTTTTGTGTCTACCTTCCATATTAGAAAGCTTACAATTCCAAATTGGAAGATGGTGACCCTGAATGCATTCATTGAGTCTCTTACCAATGAGCATGATAAACTTGTTCAAATGGGAATATTGAGATCCTCTAAAGATCAAGATGTGTTTTTTGGAGGACCCAAGGATTCGAGTCTCAATTAAAAGAACTAATTGATAAAAAGTATATTCGACCTAGTGTGTCTCCCTGGGGGGAACCTGTCATCTTCGTTAAGAAAAAGGACGGAACCATGCGACTTTGCATAGATTACCTTCAGTTGAATAAGATGACCATTAAAAATTGATACCCATTGCCCCGCATAGATGATCTGTTTGATCAACTACGTGGATCCACGGTGTTTTCGAAAATAGATTTAAGGTCTGGATATCATCAAGTTAGGATTAAAGATGAAGACATCTTTAAGACAGCTTTTAGAACTCGATATGGCCATTACGAGTTTGTCGTCATGCCATTCGGGCTTACTAATGCCCCAGCTATTTTTATGTGTTTAATGAAAAACGTTATGCATAAGTATCTAGATAAGTTTGTAGTCATGTTCATCAACGATATATTAACCTATTCAAAAACTGAAGAAGAACATAAAGAACATTTAAAAATTGTTTTGCAAGAGTTACAAGATCATCAACTCTTTGTAAAGTTTAGTAAATGTGATTTCTTCAAGGATAAGATTCAGTACTTAGGTCATGTGGTGACCAAGGAATGGATTTCAGTAGATCCCAAAAAGATAAAGGCAATCGAAGATTGGTTGGTTCCTAAGGATGTAACGGATGTTCGATCTTTCATGGGAATTACCGATTACTACCGGAGGTTCATTGAAGGTTTTTCGAGGATCGTGAATCCGATAACTTCTTTGCAAAAGAAAGGGAAGAAGTTTCATTGAAACCAGAAATGCAAGGAAAGCTTTAAAAAGTTAAAAACTTTATTAACCAGCGCACCTATTTTAAGAAGAGTTGATCCAAATAAAGAATTTGTAGTGTGCTCTAACGCCTGCAATGATGGGTTAGGCAGTGTTCTGACTCAAGAAGGGCATGTTATTGCCTATGAGTCTAGAAAATTAAAAATTCATGAAAAGAATTATGCAACTTATGACCTGGAATTAGCAGTTGTTATACATGCTCTAAAGATGTCGCAACATCACCTAATTGGCAGAAAATTTATTTTAATGACTGATAATAAATGATTAAAGTATCTGTTAGATCAGCCTAATCTAAATGCTAGACAAGCTAGGTGGCTAGCTTTTCTAAGTGAGTATGATTTTGAAATTCAGCACATTAACGGTAAAGAAAATAAAGTTGCTGATGCATTAAGTAGGAATGCAAGGCTGAATTTTGCAGCAGTTATTAGCACTTATACTACAGATTTGGATGAACAGCTTAAAGCAGGAATAGAACAAGATGAAATTTACCAAAATTTACAAGCTAAAACAAAAGAAAATCCAACAGAAATCTTAAGTAAAGGGTATAGTTTGAATGCAAAAGAATTTTTACTGTATAAAGACAGAATGTATGTACCTAAAGTTAAGCTATTAATTTTGGATGAAATCCACAAAACTCCATACTCAGGTCATCCAGGCTATCAAAAGAGTATAAATATGTTAAGAAAAGAATATTTTTGGCCAAATATGAAGACCGAATTAGCAGAGTATATTACTAGGTGTTTTAAATGTCAGCAGGTGAAAAATGAACACCAACACCCAGCTGGATTACTTTAGCCATTACCCATTCCTAGTTGGAAATGGGAGATAATTAGTCTCGATTTTGTTACTCGACTGCCTAGAAATCATAATCTAAATGATTCTATTATGGTAGTGGTCGATAAGTTAAGTAAATAAGCTCACTTTATACCTGTTAAAACTACATATAAAGCTGCAAATATAGCTGATATCTTTCTAAAACAGATTTTCCGACTGCATGGAATACCGAAAGTTATAATCTCAGGTAGAGATCCTAAATTTACAAGTAACTTTTGAAAATTTCTGTTTAAAGGATTAAACACTACATTAAATTTTAGTGCTTCATTCCATCCTTAAACAAATGGATAAACTGAAAGAGTAAACCAAGTACTAGAAGATTTATTAAGAATGCATGTTAAAGACCACCCAGATAAATGAGAGGATTATTTGCATCAGGTAGAATTTGCTTATAATAATAATTACCAGGCATCAGCCAGATTTAGTCCTTTCGAAATTTTGTATGGAAGGAAATGTAATACTCCTATCTCTTGGAGTAATCCGGTGGATAGTTTGGTATTAGGTCCTTAATTGTTGAAGGAAATGGAAGAAATTGTAAAGCAGGTACAAGGTAATCTGAAAGTTGCACAAGATCGACAGAAAAGTCAAGAAGAACTTAAAAGTACTCCAAAAGAGTTTTAGGTAGGTGAACATGTGTTCATCAAGGTGAGGCCCAAAAAGAGCTCTCTGAGATTAGGGAGTTGTGCAAAACTAGCACCTTGTTACTATGGTCCATTTGAAATACTGTCCAGGATTGGACAAGTAGCTTATCAATTAGCATTACCACCAAATTTAAGAGTACATAATGCTTTTCACATTTCTGTATTAAAGAAATATGTTCATGATGCTACTCATGTTGTTAACTAGAATGATGTACAGGTGGAACCAAAAGGATATTTTCTGGTGGAACCGGACTGTATCTTAGAGCGGAGGGAGATCACACTTCAGAACCGCACCATTGGACAGGTGAAGATGCAATGGAAGCACATTAGTCCAGAGGAAGCCACCTGGGAATTGGAAAGTAATATGCAAGATGCATATCCAATTCTGTTCCAGGGGAATTTTGAGGATGAGGAATAAATAACATCGAGGATGATGTTATGTTCTAATTTTGTGTGTATGTCACATGCCCCAATTTTGCAAAAACAATATTATTTTATTTGATTTTGTTTAAGGACAATATGTTAAATTTTATGCTAAGTTGTAATTGATGACTCAGCAGAGTCAAGGATATTTAATGTAATTCTGAATATTTTAATTATAAATAAAGAAAGGTGGAGACAACAGCTTAGGAGAGCTGTTAAAAGAGTGTTTACTGGTCAAATTGGTGGAGGAGACTAGGTGGACAGCAAACAAACATGTGGCAGCATCTTCAAACCACTTCCAACTGTTGCAGGTGGCAACCTCCCTGCATTTGGGGTCATGATTCCCCAAGAAAGTGGAATCAGAGTAGGTGGCTCAATTAATGACAACTAACCCAAAAAGAACTAGGCAATCTTTATAAAAATGCTCATTCAAGAGAGCTGAGGCTACTCATTCTAGGGAAGTGATCATTCAGGTGCATGTACTTCAAAGAAATTCAATGGAAAGGGAATTTGTGGAAAGAGTTTGAGGGGTTAACTGCTAAGTGATCTAGTGCAGCTTTTCAGCGGAAGGATCTTGTTGCTGAGTGCAGAGTGTTTTCTGAGTCATTAGACTAGTCTATTGTTTGCATGCTCTACCAGTTCTCAACCAAGAAGACCAGGAATAGGCTTGGGGGTCCCGAGGAAGCGTTGTTTGAGCGCTCTCCAGGAGTTTGGTAGGGAGGAACGACCTCCTAACGCTGTTGTTGTCCATCCTAATCAGGTTCTACATTCTTTTATTTTACTGTGTTAGATGGTTAAATGTAAATCTGACTGCTAAATGAATGTTAAATATTTAGTTGTAAACTGTTAGAGTTAGTAATCTTTTGGATTAGTGAAGGAATGAATCTGAATAGATGAAAAATAATTTTAATTTGTGTTTTTCCACGTCTGGAAGGACCAGACCGTACTTCAACACAGACAGAGTATTTAAAGTAGATGAAGGAAATAATAGAAGACTAAAATAAATAGATGTGGTTCTGCAATTTACAATAGCAGAGTAATTTATTTCTATATGTATATTATTATAAAAAAGAACAATAACCTGGTTATTTATGTTATTGTTTTACAAGCTGATGTATGTAAATATACTAGAAAAGAAATAGCAATAATCTAGTACAGTGTTTTAAAAACCAGCCGAGTCCGAGTCCGAGTTGGCCGAGTTGGCCGAGTTGACCCCCGGCCGAGTTGACTCGGCCTACAACTCAGTTCGAGTGGCCGATTTTATACTTAGTCGGCCGAGTTAGGGTCCGAGTTGGCCGAGTCGGCCGAGTTGACCGAGTTGCAACCCGAGTCAGTCGAGTCAGCTGTGGCAGACACCCATAAGAATGCAGACTCCAAAATAACATGTTTATTTTTTATTTTTAATATTTTTCTTATTCTGACCATAACCTGAGGCCATAAGATGACCCCTTGCCCCTCTATTTTCCTCACACTTATGTTGTAAGATGTTTGTGAGCATTTGGCATTATTGTTGTTTGGATTCATGGAGGATTGGAGGAGCGTCCAATAGTGAAGAACAATAAACATGATTGGAGGAGTTGGACTGTTGGAGATCGGTTTTCTCTTACCTAGATGTATGTTAGCTTCCAGCTAGCCATTGTTTCTTTTTTTCTCATTAAATTGACAAATATCAGTCCTGTTTTCTATTGTTTGGTGCCAAAATAATAAGATTTTTTTCTTTTTTCTTTGCATGTTTAGATTTGCTTTGCATTTAGATTCTAGATTGGCCCTAAAAGGAAAAGATCAGGCATGGATCCATGCTAATGTCATTGAAGAGAAAATGTATTGCAAGTGTTGCAAGACATGGATTAAAGGAGAGGACATTAATAGATTTAAACAATAGTCAGCTGCTATTAGAGGAAATATTGCCCCATGGGAAGCTGATTTAGAGTTTATTGGTGAGATTAGGTTGGAGTTGCAACAACCGTTTGATGAATTTGAAGAGGAGAAGGCTAAACAAAAAGAGATGAATGATCATTGACATATGATGTAGTGGCATCATAGCATGTTGTTTTTTGGACTCTACAAGCCATTTAGGCCTCATTGATTATGTTTTTTTGTTCTAGATATGTTGCACAGTACACTCGATGCCATTTTGATATATTCAAACTTATATGGTATATGCATGAGTAGACGTTAGATATTTTGTCTCTAATGCTTTGCAAGCATGGATTAATATCTTTAAAATATTGTTTTTCTTTAAAATTTAATATTTTATGTATTTTTTTAGTAATCTGAGTCATTAAATTCAAATCGGCCGAGTCATTACCGATTCATTATCGATTCCGAGTTGATCCTTGACCGAGTCCGAGTTTTAAAACATTGATCTAGTACAGGTAGAAGAATTAATATGATAAGAAAATACCTTAGTAGATAAATATTGTATTTATAGATAGTAGATTATTCTTTTTATTCAAGTTAAAATATGCATGAGGTTAAAACTGTGTTACATTATAGATATATTCCTTTGTATATATCTAGTAACTAATTGCAATGGAGTAGAAATAACACAGTCACCAACAGTAAGCATTCACACGATTTTTCCAAAGCCTGCGAACCACGAAGGAGCACACGGACAGCAGCGAAGCCACAACTTCGCACAACAGTGACAGGCCATGGAATAATCAAAGTGGACTTACAGATAGGCTACAAGCCATTTGCAAAGAAACCAACAAACTCGTGCAGAGTATAAACCCAGAGTTGCAAAGAAATTGGCAACAAGACCGAACACCGGAGGCTACAGCTACATTAAATTCAAGCATTGGAGCAAGAAATAGCAGAAACCACACTCACGACCGCCATGAGAGCTTGCAGAACAACCCAAAGGCTTGCGGGAACATTGGATGAAAAATGACAAAGTGTTATGGTTACAAGAGTTTTATGCCACCAATACATGGCTAGGAGGTGACCATGTGCCCTCAATTATTCCAACCATGCATGGGTCGAGTTCTATAGTTCACCTGCGATCAATAATTTTCAATTATTTAAACAATGATTTAATCTCAACCTTGCTTATGCTATAAAGTTTGCATATAGAAATTATCCCATCGCTAATAATATGTCCATTATATGGTATTATTGTTAACACGATATGGACGTTTAGTAAACCATATTTTATCAACGTTGACCCTAGTAAGTGTACTAACCATTTGTTATATGGAAAAGTCCAAGTTGAATTGTTTAAAACCATCGAACAACTATAGATTTCTATGTTTATATACATTGTGGTCTATGCATGGTTATACTTTTTTAAAATCAACAATTCAAAATGATAATAAAATTATAAGTCGGATAACATAATAAAAGTAAAATCATGAGTTCTTTTACAAGTTCAACTTTGGTTTAGCCTTACTTAGAACCCTTTGAACTATTATAGTGGTATAGGCTTGTAGAACAATGTTGGATATGCATGGTTTGTAAAACGAACTTATCACTCTTAAACCAACCAGCTTGGGGTGGTTTTAAATTTATGAAACTGAATAGAGATAAATGGCTTAACATTAGAATTATCAACATGACTTTTACCAAGTTTTAGTGATGTTTTAAAACTTCCATAGACACTGGGTGCTTCACATTATGGCAATGCTAGAAGTTTACCTTATTGTGTATGTAGAGTAGTTAGTTTTGTAAGTATACAAGATAACCTGTACTTCTTATAAGGTAGAATTGTGATCTACCATAATAGCTAATGTAGGCATGAGTTTAATGTAAGAAAGGCATTGTAGTAATAATAAGAATTACAATGGATTATCCTTACTCAAGTCTATAATCTTTGGGAACAACATTGATTGACTTAGGTTAAGAAGTAAAAACAAACATTACTCCGTGTGAAACAATGCAATTGATTTACTCTAATCAAACTTATAATAACAAGAAGTTTTACAGGCTGTAAGCTTCCTACATAATGTAAGTATCGATCGGCTTGATACTCAAGTAAATAATACGATAATGTATAAAAACCAATAGTACAATAATTGCAAGTTATGCATATCAATGTAGAAGTTATTATGCAGAAAGATTACAAGTTTAGAGCCACAGTAAGTATCTTTACTGTCACTAGGATCGATAAAGAAATGAACTCTTTTATTTTGAACTTTGCTTACAAGAATAATTGGAGAAAACAAACTACTTTACCTCGTTGAAGTTGCTTGGAATTCATCAGCTTATGTACTAAGCATATTAATTGCAAATAGAAACACTTCTTGATACTTTATGAATTTTAAACGTTGACTTGTTCGATCATACCTATAAACCTGGAAGAACCAGTAATCTTTCTACATTAGCATAAATGCTAAGTAAGCCCACGATTCAAAGATAGATTCCACCTACTTGCCATAAAGAAGATGCATCAGTAAACTGAAATAAAACAATACGCAAGTAAACCTTATCTTTGTTACGAAAAAGAAACTGCTTAGTTAACGTAATTCGAAAATATGTAATACTAATCATTGGACTGTTTCTTTTTCTGCTAACCATTAGCTTTTAGTAAACCGCAGCACTAGCATTTTATGTTATCTTAAAATTTTAAATTTTTGTGAAAACTTGGGGTTTTGACATGCATCATGGAAGCCTAGCTGAAAAATGTATATGTGATAACATTTCCAATAAAGAGATCCAACAATTTATCATCTGGTATCCCTTTCACTCTAAGGATCAACTTTTGAAATGATTGAGTGTGATCAATTACTGGACCCTTTTACCTTAGATTTATCAATTGGGTAAAGAATGAATTGCTCTTAAGACCATTATGATATAATAACAACGCTTCTGTAAAAATGGACCAAAAGAGAACAAAGTTCTTTTTGCATTCATAAATCCCTTCGTTCCACACAAATTGCTTAGGTTCTAAATATAAAGATAAAATAGGTGCCTTTTGAATATTTGGCATGTGGTGTATATCAAATAATTTCTCTATTTGGAATATCCATGTTATGGGGTCCTTGCCATCAAACTTCCTCAAGCCAGTCTTGGGGAGTTGGATACCCCTTGGGGACCATCTCTTATTACTTCCATTATTAGAATCAAATCCTCATGGAGTATGCTTATCAATGGAAGGTTTCTCCACATGGACACTATATTTATCTTCTTGAGTACCCTAGGACACATCATCACCTATAGGGATTTTTTCCTTTGGATATGAATGAACTTAGCAATCCTTTCCATATTATTATCCATATGTTTCATCATCTTACTCTCCATATATCCCATCCTTTCATACATCATATGTCCCATATTTCCCTCCATATTCTTCTCCAAATTAAATAAATCGATCGTTCGCATAATCTCTTTAATCAAATCTTCCAATTTCGACACGCAAAAAGATATGTCTTCACTTTCATCGTAGGTCAAGGATGAATCTTCTGGTGGTTTGACTGGAATGTAATTTTGCGTGTAACAATAAAAATAGATATCTACAATATTTATCACACCTTTGACACCACCCAAAAGATATCCTTCTACTAAAAGTTATTCAACTTTAAAATGATGTACCTTTTTCAAACCCTGATTTGGAGACTAATTTGCTATCCAACCTTCCAACTGAGCTAACTCTTAAATTTAGAGCCCTATAAGTCTAAAAAAAATTATGCAGTGTCTTGATATGTATTCTCTTCAATTCCATGTGTATGACCTAATTTTGTGTAATGAACATAATATATAATAAAAAAACATTAATAAATATTAATAATTAAATAGTTAATACTTAATGAAGAGACACCTTGATGAAAGGTTACGCCTCTTTACGAAAGGACACCCATCATGGGTATTTATACAAGTATCATTCTCATTGTAATATTATATTTATCTTATCAATCATATAATATATTAATTTTCCTTTCATGGAGTATCTGCGTTATTTGCACTGGGTATTTATGTAAGAAATGATTTTGTCGTTTCAGTGATATCAAAGCCCTTTCCTGAGCATTCTGTTGATACTGGATTTTGGCCAAATAATTTTTTGGGGAGTCTTTGACCAGCCTTTTTGACCTATAAAGTTCATAGGTTTTGTTGAAGAACAATTCACTACATGTTCGAAGAGATCCAAAATCAATTAAAACAAAAAATGTCAAACTGAAATTACAAAAGCACAGATTTTGGGTGCGAGGGCCACTTGGAAAATAGAAAGAATATCTATGTGTATACTGTCAGGATAAAGTCACGAGTTGACTTGCTTCATAATTGTCGAGTTAGATAGAAGTAATAGTAGGTTAGAAACAGAAACTTTGATGTTTAGTCATTGTTGAATTTACATATATTGTATTCAACACCTAACAGTGGAGCCACCGGTCTATTACACGTCTTGATAGTCGATGAATTTAAGCTGCATTCTGCCACGAAAGATCACCAATTGACGCAGGTCGATAATTATTAGGTCAAGTGCATTACAAAAGAGGCCTCTTAAAACATCTTGGGCCAACAATTATTGGAGTGTCGTCTGAGTTATGGTATTGTTGTGTGAAGAAAAAAACGTCTCCAATAGTTTCCAACAATTTATATACACTGCATTGACTTCAAGGAAATTGTCACTTCTACGTGGTCATAATAGTAAAACAGTATAATATTTATGTGTAAATAATAACAAATAGGGAAGGGAACCATTTGCTAGTTCTTTACACTGATAAGTCGTGACGTGTGAGAGCAGCCAAAGCACCATTTAAAAAGATAATAATTAATGAAGTTAATTATTGATCGTTCTAAACACAGAAACGCAATTTATAAAATATTTTCGTTTGTTTAGTAAAAGGTAAAGAAAGGTTAAGAGCCCAGCTTCCAAGACATTAATTTGGTTGGTTAGAGCTACGGAATCTTTGGATTACTTCCACAAAATCAAAGAATTATCTTTAAAATTGTATAGAGAGTCATGAATTAACTTCTATAATATTGAAAAGGCATTATTCGAATTAAAAATAGTATTTGAAAGTGATAAAGTTATTATATTAAAAAACAAGTTATATTATAAGAAAGTTTAAATGATACTTGAAGTGTAAACTCCAAAAACAAAAATAGAAGTTTTATATAAGGATTTCAATTGAAGTTAGTTATCAACAAAAGCAAAAGGAGTTTTATGGAGAAAAAACAAGGAAGATTCTCAAGTACTTCAAAATTGTATGCTTCGGTGTTATTTTAAATAAAAGAAACAATTGGAGGAAAATAGATTACTATTTCTATTGCTCCCGTTGAACGCAATAATTATATTAGTGTTGAATTTGCTAATAAGTAAGCGATTCCAGAGTCAAATATAGGTGAAAGGTTAGAATTTTGGAATAATAAAGAATATAAAATAATACATTTACAAATGAGCATTGGAGATTATACTGGCGTCTCATAATTTATAGTTAGATCCTTGTGGAGTAGTGACAATGACCTAATTTTGGGATTACCTTGGATAGAAACATTGGGGAATTTTATCTTAAATGTTGAAAAGAAGTTTATGGCATTACCCTACAAAAAGAAGAAAATTGCATTGCAGGACATTAACATGAGGTTAGAATCAAAATTTGAGTCATTTGAAGACTTTAAAATAAATATCAAAGGTGATGTTATAGGGAAATGAGAAATCAACACATACGATACATAAAGAATTCAACAAGGTTATTGTAGATAAGGAAGAAGAGATCTCTCGTCTAAGAGATCATAGTAAAAAATTACTTCTGTAAATCAAGAAGGAAAAAGATAAAGTTCAATGCAATAAAAAATAGAAGAGGAGAATCGATACCTTCATAATGTTGGAATAATCAAAACCCATTCCAAGACTTAGGATAAAATAATTAATCTTTTTTTATTGATTCCTAGGTACTACACTAGCACGGGGTCTTCACTTGTTGACCAATATCCTATCACGTTAGTTCATATTGTGGGTTTTAAAATTATCAAAAATTGAACCAATATATTGCAAGTATTAGGGGGATGAGGGGTTTAAGGTGGGGGTGGGTAGGGTGGTTTATAAGGATTGAGGTATAAAACGGGGTGGGGAGGAGGTTTTGAGTATTGGGAGGGGGTTTCAACAAAAATATTTTGGGTCAATATCTCTAGAAATTAAGGGTATTATTTAATATTCCACAATCATATGTGCTATGTGATAGGTTCACTAAGTGAAGTCCTTGTGTACACTAGCTAGTTTGCACCCAAACCCATTTTTTAGGTTAAACTTGCCAAAAATGCTTCATGGAGTAAGTTAGGAAGATTTTGGATAAGATTCTGACAACTCACAAACTGCCCAGAAAGGAAACTGTGCATTACTGTTTTTTTCACTCTTTTTAGCTTTTCTGCAGTTTTAAGGAAAAAGCTAAAGCTAGTTTTAAAGTAGACTGCCTTGTTTTTGCACCAATTCACCTCCCTTCTTTTCTTCATCTAAAAACATGATAAATTCAACTTTCCATCACTTATGAGTTGTACACACTCATTCATAAAATTCATGAGCCTCACTAGTTTAGTAAGCCTGCTTTTGGAAGTGTTTTATCCACCTATGGGGGATTTTGACTAGTTCAGTAAGCCTTCTTTTGTACCAATTCGAATAGCTCAATAAAGCTTTCAAATCCTTGGAGTATCTATTGTTTGATAAGACTACATATATTTAATGATGGCTGATGTAAATTAATATTATCAACAGTTTGCGGATTATCACATTTTCAGTCTCCTTCTTGAGTGTTTCTTGCATATTTTCAAGCAATTTTGTGAGTTCAATTGTTCTAATATTGGGATTAATTTCCACATGGTATCAAAGCCACAATAGCTCAATTTTTCTCCTCTTCAATTTTCTTTTGCAGGGTTGAAATCACTCACTGGGAGCACAGATTGTCTAGTCAAAGGGTGCAGCTGAAGTATGGATCAATCTCAACCAATCATCTTGACTCCATTAAACTACTTCGAATGGAAGGAAAGTATGGAGATATTGATGAGGATTAAAGGCCCCTTCAGAGTGACCATGGAAACATAAGATGAGCCTAATGCAGCATCATAGAAGATCAAATGGCATAATAGGAGAGATGAGGCATATGGTCTCGTATCTCTCAGCATTTCCAAAGACCTTCTATTTCATCTTGATGGTCTCAAATCATCGAATGAAGTTTGGGAGAAACTTCAAGATTTATTTGGGAAGACAGATAAGATGGGAGGTTATCAACTAGAGAATGAGTTGATAGCATTGAGTCCAAGCAACTTCGAAACCTTACAAGTCTAGTTCTCAAAATTCAAGTCATTGGTTTTGCAGCTAAAACAATGTGGTACTCACAAGGAGGATGAACAACGAATATTGGCCATCCTTTCGAAGCTTGGTCCTGATTACTCTGTATTTGTTTTGACCTTCTATGCCTCCAAGTTGACAACTCGAAATTGGAAGATGCCTTCACTGGAAGATTTCATGGAATCCTTGACTGAGGAGCAAGACAAATCGATCTTGATGGGCACCATCAAACCTTCCAAAGATCAAAATTTGGTTGTTGGAGATTCCAAGGTGAATTCCAAGGTCAAGAAGAAGGATAAGAAGCCTCCATATCATAAAGGAGACAATTCCAAGTCTCAAGAGGAGTCCTCAAACTCCAAGAATAAGAAATTTCAGAAGAAGAAAGGTAAAGGTGAAGGTAGAAAGTCTGCATACTATGGGAAGGGATTTCATCCTAAGAGCTCTTGCATGAAGAAACAGATAGATATGTTGACTCAACTCCTGGAGAAGAACAACATCTCCATCCTTGGTGGCACAAGCAAGAAGGAAGGAGGATCCAGTTTCAAAGACCAAGAGAGAGTTCATGCCCTGGTTGCTAGCACTGTAAGATCTCCTTCCTTTATCATTGATTATGGAGCTTCTAGGCACATGGTTTCAACAAAAGAATCCCTCTCATGTCTTGATGATTTGAAGGGTCCTAAGATTTTGCTGAGAGATAACTCAGAAATTGAAAGCAAGGGTAAAGGTAGCAATGATTTTGACCATGGTTCCTTCAATAATGTTTTGTATGTCCTGGGTCTTCCTGCTAATCTCTTTTCATTCTACCAGATGACCCACACTGGGTCTCCTAAGAAGGTTTTTTTCTCTTCCAATGAGGTTGAAATCACTTATATTGTAAATGGTAGAGTCATTTCTAAAGGTTTTGTGGGTCATAGTTCTAGAGTCTATAGGTTCTCACACTTCATGTCATTCTCTAACCCCTATGCTCTCCTCACACATGCCAATGAAGCAAGCAAACTTTGGAATGAGAGGTTTGGTCATGTAAACTATAAGTACCTTTCAGGTTTATGTGATAAAGATATGGTTTTAGGATTACCAAAAATAAAGTTTTCCAAAGGAGTCTGTTAGGGTTGCATTCTAGGAAAACATCCAAAGCACAAGTTTGAGAGAGTCAGTCATGAGAAAACCTAAGCACCTCCTCTTGAGCTCATTCACAATGACATTTTTGGTCCCTTCCCTCATATGTCCATGATTCAAGACAATTATGTCCTTACTTTCATAGATGAATTTTCAAGGTTCTGTTGGGTTTACTTCCTTAAATTCAAGTCTGAAGTTTTTGACCACTTCAAGGTTTTTAAGGCCTTGGTTGAGAACCAGTCTGGGAGGAGACTCAAGATCCTTAGATCTAATAATGGTGGTGAAAATGTCAAATCTAAATTCAATAATTATTATAAATATGCATGTATTCATATGCAACACTCTATTCCCTACACACCTCAACAGAATGGTGTGGTTGAGAGGAAGAATAGAAGTCTCCAGGAGATGGCTATTTGTATGTTGGAGTCTAAGACTTTGCCACCAAAGTTTTGTGTTGAAGCTATAAATTGTGCATCCTACATCCAAAATAGGGTTCCACATAAGCATATTGATGGATTTACGCCTTTCTAATATTGGAGTGGGCACAAACCAGATGTGTCTCGTTTTAGGATTTTGGGCTCAAAAGCATGGGATAGAATTCCACTAGATAAAAAGGAGGGATTTGGAGCCTCAAAGACAAGAGTGCCTATTTGTTGGGTATTCTAAATATTCCAAAGGGTACAAGGTGATCAACATGAACACTAAAAAATACTTCATTGAAAGGAGTGTTTAGTTCGAAGAAGACCCTATGGTAATATCAGAAATTGGACAGTCCTCCTCACCTCTTCCAACTTTGGTTGTAAGTGATGGAACTAATGAAATTTCTGATTCTGATATGTCTGATAATGATTATTTAATTTCATACCCAAACAGCCCCACAAGGACAAATTGGGCAGTAAAACTATCCAAGTAGATGGGGAACTAGTTGGGAATCCTAAAAATCCTAGGAGGAATGGATCTCAATTTGAGAGTGCCCTTTCTGTCAAGGACCCTTATTTTGATGATAAATGTTTTCTAATGGCTGAATCTAATCCACAAACATATGAATATGCATGTGAAGACCCAAGATGGAAAACAAACATGAAGGATGATTTTCATTCTCTCCAAAATAATGACACATGGGAACTAGTCACTCCTCCCCAGGGAGAAATCTAGTCAAGTGTAAGTGGGTTTTCAAAACGAAATTTGATGTTGATGGTTCTCCTTTGAAATATAAGGCAAGGTTAGTGGCCAAGGTATTCTCCCAATTCCAAGGAAATTACTACAACGAAACCTTTGCACCCGTTGCAAAGATGGACTCCATACGACTAGTTTTGGCCATTTCAGGTTCGAAGCAGTGGGATGTTGTAATGTCCCTTTTTGAAATTTTATTAAATGACTATTTTTTCACTTTTTTTCCCCAATTTCGACCTTAACTAGTTTTGATGTCTAGACCTCCAAATTGACCCAAATGCTTCCAAATTTTCTCAAAAGGTACATGACTGATAATATAACTTAAATATGATGTTTAGCGATGCTTTATGACCCCCCTATTACTTCTGCAAACTTTTTTAATGTTCTATTCAAATTAGGACTCTTTACTAGCAAATTGGGGCTCCAATTCCCCTTGGGTAATTGTCGGAAATGTCTTCTCAAATGGTCCCAAAGTCACTCGAATTTATGAATAGAGGCAGGAGATGTGTAAGGGACATTTTAAAGTCTCATATGCATCATGGTCCAATTTATACAGGATGTTATGACTCTTTCCAAAACAACTCCCAAATCACAATTTCGACCCTTGGGGAAAAGGCACCAAATCTTCTCCCAATGCAATAAAAATGAGTAAAATGGATTCCAATGCTTAAGTACTGAACATAATAATTCAAATACAAATTAATTAAATTCCATTCATCATACATTTATCAGAGATACATTCCTCCATTCGAAATAATCAACATTATCATAGCATACATCAATGTAGTGGGGAAATTGTATGATTGTTTGCTCATTAATAATCACTTCTCATTACAACCATTTGATATTTCTACCTAATACTTTGTAATAATTAATAAAATATCATATTTATCTTATTTCAATCATTAATGGACAGTGAAAATCTCTCCCAATTCGAAATCATTAGCATTACAATGGTGCACAACAAAATAGTGGGGAAATGACACTATTTCTTCATTGTTTAACATTTTTACATGAAATATTTTGGAATTTAGACCTGAGAGTCTTATGAGAACATAAAATAATGGAGCATTAGAAGCTTCACCAAAGAGATCAATAGCTCACCCAAAGCGCAATCCCTCAATGAGCAAGAATATGCCATAAAAACTGGAAATGGTTGAGAGAAAGTGCTGCAATAGAAGAATCCACAAAATAGTGGGGAAATGACACTATTTCTTCATTGTTTAACATTTTTACATGAAATATTTTGGAATTTAGACCTGAGAGTCTTATGAGAACATAAAATAATGGAGCATTAGAAGCTTCACCAAAGAGATCAATAGCTCACCCAAAGCGCAATCCCTCAATGAGCAAGAATATGCCATAAAAACTGGAAATGGTTGAGAGAAAGTGCTGCAATAGAAGAATCCACAAAATAGTGGGGAAATGACACTATTTCTTCATTGTTTAACATTTTTACATGAAATATTTTGGAATTTAGACCTGAGAGTCTTATGAGAACATAAAATAATGGAGCATTAGAAGCTTCACCAAAGAGATCAATAGCTCACCCAAAGCGCAATCCCTCAATGAGCAAGAATATGCCATAAAAACTGGAAATGGTTGAGAGAAAGTGCTGCAATAGAAGAATCCACAAGCTTCATTGTATCTTACACCTGAAAATAAGACTTCATTAAATCTACATGAAATACCTGAGTGGCCTCTCCAAACACCAACTTAGATGGGAATCTTTCACCCTCGAAATTGGCTAAGGCAAGAAAACTAGTCATCCACTGGCTCTCACAATTCACAAATGACAATTTATCAAATGATAAAAAACTATTATCTTGGTTTATTCCTGTATTTTATAAACTTATTCATCGTTCTAAGTTTCCCAATCCATCCAAAAACTCATTCCAATTCGAATTTGGGTGTGTGCTCATGATTTTCCATGTGTCCTCCCTTTCCTACCATTCCATCTTCCCCGAATTTGAGTAGGAACCCATTGAGCTTCCCCAACTCACATGAGAGATCTCTTGGATTCTCTATTTCGACCTGACATGTTAAATATGTCATATTTCACCATTCAGATCTGATTTGTGTCATATGTGTCATAGCATCTTCATCATTGTTGTCATAGGGCTAGGGAATCTAGTCCAAGTGTCTCACTAGCTCCAAAATGACTCCTCCTCTCCCATATAAGTTACATTTATTCCCAAATTCGACCTATGATGAATATGGCCAAGTTTATTATCCTTATAAATCATCCAAGAACCTTTAGGCTTTCCATGGATTTGAAATTGCAAGAGGAGGATGCCATGTGGCACATAAATTCTAACTTGTGTGGGCCCCATAGTCTCCATGTGTCTCCATGCTCCATTGCCACTTAAATTTTCTCTTGTATTTTGTATTTATATTCTTTATTAAATATTTATTCCATTATAATGTTCAAACATCATTCATTTTCCCCCTTATTCCAAATCCCAAAGCTTCCAATGCCAACCTAGGAAACTAGTAATTTTCCTCCTTGGCAATTATTTGACCCTTAACATCAATTTGACAAACTCTAATAAATATGGTAAATGTAATGAGGCCATTGTGACCCAATGAAAAATTTGGGACATGACAAATCCTCCCTTCCCAATATTTCTTCTCCTCAAGAAATTTCAAACATGGGTGTTGAAGAACCTGCTTTCTGTATGATTCTTTGAAGTTGCCACCGAGTTTCCCAACTTTGAGTCTTTGATATTCCATGAATATTTGAGAGAGGAACCACCATGCTTGTTGCTGCACTACTCTGATTAAAATCACTTTATTAAGTGGGTAATTCATCTCCCCTACTGCTTGTTTCCCAAAAAAATTGAAATCAATGGGACTAAAACTATCCCACAGTCCCATTGCTCGTATTGCACTCTAACAATTAAGAGTGCTCTCCAACCCATACCATTAGGAAAGAGAATTTTGGGATCCCATTTTCTTGTATGAATTCTTCCAAACATCATGAGCACATAATATATATCATCAAAGTACATAATAACATAATAAAATGTACATCAATGAGGTGCCTCATCAAAAAATCATGAAAGTGCTTATACCTCCAAGTAAGTAGACCACCATTTGCAGAGTGTATACAAGCTTCAAGTGACCAATCAAATCTGCTCCAATAACATAGGTGAGGATCCCATGTCCTATAATGCTTCTCCAAAAGAATGTGATATGCATCAAAATATTCAGCCATGTATTCTTTCATCCAAGAAGTGAATGAAGAATCTCCACTAAAATCTGAACCAAATAATGAGCAAGAGAAACAAGGAGACTTCAAATGACTCAAAGAAGTCTCACCCATACATCCATGAATGAGAGAATTGTAAAGATATAATAGAGTATGTGGCTGGAAACAAAATTTTTCTCCAATCATAAATCTATTCACCCCAGTGTTGGATGAAGTTCCTCCAACATCACATGAACCAAGTGTTGAGCAAGAAAAACCATGAGTCTTCAAGTGACTCAAATTCATATCATAGGTGCATCCATGTATATGTGCATCATCATAAAGTAACAAAGGATGCTGCTGAAAATGTGAATAATATTGTGCTCCAACCATGTCATCGTAAAAAGTAAATCTAGGAGTTCCATACTCCTCATGTGGAACCATAAAAAAAGAACCTTTCACCCATACTTCATTCAGACTAATGTTGCAAAACATGGAATTGTAGGATGTAGGAAAATGAACTAACTCACCCAAATGATCAAAAAGTGCAGAAGTTTCATCATGGGAAGGATTCATATGGGTAGTATCATGCATATCCTTCAAATGTGTGAAACCTTTGTCATAGATTGTTTCCAATGTAGAGGAATCATGCTCTTCTTTAAAAATTGCATAACCTTCATCAAGAGACAATTCAAGTTCCTCTACCACCACATCAAGTGTTTGGATCTCTTCAAGTTCATCTTCAAACACATCAAGCACATTAAAATTTCCACTTTTTCATGATCCACCATGTCATGAGAATCCTCTAAACAATATACCATTTGACAATTTGAAACATAGGAGGGAAAACAAGTGTCTTGCAACTTTTCAAGAAGTTGCTCATTTTGAATTGTGAGCTTATGAATAACTTCATTATTCTTCAAGTAGGTTTAATGTAACCATTCACTAAGCTCAATGACATTTTTTCTATAAAAAATCAAAGAAATGAAATTACCTTTGATGTTGCACATTGCTCTTTGAATGTTCTCCATGTCTTTAAGGAAGGATGGCTCCTCCAAGGAAGTAGCTCTCCAACAAGAATTTGATACCAATGCTTGAGTGTCATGGAGTATGATAAGGGCCTCTTGGATATTCTTTTGAGTCATCTTTAAGGACCCTTCAAGAAAATGAGGCTCTTGCAATTGAACCTCCTCATCTTCTTCCTTCTTGCATGGACCAACTTCATGAAGCTCAAGTGGTGATGGGGAAGTTGATCTTGTTTCTTCTTCAACTGCTACAAGGTCTTCATTTTCATGTTTAATGGAAGTTTTGCTTGCAGAAACACTTTGAAAAGTGATCTCTATATCACCAACATAGAGGTGTGAGAACCCATCAGTAGTTACTCCTTCATAGTTCAAGCATCCATCATTAGATTCTCTTTGTTTGGCGTTTCCAAGGTAGAATGTGTCTCAAAATTATCTTCAATATTTTCAATAGAAACTTCTTCATACTCATGTGATGTCTCTTCATATTTTTTAGAGTCACTTATGAGTGAATTTTGGTCCTCTTCATGTACTACTTCTTCTACTTCACCTATTTCGGAACTAGGTGGTTCATGGGTCTCCTCCTTTTGCTCCTTCAAGCAAGCTGATGCATTTTTTCCCTTGGTTTTTTTAAAATCAATATATTTATTCCAAATTTGTATATCCAACAATTCAAATACTTTCATAATATTCTTGTTCATGTCTTCAAATATAGGTTCCATAATTTTTATAAGTTCATCGCCATCATATGAGGTTCCCTTTTCATCCCTAGTCATAGTTTCCGCTTCAACAAAAGCACTTTTGGGTTTCAATATATAATGGTGGTCCCTAAATTCTTGTCCTCATAAATATCAGATCACATCAGTTACCAATATCATGCTCTGTTACCACTGTAATTTCCCTTTTTGAAATTTTATTAAATGACCAATTTTTTCCACTTTTTCCCAATTTCGACCTTAACTAGTTTTGATGTCTAGACCTCCAAATTGACCCAAATGCTCCAAAAGTTTCTAAGAAGGTACATGAATGATATTAGAACTTAAATATTATTTTAAAGGATGTTTTATGACCCCACCTCCTCCCCTCCCAATTACTTCTGCAAACTTGTTTAATGTTCTGTTCAAATTGAAAGTCTTTACTAGCAAATTGGGGCTCCAATTCCCCCTGGGTAATTGCCAGAAATGGATTCTCAAATGGTCCCAAAGTCACTTGAATTTATGAAAAGAGGTAGGCGACATGTAAGGAACATTTTTAAAGTCTCATATGCATCATTTTCATTTTATACAGGCTGTTATGACTCTTTCCAAAACAGCTCCCAAATCACAATTTCGACCCTTGGGAAAAAGGCACCAAATCTTCTCCCAATGAAATAAAAATTATTAAAATGGATTAAAATTTTAATTAATGATAATGATACTTGAAATACACATTAATCACAATCTATTCATCATAAATTTATCAGAGATACATTCCTCCATTCGAAATAATCACCATTATCACAGCATACATTAATGCAGTGGGGAAATGGCCATTGTTTACGCATTAATAATCACTTTTCCTTACAACCATTTGATATTTATACCTGAGAATTTATGAGAATTAATAATGGATAATATTGAGCTTATTAAAATCATTAATGGACGATTAAAATCTCTCCCAATTCGAAATCATTAGCATTACAATGGTGCACAACAAGATAGTGGAGAAATGGCACTATTTCTTCATTGTTTAACCTTTTTACATGAAATATTTTGGAATTTAGACCTGAGAGTATTATGAAATTGAAATATAGAGGATTTACATCAGAAAATAAAATAATGGAGCATTATAATATTTCCCAAAGATATCAATAGCTCACCCAAAGCCCAATCCCTCCATGAGCAAGAATATGCCATAAAAATTGGAAATGGTTGAGAGAAAGTTATGCAATAGAAGAATCCACAAGATTCCATATAGATTACACCTGGAAATAATACTCCATTAAACCTCCATGAAATACCTGAGTGGCCTCTCCAAACACCAACTTGGATGGGAATCTTTCACCCTTGAAATTGGCTAAGGCAAGAAAACTAGTCATCCACTAGCTCTCACAATTCACAAATGGTAAAAATATATTCTCTTGGTTGATTCCTGTATTTTATAAACATAATTAGCCTTATAAGGTTCCCAATCCATCTTAAAACTCAATCCAATTTGAATTTGGGTTTGTGCTCATGATTTTCCATGTGCCCTCCCTTTCCTAGCCTTCCATCTTCCCCCAATTTGAGTAGGAACCCATTGAGCTTCCCCAAGTCACATGAGAGATCTCTTGGATTATCTATTTTGACTTGAAATGTCAGATATGTCATATGTAATCCTTCATATCTGATTTGAGTCATAGTTTTCATAGCATTTTCATCATTGTTGTCATAGAGCTACGGAATCTAGTCCAAGTGTCTAACTAGCTCCAAAATGACTCTTCCTCTCCCATGTAAGTTACATTTCTTCCCAAATTCAACATATGATGCATATGGACAAGTATATTATCCTTCTAAATAATCCAAGAACCTTTAGGCTTCCCATGTATTCGAAATTGCAAGAGGAGCATGCCATGTGGCACATAAATTCTAGCATGTGTGGGCCCCATAGTCTCCATGTGTCTCCATGCTCCATTGCCACTTCAATATTCTCTTGTATTTATTTATTTAGATTCTTTATTAAATATTTATTCCATTCTAATGTTCAAACATCATTCATTTTCCCCTTTATTCCAAATCCCAAAGCTTCCACCCCCAACCTAGGAAACTAGTAATTTTCCTCCTTGGAAATTATTTGAAGGCTTAGC
Source organism: Pseudotsuga menziesii (assembly GCA_001517045.1). Taxonomy (NCBI): domain Eukaryota; kingdom Viridiplantae; phylum Streptophyta; class Pinopsida; order Pinales; family Pinaceae; genus Pseudotsuga; species Pseudotsuga menziesii. The sequence continues at coordinate 111,243 of LPNX010323529.1, read as the reverse complement.
ATCAATTTGACAAACTCTAATAAATATGGGAAATGTGATTATGCCATTGTGACCCAATGAAAAAATTGTGACATGATAGAGGTACATCACATGGATGTGAAGAGTGCCTTCTTACATGGTGATTTGAAAGAATAAATATATATGCAGCATCCAAAAGTTTTTGTGACTAATCCATCTCTTGTGTGCAGGTTTAAGAAATCATTGTATGGGATAAAACAAGCTCCCAGAGCTTGGTATGCCAAGATTGATGGATTTTTTCTATCACTGAACTATTGTAGATGAAGGTATGATCCAAATGTCTATTTGAATCTGATTCATGGTTCCTTAATTATCATTATATTGTATGTGGATGACCTCTTGATCCCAGGAAGTTCCAAGAAATAAATTTCCTCCTTGAAGGATGCAATGAACCATGCCTTTTATATGACTGATTTGGGATTGTTAAGCAATTTTTGGGGCTCGAGATTTCTCAATAAGATCTTGGAATCAAAGTATGTAAGTCCAAGTATGATTCAGACCTGCTGAAGAAGTTTAGAATGAAATATTGCAATCCAAGCAAGAATCATTTCCTTTCAAGAGTTAAGCTTGAAGAAGTGCAGTCATCTCCTTTGGAAAACAACACCCTGTATAAGCAACTAGTTGGTTGTCTTCTCTATTTGACTCATACTCGACCTGATATATCTTATGCAGTGAGTGTGGCTTCTAGACACATGGATTAGCCTCATGGAATCCATTGGAGGGCATAAAAAAGAATCCTAAACTTTGTACAAGGAACAAAAACTCATGGGATTTACTATGTTGCACATGCTAGCCTAGAGTTGATTGGTTTTACTGACTTTGATTGGGCATGTGATAAAACTAATAGGAAATCCACTTCTGGATATGTGTTTATGCTTATAGATGGACCAATGAGCTGTTCAAGTAAGAAACAAAGTGCCATTGTACTTTCATCTATAGAGTTAGAGTACAGAGGAGTTGTGAATGTTGCTACTCAATGTTTGTGGTTGCAGGGAATACTTGGAGAGTTTGGGATCAAGACATATACTTCTACAGTCATATATTGTGACAACTAGATTACTATCCGTATCTCAACTGATCTAGTATCGAGGCAGCGAACCAAACACATTGAGATCCATTTGCACTATATCAAAGGACTTGTGCATGATGGGGTCATTGATTTGGAATATTGCCCTTCATCTGAGCAAGTTACAGACATCTTCACCAAAGTATTTTCAGAGAGGACCTTCAGCAATCTTAATTATTTACTTGGGATAGCTGATCATGTTCTGAAGATGGATTTAAGACCATATTTCATACATTTTTTTCATGTCCATGTTTGAGGGAGGATATTCCCACTTGTGGTTTTGCCTCTTTTCCTTGTTTTATATGGACAAGCAGTATGTAAAGAGTGACTAAGTCTTGTTGCTAGGCCTTATATATATGATATTTTTTTGATATTGTACTTAAAATCAGGATTAATATGCGGTGTTGGAATAATCAAAACCCATCCCAAGAATTAGGATAAAATAATTAATCTCTTTTGATTAATTCCTAGGTACTACACTAGCTAGTTTGCACCGCAAACCCATTTTTGAGGTCAAAATTTCCAAAAATGCCTCATGGAGTGAGTTAGGAAGATTCTAGATAAGATTTTGACAACTCATAGAGTACCCATAAAGGAAACTACGCATTACTTCTTTTTCCAGTCTTTCCATCTTTTCTACAGTTTTAAGGAAAAAACTAAAGCTAGTTTTAAGGTAGACTACCTTGTTTTTTGCACCTCCCTTCTTTTCTTCATCTAAAATCATGATAAAGTCAACTTTCCATCACTTATGAGCTGTACACACTCATTCAACAAATTCGTGAGCCTCTTCATTGATTTGGAAAGTGCTTTATCCACCTATGGGGGAATTTGACTAGTTTAGTAAGATTGCTTTTGTACCAATTCGAATAGCTCACTAAAGATTTCGAATCCTTGGATCATCCATTGTATGAGAAGACTACATCTATTTAATGATGGATGATGTAATTTAATATTATCAACAGTTTGTGGATTATCACATTTCCAATATCCTTCTTTTGTGTTTCTTGCATATTTTCAAGCAATTTTGTGAGTTCAATTGTTCTAAGCTTGGGCTTGATTTCCACACATAAAAAATTACCAGGAAAGGATGGAGAAATGTTTTCCTTTAAAAGGGTTAATCAAGAATTTCTATTGGAATTAAGAAGCTTAAAAGAAAGAGAGTACAAAAACCAAGACAATCAAAATGAAGTCATCAAGTCAAACTATAAAGAAGAACTCTTACACTTAAGGAAACTTAATTAGTGCTTAATCAGTACATGCTTATACAAGTTAGGAAGCTAAATCAAAATATTTATAAGCAAATATAGATTATAAGGGATCAATTGTCGAAAAATAAATGATGACTGACACAATAAAGAAGTCATCAAAGGCTCAAATTCAAACATCAGAAAAGGGAACCAATATAGAGCTCGTTAATGCTCAAATTCAGAAGAATGAACATATTGTCATATCACTACAAACATTAAGAGAATATGGTTCCAAAAAACAATCACAAAATATTAGAGTACTCTATCGCCATCCAAATCACAAGAGTCTTTATGATCGAAAACAAGGACAAGAGGAAAATTACCGATATTATTCCTACAAAGAGAAAAGACAAAATCAACAACTCTAGACAATCAATTAATAAAAAATTCCATTAAAGGTAAATCTCAGATGAACCAATTCACGAATGACGCAAAATTTCTAACCAATGTTTAAAAGAACGTATCGTCTCACTTCGTTAAGTGTCACAACTACCAAAACACAATGTCACAAGAAATAATTAGGAGAAAGAACAAGGGACAAAGCCTTCCATAATTATGCTTTCAGGACAAATCATTTCTAAGGGTGAGGCAATGTAATGAACAAAATATATAATAAATAAACATTATTAATTAAATAACTAATAATTAATGAGGAGACACCTTGATGAAAGGTTATGCCTCTTTACAAAATGACACCTTGCATGGGTATTTATACAAGCATCATAAAGATTATAATATAATCTTTATCTTATACAAGCACTGGATATTTGTCTAAGAAATTATTTTTTTGTTTCATTTTGATGTGACAATAAAATGATATGGCAACTTTCCCAACACTTGTTATTTCTGTCCCTTTAAAAGCGAGAAGTGTACAACCTGTCACATGTCCAACTTTTTAGATATGATTTTGAAATTACCACCACAAATATTGTGGTTCATCTTCTTTCTTATGTAATAGGTATTGCTCAATTTGGATCAGGTGTGCTCCAATTATAACCATGTTTTCCATAACACATGTTTTATACTAGTTTTTGGACTAGTCAGAAACCCTAACTTCCATTGGGCATAACTAAAAAAATGTAATGATTCATGATATGGAAATCATACCAAAAATAGTTTGGTCTATCCTCTAGATCTAATATGAGTTTCAATATCTGAAACATCCTAGAAAAAATGTTATAGCAAAAATGCCAATATTATTCATTTTGGAAGCGTCCAAGCTTTGATAGCAAATGTTAAGAAAAGAATTCCCCCAAAAAGGATGAAAATAGCATAAATAGAGCATAAAGAGTATTTCAATCCTTAATAATGAAGAAAAGAGATGAATAACAAGCCTTTTCAATCAGGAAACCTCTTATAAAATGTACTAATTACACAAGATAAGACAATACATGATGATTCAAATGAAAATGTATCCTTCATATATAGGAGACAAAGAGATACAATTACAACTAATGGACCCAAGCTAACATCAATAATATAATAATACTAATGTCAATTACAACTAATAGGCCCAAGCCTATATCAATAATATGACAATACTAATTTAATGCGCCACAATATAGGGGGTAATGTGCCACCATTTAGGGATTAACAGTAAAATTTTGAAGATATTTTTAAAAGTTGGTGTCAAACATAAATGTAAAGAAAATTTTAAAATTTGAAATATATATCATTCCATTTAAATTTAAAATAAAATATTAACTATATTATTAAGTACATACTATTGATATATAGAAAAAATGAAATACATGTTTGAACTTACCATGTCATGCTTTACAAACAAAAGGTGACACTAGGAGTTCAATATTCACAGTATGGGAAAGACAAAAAAAACACGAAACATGTCTAACATAATGTAAGAAAAACCATACTCCATCTCCAAATTATGCAGTATGATATGTGGATTGAATATCTTAAGGATGCAAGTAATCATACTATATTTTATATTTGATAATATGATATAGAAGCATCAGGACCCAAGGCGACAAATTGAAGGTAGAATGACTAAATTCCTTTGGAGGATGATCAACAATCTCTAGGAAAGTGTAAACGAGTAGCCGACGGAAGGTAGTCATGAAGATACCGACTAGTCATGGCTAATGATAGGGAAACAATTATAGGGTTTTCTTGAAGCAAGTCAAAGATTGATGGAAGATCGACCAACGGGGTTTAATGAATTCGAAACCTAACCTGACGATGACGAAAGAGGGCCGATGAGCCGACCGAGAATTGAAGAATGCACAATTAAGGTAGTAGTTGGAGCAGTAATTGCACAATCATGTCAGTTGTTGCAGAATGCCAGATGTTAGGATATGCCGAGAGGAGATAGATGAGGATTTAATGCATGCGATTTATACCTAGAAGCATTGAGAGGCTTCTATAAGGAGATTTGAGCAAGGTTTTGGAACTAGGAAACATCTAGAAATACTAGTGGGTGATTAGAGAGAGGGGATGTTGTCCTTAAGTGCATAATATCGCCTCCTCCTTATCAATTTTACCAAGTAGAGAAGAGAACAATCGATGGAGAAAACAACTCTAACAAAGCATCGAATCTGATTGTAAACTTACATTTACAAACTAATTTTAATTAATTAAGCCATAATTCTTAACATCTATGTGTACTTGACTTTAGTGTTTATGCTTTTGTTGTGTGTTTTAAGTCACAACACGATATCGTACCATAGTACTTCCATCATAATGTGCATACCCTAAATAAAAGTAAAAAATATACTAGAACTAAGAACCATGAAATGAACATGAAAATTATAAGAAAGTGAGAATAAATACATAAAAAAATTACTATAAAAATTGCCATTAATTTTATCCAATTCCAATATATTTTTATGCTTACAATTGATGTCACAAATGCACAACCTATAAATATAGGTAAGTATATAGTTTTAAAAGCCTTAGATACCGATGATGATTAAGAAGATTAAAAAATATAGAAATTCAATATAGTAATCTTTCAAATATTTAGATTTACTTTCTTTTAAAATATATTAAGTATGACATATTTCTTCAAATGATTATGAAAATTTTAATAATAAAGTATTAAAATATTTTTATAGGTTTTAAAATTTTGAAATGCATATAAATAAACTTTCAGCACCATAATTTTTGTGATTATAAAAGGGAATATGATTTAAATGATTATAGATTTTGTTTTAATATGAATACAAATTTTATAGTTTTAATATAATTATTTTTTTTTCATAAAAATGATATTCTTTTACTTTAAAATATAAAAGATTAAAATTTTCATAATTTTTTTATATAGATATTTATTTTGAAAAAAAAGTAAATATCTCATTTTAGTGAAAATGTACATAAGCCTACGGGGTGTAGAATATACGGTGAATGGGTGTACAGGTCACTTATTTGAAACTCCCTGGGTGCTTACTTACAAAAAAATATATATATATAAGGAGTGGCAGGTGCAGGAGGGGTTCTCTTCGAACCAGGAGGAAATAAGGTACATTCTTTCGCATGGAATTTTGGAAAGATGACAAACAATCAGGTGGAATGGGCTGCATTTCTCCATGGGCTTGAAGTGATGAAAGAGTTAAAGATTACAACCTGCCAAGTCTCAGAGAATCTTGGATAGTCATCTAACATTTGAGAAAGCTCCAGGAAAAAACAAAAGAAGAATTTGGAAGGTTACATAATAGAATTGGGGCTCATATTAATAGTCTCTTTGATGTCCAACTCTTCCATGTGAACAGACATAATAACGTGGAGGCAGATCAATTAGCCAATATCGGATGCAACCTCCAAGAAGGTGAGATGTTGATAAACAATCATAGGAAGGTAATCATGTTAAGATTCCATATGCTAAGCTATATATCATTAGTATTCAATTAAATTCCACAAAATAGAATATGCATGATCATTGAAAGAAACACAATCACAAGATAGACATCTAGATTTATCCTCAGAAAAACTTGAGAGGAACAAAACCCAACAAAAATTCCTCTATATAGATGTATCAAAAGTACAAAGATAAAATCCCAAACAGGTGCTCCTTCTCCTTGCAGATAAGTCTCTCTCTCTCTCTCTCTCTCTCTCTCTCTCTCTCTCGTATGCACTATACACAAGTGAGTGAGTGTTTTCAAATGAGGAACACACCTCCTCTATTTATACTCTTTCTTCCACTTGAATTTTTCCCTAACAGGTCAACCCCAATAAACTTACTGGGTCGGCTTCACCTACAAAGACACAAAACAATATAATATTATATTCTGGAGGGTTCTATTGATCCGACTTACAATGGAGGTTTTACCTCATGACTTTATGATGACCAAATACAATGGAGGAATAAAACATCTCCAATAGGTTACAACAATAAAATACATTTATAATATTCTTCGAAGTTGCAATATTTCAACACTACCCCTTAACAAAAAGGGTATTCTACTGACAACAACATCATCAACTGTAGTATCAAGGAGATAGAGCATATGCAAAATCCACAAGGTGATACATCTATACGTCATTGGAAGTTTTCAACAATCATAAGAAACTGGAAAAATTACTGGAACATCTTCAATACTAGAACATCATCTTCTGTAGCACTCGATCACTCGATCATCTGCAACAATACTTGATCTTTCAATCAACAACATCGTCATCTCCGGCCATACTTGATCTTTCGATCAACAACATCATCATCAACAGTAACATAACCTACAACACACATGATCGAATTATGGGATGATCAACCCCTAATATCACTTTAGGACATAAATCCATGGATGATGCAATCCTCATGTCTCACGAAGACAAAATTCCACGGATCCAATTACAAGATGATCAATCCCTATCACTTTAAGACATAAGTCCAAGGACAATGCAATCCTCACGCCTCATGAAGACAAAAGTACGTGGATCCAATTACAGGATGATCAATCCCTGTCACTTTAGGACACAACTCCAAGGACAATGCAATCCTCACGCCTCATGAAGACAAAATTTCACGGATCCAATTACAAGATGATTAATCCATATCACTTTAGGACATAAGTCCAAGGATGATGCAATCCTACCGCAACATGGAGGAACATGTCTGTGAATCACTTTAGGACTAATGTTTAGGGATGATACAATCCCACAACAACATCATCAACCTACTCCCCCTTTCGAGGAGGGTCCACAACATCATAAACCTGCTCCCCCTTTCGAGGAGGGTCCACATCATCATTGTTCCTACTTACGAGGATATTCTATAGCATCATCATTGTTCCTCCTTACAAGGAAGGTCTGTAACATCATCGTCATTGTTCCTCCTTATGAGAAAATTCTTTTCGAACTACACCAAGCTTGTCACAGAAGTATTCAAACTTTACTCGAGACATAGGCTTAGTCAACACATCAACAACTTTCTCATCGGTACTCACGTACTAGAGATTTATAGCTCCCTTTTGTACCTATCCCTTATGTAAAAATACCATATTTCTATGTGCTTTGATTTGTCGTGGAACATAGGGTTCTCTGTCATCTTTATATAACTCTGGTTGTCACATAGAGTCACTAGGGTATCCAACTCCAGGTCAAATAGACCTGACATCAACTTCCAAATCCATATGGCATCACAACTAACAAAACAAGTTGTTATATACTCTACTTCAACTGTGTTGAGAGAAACATTGGATTGCTTCCTGCTAAACCATGAGATCATGGCGGATTCTAGACAATAACATCCACTTGAGGTGCTCTTCCTTTCTGAGCCACTTCATGACCAATCTGCATATGTATAACCATACAATATGTAGTCATGATCTCCATCATAGTATAGAACAAAGGCTATCATACCTTTCAGGTACCTCATCACATGATTTACAGCTATCAGTTGAACACGTCTAGTTTTAACTAGATACTGACTCAAGGTGTTCATAGCAAAGCATATATATAGCCTGATATTTGTCAAATACATCAACGACCCAATAATATGCCTATACCAAGCCAGATCCACTAACTCTGATGATTCATCAGATAAAAACTTCAAGAGGGTATCAATGGGTGTAGTCATGGATTTACAATCCAACATATCAAATATTTTTATGATTTCTACAACATACTTTCCCTAGTTTAGAAAGATTCCTTCCGGGCTCTGTCATACTTCCATACCTAGAAAATAGTGCATCAATCAAAGGTATTTCATTTCAAATTCTTCGAAGAGATTCTTCTTGCACTCTACAATTTGTTTCTCATTTCTTATCAGAAATAAGTCATCCATATACAATAATAATATGAGAGGTTCATCATCCATAACCTTAAAGTAAAGGTTAGGGTTGTCTTTACTTTTGGTAAAGCCCAAGCTCATCAAGAATCTATCTATCCTTACATACCAAGCTCTAGGAGCTTTCTTTAGTCCATACAGAGCCTTCTTCAACTTACATATGTGAGTCCGTCTGTCTTCAACTTCAAATCCTTGTGGTTGTTCTATATACACTTCTTCCTCAATAACATCATTCATGAAGGGTGTATTCACATCCATCTGGTGTAAAATCCACTTCATCATGGATGCAAGTGCTATGATGGTTTTGATAGAAGTGTACCTTTATACTGGCACAAATGTCTCTTCATAATCAATTCCCTCTTTCTAAGAGAATCCTCTAGCCACAAACCTTGCCTTGTATTTCTCAATACTTCCATCAACTTAATGCTTTATCTTGTAGATCCACTTGGAAGATACCACACTCTTGCCTTTTGGTTCGGGAACTATATCCCAAACATCATTCTTCATTATTGATTGGTATTCTTCCATCATTGCTTCTACCCATTCTTTCTTTTATACAACTTCTTCATAAATGGTAGGTTCTTGATCTACAAGATCACACATAAAAGCTACATAACTGGATAATGGCTTTGATCTCTTGCTTACTCACATGGAGCCTTCTAGAGCTCCATACTTCTCTGCTTCTTGTATAATTCTCTTACCCAAGCAAGTTTTCTCTTTTGTTATATATTCATAGTAGGAGGTCCTTGAGGTTCTAACATATCATGGTCCTCTGATGTTTCATTTTCAGGGGAGGGTGCAACTTCTACATTTCTGGGAGGCACATCTTCTTCATATAATTATTCAATGCCGGCACTTTTTGAATCTCTTGATAGATGCTTATTCGTCAAGTGTTACATCCCTACTAATATCCAATGATGGAATCCTAGAATGTATATTCTAAAGGCTTGGAGACTTCACAGTATCCAACAACTATTCCCTTCTTTTCTGGAAGGGTCTAACTTGGTTCTCTTTTCTTTTGGAATGTGAACATATAATAGACAACCAAATATTTTTAGATGGCTTACTTCAAGCTTCTTTCCAGTGAAATTTTATTTAGGAGTCTTGAATCCAAGGGCACTATGGGATAATCTATTATGTACATAAACTGTTGTTCTTGATGCTTCATCCCATAGATGCATATGAAGATCTTGATCATGTATCATTGTCTTCACTACTTCCATAATGGTCCTATTATTTCTTTTTGCAACACTATTATGTTGAGGATTGTAGGGAGTGGTTAGTTCCCTCTTGATTCCATCTTCTTTACAAAAGGATTCAAACTCGTTTGAAGTATATTCCCCACCATTGTCTATTTTGAGTATCTTGATTCTTCTTTCTAAATGATTCTCTATCAAGGCTTTGAATTCCTTGAATTTTCCAAATACTTAATCTTTTGTTTTCAAGAAATATATCCATGTATTTCTTGAATAACAATCAATAAATGTAATATAATATTCATAACCACTCAAAGATGTGGAACGAATTGGACCACATACATTTGAATGAATTAATTCCAACGTACCTTTAGTCTTTGTTTCACTCTTCGAAAATGGATTCTTGATAGTCTATCCTCTTGCACATCCTTTACAAGTGCCTTCATGATCGATCTTCAAATCTAAGAAACCTGTTACTATGCTCACATGTGGTAGTGCTTTCTTGTTGATGTGAGAAACCCTCCTATGCCATAGTTCACTTGGGCTAGTGATCTCATGAACAAGGGTTGTTTCCAAATGTCCCTTCAGTAATTATATTGATCCTCCTTCTTCTTCCCCAATGACAACTGCATCTTCAATTGATTTTCCTTTGGGCCATATAAGTACTTCTCCATCTATAAATGCATCCCTATATCCTTTCCTATCTAATGTTGAGGTAGAAAGTAAGTTCTTCTTCAAACTTGGTACATATAAGACTTCCTTCATCTTCATGGGATGGAATGGTAAAAATTGTTTCTTACTGAAAAATCCAACGTAAATAGGATAGAAACTCCATAAATGGATAAATATATGAATAATAGATCAAATATAAGATTTTACAATGAGGCTCGCCTTTATAGGCTTGAGCACGTGTAGTGAAGGGTTACACCCTTTCACTTAGTAATTAATAACTATAATTAATATATTATTTTATATTTGTTACACTCTTTTTTAAGAGTTAGTTATTTAATTATTAATATTTATTTAGTGTTTATTTATTATATGTTTTTGTTTATTACATTGCCTCTCCCTTAGAATTGTTTTGTCCTCAAAGCATAGTTTATTGTATGACTTTGTTCTCTTGCTCGTAACAACTTTTCATGATGTTGTGAACTTGGAAATACGATGCTTGATGAAACCAGATGGTATAATCTTCATATTGCTAAACTAATGTGTTTCATTTTTTGGGAAGTGATCCATCCCAAATCTACCTTAATTAGAATTGTTTGATGATCGACTGCTCATACATAAATTCTTAATTTAGGCTTCCATAAAAGCTTTCGATTTTGTTTTTGTTCATTTTCAAGGTTGCAGTTGGTTTGTCTATAAGAAGAATGATGCTTATTTTTCACTTTAATTTGATGTTGGTTGTATTGACTTCTATGTTTTGGGTGACAATAAGGCATTCGAGCCGTTTGTGGAACACTTGTAGAAACTTCAATTGTTTGTGATTCTCGCGATTCACTGGTTGATAATAACTCTCAGGATTTTTCTAACTTCTCATTTTTAATTTTTTTTATTTGTTCAATCAACCCTTGATTCAAATTTTTTAAGAGAGAATTTTCTTCATTTTTTTGTAATAGATTCTTATTGAATTCATTTTGGAGATCCACTTCCTTTTGGTGGAATTTCTCTTGGATTTCTTCTTGCGATATTTTTTCCCTTTTTAATTTCTTAATCTGTGCGATCAAGTCTTGACTATGATTCTCCAAACGAGTAATTTCTTCATCCTTACTAGCAACAATTTTTTCAACTTCTTTCAACTTCTTTTGTTCTGACTTCTGATTACCCTATGAAATCATATTTGATATATCCTTAAATTATTCAGATGTTGGAGCTTCTATATCTGACTTCATTGTAATATCTTGAAATGTGATTCTCTTTTCATTATAGGAAAATGCCAGAAACTTATTTTCGGCATTTAAGATGAAAGTCCCCAATGTTTTTATCCAAGGTAAATCCAATATTATGTCAACATCAAAGCTTCATAAGGAACTAACAATGAATTTCGATGTGACCAAATAATCTCCAACATTCAGTTGTAAGCCACTTATTTCAATTTGTTTCATGTCCCAAAAGTCTAGCTCTTCACCTATATTTGACTCGGGAACCACTGAATGGTTAGTGAATTCAATAATAATATAATTATTACTTTGAACAGGTGCAGTAGAAATGGTGATATCCTTCCCTGCAAGTGTCCCTTTAATTCTAAATAGTATTGCAACATTTCTTATTAAGGTGACATGCAACTTTTCCTTTTTTTCAACATTAATATCCATATTATTGAGTTTTCTTTGAAATTTATTCAATATCTCATTTTTTTCCTCAATAGTTATTAAAATTAATAACTATATCTATAATAATAATAATATATGTTATTATAAGTAATAACAATATTTTAAAGATTTGGGATTGAGTAATTTATAATAATAAATGTTATTATTATAAATTAATATATACGAGGTTTAGAAAAACAAACCATGTGTTGTTTTTAAGTGTGGTTTCTATTGTTTTTACTTTTCCCTTCTTTTTTTTCTTTTGTTTTCTTTTACTTCTTCTTTCTACTTTTTTTTATATAGTAAAGCCAAAAATTTGAGGTTGGTCAAAGACCTAGTTTTGGAGAAACTCCAGAAAAATTTGGGCAAAAGCTAGTAAAAATGCCTAAGAAGGGGCTTTCATACCACTAGAATAGTAAAATATTGTTTCTTACTAAAAAATCCAACGTAAATAGGATCTAAACTCCATAAATGGATAAATATATGAATAATAGATAAGATGATAAGATTTTACAATGAGGCTCGCCTTTATAGGCTTGAGCATGTGTAGTGAAGGGTTACACCCTTTCACTTAGTAATTAATAACTATAATTCATATATTATTTTATATTTGTTACACTCTTTGTTAAGAGTTAATTATTTAATTATTAGTATTTATTTAGTGTTTATTTATTATATTTTTTTTTTCATTACACGAGAGTTCCAGAATCAAGCTTATAGATTGCTTCACCAATACCTTTGATAGGATATTGATAGTCATCTCCCAATGATACTTTCTGAGGAGAGTTCTTCTCTTCAATTTTCAACGTTGTTTTCTTTTGTCATGTCATGTTCTTTGAAGCACCACTATCAATAAGCCATGTATATTCTCCATGTGTTAGAAACCTAGAGAGTGCACAGAATAATACATACTCTTCTGCATCTTCTTCTTTTACTTGTTTTCTTTGAGGTCCTTCCTCTTCTTCTTCATCTTCAGCTAGGTGTGCATGATGTATTTTGTTGTTCTTCTTGTATTCTTCTTTATTCAATGGAAAATTTCTAGCAATGTGTTTTATCTTGTGACAATTGAAACATTGAAATTCAGAGTGGTCTTTCCTCTGATTGTTTCCTCTTGTCCTTTGGAACCTCTTGGGAGGTCAAGACTCCTTGTGGCTTTCCTTCTTAAAGTTAGATTGAATTCTTCCTCTTTTGGTATGGGTGGCTAGGGCTTGATCATATTCTTTAAATAGAGCTTCTCTATTAACTACTCTAGCCTCCTCTTTGATGCAATCCTCCCATACAATGTCAAACTTCATGCTTTCCTTTATGGCACACATAGTCTAGATGAAAGAATCTCAAGGTCTAGTGAGACTATTGAGAGCAGTCATAACTAGTTCATCTTCATCAAGGGAATCTCCAATGGCTTCTAGTTGCTCCTTGAACTGGGAAACCCTTGTGAAGTAGTCTTGGATGGATTCTCCTTGACTCATCTTGGTACTCTTCAATTGAGATCTCAAATTCATATTTATGTTTATGTTCCTTTCTTCATACATTCTGGATAGGGAATCATACATCTCCTTCTATGTATATTTGGATGACACTTGAGGAATCAAGTGATCTTTGATAGAATCAACAATGATCCTCATTGCCATAATTAGGTCCTTCTTCTGCTTCTCCTTAGCTTCATCTTCTTCAGATTCTGCAAATTCTCTTTTGATGTATTTGTAAAGATAATTCTTTCTAAGAATTAGGCCAATTATATATTTCCATGCTCAGAAGTTCTTTATGCCTTCTAGCTTGTCCTCAAGCTTAGTGCTTGGGGCCATCTTATCCAAGAGATCACTAAAAATGAAATTTCTAAAAATGAAAAACTAACCTTACCAGAAGATGCGCTTGACTAAGGCAAGTTGATTAGTACACTTGGTTTATGGAGATTCCAAATCTTCACCTCTCAAAATTGACTTGTGAGATTATGATATGTAGTTTCTGTAGTTTTCTAGTTTTTTGGTTTTCTGCAGTTTTTTGGTCCAAATCCAAACTAGGGTTTGACTTTCCTGGAGATCTACCCACTCAAAAATTTCGATCCAAGGATCAATAGATGCACTCTAGGGAGGCACAAATTTCTATGTAATCAGATCTTCAAAATTCCAACTTTGACAAAAACCCTAATTTCTTGCCAGGGGAGATGAGAGAGAGTTTCACCTTGTGAAAGTTGTTCTATTCAATATAGCTCTCATACCATGTTAGGATTCCATATGCTAAGCTATATATAATTAGTATTCATTTCAAGTCCACAACAATAGAATATGCAGGATCACTGAAAGAAATACAATCATAAGATAGACACAGATTTATCCTCGGAAACCCTCTAGGGGAAGAAAACCCAACAAAACTTCCTCTATATAGATGTATCAAAAGTAAAAAGATAAAACCCCAAACAGGTGCTCCTTCTCCTTTCATATAAGTCTCTCTCTCTATCTCCTATGCGCTATACACAACTGAGTGTGTGTGTTCAAATGAGAAACACGCCTCTATTTATACTCTTTCTTCCACTTGACTTTTTCCCTAATAGGTTGGCCATTTATATCTTTTAATCTTAGCCACCCATTTGAAAAATGGTTAGGAATTTGGTTCTCTAATTCTTATTTAAAGGAGAGAGCTTCTCATTTGCGAAGGGTCTTTGGCCCTTGGATATGGATAATAGAAAACTTTTCTTGTGGATATTTTTGGATCCCCTTTGCATCTGGTGTTCTTCGATGGTGATTGGAAATTCTTGTGCTTCCTAGCATTTGGGTGTTTGTTTTGAGATCTACATATTTTTCAGTAAACATTGTCTTGTCTACATGAGGGCGACTTCAACTTGGGCATTTTTGCAGGGCTTCCTCAACTCGCTTGGCTTGGATGTGTTTGTATGAGGGGGTTTTCATTAGCATCAATGCGATCTATGATTTCATCTTGCTATTTTTTTGTAGCATTTGTTTTTTTCTCATGATGCAACAAATTTGATATGGTTGACATTTGTTGTGTAGGAGAGAGGGTGCATTATTTTCTTGGGGCAAAACGTTGGGCATAGAACTCACTCAAATTTTCTCAAATTGATTGGGATAAGAGGGATCATCATCATCAAGGCATATACAAGGTTTTCTAGGTAAGATCTACATGTTAGTACTTCTCTTCCAGATCTTGATCCATTGGCATCTGCATCTCCATTTTTTATCTTAAAACCCTAGATAATAAAAAATACCAAAAAATATTATGGCTTAATCCACTTGAGTTCTCGGCAAACCATTTCTGGGTTTTGTAGATCAAGTCATGCCCAAGTGGGTCTTCCTAAACGTCGAGCTAGAAGCGACTCTGTTGCCCTAGTTCTGAAAAACTGATCCTCAAACCCTAGCGCTGTCCTCCATGTTGCCATTTTTCCCTGTAATTTGACTTTTCTGGCAAAAGCACTTTCTGGGTTTGTAGATCGGGTCTAAGACTAGGTGAGTCTTCTTCAATGTTGGGAAGAAAATGACTCCATTTCCCTATATCTGAAAGGCGTCAATCTCCAACCCTAGTGCTACCCCCTCTTTTGCCTCTTTCTGTTGTGTTTTGACCTTTTCCTAGTGGATTGGGTGCATTGACATTGGCATATCTTCCTACGAGTCTATCCATCGGTACTAGATAGCCCCAGTCCTATTCTTTCCCTCCCTGCATTGGTTACATTTCCCAAGGCAGTGGATATCTTCACCTTTTGCTAGTACCTTAACCCTAGATCTAGTATTTACCTCATAGGTCACCTGTGTCCCAACTTGGATCAAACCTCATATCTCCTAAGCCTTAATCCAAATCCTTGGTTCACCTAGTGACGTTATCCATAGATCTAGGGTTTCCATCACCTTACACCTTACGTACCTCAAGTCCGTTTGATCTGATTTGGTGTCTAGGTCTGATCTCTCCTGTTGGGAGTAGATCTAGGTCTCCCCCATTGTTTTCTTAGGCTAAGACAACATAAAGTGAAGACTGCCTCGATTGGCATGACAACCATCCATTTGGGAGTCAAGGCAATCTTGGTTCCACCTCCTTAGTTGCTTGTCCCTCTACTGTCCATCGTGGATCCATCACATAGGCAACTACAAGGCTGGTGATAACAGTATTCTACTAGAAGAAATTCTGAAGGATTATTTGACCTCATCCTTGAGCCTGAAAGGGATTATAGGAGGAGGCTAAATCGACAGTCTTCTCATAGAATCCTTGAGAATTTAGGATCTGAGTCCATTTTGGACATCCATCTTCTTTTTGAAAATCAAAATAGTAGTAGTAACTTGCTTTAAGAAATGACTGATTATTTCAAACCCCTTGACTTTACTCAGATAGCGGGCCAACCTCATGCTATACGAGAAAAAGCTATCGAGAAACTTCCAACTTTCCAAGGAAACAATGCCATCACTGCTACTGCTCACTTACAAGCTATCTCCAAATGTTTCTTCAGTTGGGTCCAAGATGTTGCTCAACAACACGATGATGTGTATATGAAACATTTTGCCTTATCTTTAGAAGGAGATGCTTATGATTGGTACACAGGCTTAGATGATAATTCCTATGCTACCTATGATGAGTTCTTGAAAGGATTTAAGGAAAGATGGGGAGATAAAAAAGAACCTCCCCATCAACTAGCTTCCCTCCATACCATAAAAAGAAATGAAAATGAAACTATGGAGGAGTTCAACAAAAAATTTCAGGAGGTTGTTAAAAACATCCATTCTGATTTCAAGCCACCCAACAAATCCATCTTTGTGTACTACATGGAAGCCTTGAGCGGAGAACCAAGATACTAACTTAGGGATAAAGAGCCAGGCAATATTAAAAAAATCAAGAATTGGCTGTTAAGATTGACCAATATATGCAAGCTTCGGGAAAATCAAATATTCCTGGATACATAAGAGCCCTTATCTCTCCTAAGAAACAAGAGATTACAGCTAAGGATCCCATAAATCACATGCAAGAGGCTTATGATAAGAAAATGAAAGAGATGAATGATAGGATGGAGGCCTTACAAACTGATTATGCAAATCAACTAAAGAATATGCAAAAAAGGGTGATAAACATGGAAAGAGATCAAACTAGTTAGAAGAATTTTCCTCCTAAGGGAAATTGGGTTCAAAAGAAATCCCCACTAGAGGAAAGGCCCCCTAATTAGCTAGATTCCACCAACATGGTTGAAGAAGTCACTCCCTACTGTAGACCCTGTGAAGCCCTTCATGAAGAATCCACCTGTTACATGACCCATTAAATCTTAGAGCATGGTCTTCTAGAATCAAGTGACAGTGAAGAGTATTCAAGAGAGCCTGAGTATGTCAACACAATAGGACAACTCCATCCCATCACTATAGAAACCTGGAGTCAAGCGAGAGAGTATAGTCAACAATTGGATAACCTTACTAAGAACTTTAGTGCTAAGCCTACAACTGAACAAATTAAAGAGATGCCTAAGTTCAAAGGCCTCGCCTATCAAAGAAGAGATAGTACAAGAACTTCAAAGAGTAAACAATATCCTCTTAAGGTAACCACTCTCCCTGATTCAGATAATGTAGGTCTTGATTAGGGAACTTGGTTTTCAAAAGCTAAAGTGTAAGTCCTTGCAAGTGAGATAGTTAAAATTCCAGAGCAAAGAGAAAGGTTGTTGAAAGTCTTAAATGCTCCACCTCCCAAAAAGGTAATTTTTAAAGAACCTTTAATAGAACCTCCTCCAGCTCAAAATAATGTCCAAGATGATACGGTTGTAGTTTTGCATACTATAGATTCAAGAAAGGAAGATCATTCCCCTTTCTATGTATCATTGATTATGGATGATCTTCTTCTACATAATTGTATGCTTGATTCAGGATCCTCTCCCAATATAATTACTAGGAAAGTTATGGAACAATTGAACTCAAGAACAACTAGGCCTTATTGAAATGTCTGTGATATGGATTCTAGAGAAGTGGATGTAGTAGGAATAATCCTAAATCAATAGGTGAGACTGGCTAAGTACCCAGATATTCACATAGCCATGGACATTCTTGTGATTGATGTGCCGAATAAATGGGGGATGTTGTTGTCCAGAAAGTGGGCTGCTACTTTGGGAGGATGGATCCAAATGGACTGGACTTATGCTACAATACCTGCATAAGAAGATTCATGGGTAAAGTTGTGTAATGAAAAGGAAAAGAAATATCATGTCGAAAACCCTAAGAAACCCTTAAATGAGTATGTTTACAACACTGATGATATTGGAACCTACATTTGCTATTCTACCTTTTTGGCTCCCCTTAAAGAAAAAATAAAATATGAGAAGGTAGATGAGATATGGAGTATGAACTTTGATAGTGCTCATTCCAGAGATGGGAAGGGGGTAGGTGTTATCATCACATCGCTTAAAGGGAAAACCTTCAACTTTTCTTATAGATTGGAGTTTGAGGCAACCAATAATGTAGCAGAATATGAAGCACTTTTATTTGGATTGGAAATGACAAAGGATATGGGGATAAAGATCTTAAGCATAAGTGGCAACTCTGATTTGTTAATCCTCCAAGTTAGGAATGAATTTGCATGCAACTGTAAAAGGTTGAAAAAATATAGAAATGGAGTCTGGGACACGATGGAACATTTTGATGCTTTAAGCTTAACTTCAATTCACAGAGATGAAAACAGCTTGGCAGACAAACTGGCAGTAGCAGCCTCAACTCTCCAACCCTCTAAGGAATTGTTGAACGGTGATGGTAAATTAGATATAAATTTTAGACCATATGTTCCAGACAACATGGAACATTGGTAGGTTTTCCAAAGTGATGAACAAATTTTGAAGTTTCTTCATAGTGTCAACTTTTAGGAGGAAAGACTCAAGAAAATTTTTAACAGACATGATGGTAGAAAGAATAATATTGATTCAATGAAACCTAGAGATTACTTAGAAATCAATATTGGATCAGATAAAAACCAAAAATTGATAAAAATTGGAAAATAGGCATCTGAAAAGAAAAGGAAAGACTTAATAAACTTGGTTAAAGAATATAGGGATGTATTTACCTTCACATAGGATGAGCTTAAGGCATATCGAGAAGATGTATTCCAACATACCATTCCCTTAAAACAAGATATTAAAGAATTCAAACTCTTTCGGCAAAAACTCAGACAAATAAATCCCAAGTTATCCCCTATAGTTAAAAAAGAACTTGAAAAGATGTTAGATGTGGGGATTATTAAACCAACAAGACATTCATCTTGATGCTCTAACTTAGTGGAGGTAAGGAAAAAGAATGGTAGTCTTAGGATATGTATAGATTTTAGGAATCTAAACATAGTTTATTAGAAGGACAATTATCCGTTGCCCAATATGGAGACCCTCCTCCAAAGAGTAACAGGGGGGGGTATGATGTCCATGTTGGATGGGTTTTCAAGGTACAACCAGGTAGTGATTTAGAAGGAAGATAGACATAAAACTACCTTTACCTCCCCTTGGGATACTTTTGAATATTTGAGGATGCATTTCGGTTTGCTGAATGTTGGCACCACTTTCAAAGGGCCATGGACTATGCATCCAAGGAGTTGATTGGAAAGTTCATAGAGATTTACCAAGATGACTTGACTATTTTTTCAAAGGAAAGACCAAGTCACATAAGCCATCTTAAGCAAGTTTTTGAAAGATGTAGGAAATATGGTATTTCTCTTAATCCGACAGAGTCTCTTTTTGGAATTGATGAACGAAAATTCTTAGGACATATAATTTCCAAAGATGGTGTAAAAATTGACTTTAAGGAAATTGATCCCATTAAAAAGATTCCCTTGCCTAACAATGTCAAAGCTCTCCAATATTTTAATGGCCACATCAATTTCATTAGAAGATTTTTCCTAACCTTAGATGAGTACATGTAACCTTTACAAAAGTTGTTGAAAAAGGATGCTAAGTTTGAGTGGACTAGTGAAGGTAGAGAAGCTTTCAGATGCATTAAAGAAGCCATCACAAGATCTCCTGTCTTAGTCAGCCCAGACTATTCCAAAGATTTCATGATCTTCTCCTTTGCATATAAGGATACTATTGCGGGGGTTTTGCTCCAGAAAAACAATGAAGGATTTGAGCAGCCCATCATTTTTCATGAGCCAGGCCTTGCAACACTCTGAGCTTAAATATAAAACCATGTAAAATCAACCTTTAGACTTAGTAAGATCTTTGAAGCATTTTAGAACATATGTTGGTTACTAAAAAATATCCTGTTATGTACTTCACTCGATAGTTAAGGATATCTTGTGTCAACAAGATTGCTTAGGAAAAAGAGGTAAGTGGGTGTCTAAAATACAAGAGTATGATGTAGATATTAAACCCACAAAATTAATCAAAGGACAAGGCTTGGAAAAAATGTTAACTCAGGGTAATGAAGAAGCCTTAGGAATAATTTGTCAAAATGAAGAACCTACACCGAGCATGCCTCCAGAATTGCAACATTTAGATCAACATTGGTACTCTGATATATATTCTTTCTTAAAAATCTTACATGCCCTTAACATCTAAAAGGTCATAAAAGAAGGGCTTTAAGGTTAAAAGTCGTCAGATATTGCATCACTCAAGAGGGACTGGGTTGGAGAAATACAGATGGAGTGATCCTTAGATGTGCCAATGAGCAACAGTCTAAGCAATTCTCCACTGAGTTCCATTTAGGATTTTGTGGTGGGCATTATGCAGCAGATACAACAACCCACAAAAAAATTAGAGAAGGTTACTATTAGCCCTCCCTATTTGCAGATGTTCATATATTGGTCAGGAGTTGTCAGCAGTGCTAGTTGTTCACTGGGAAGCCTAGGCTGAAAGCCTTACCTTTGCAACCAGTGGTGGTCCTATCCCCTTTCCAGCAGTGGGGGCTTGACTTCATCGGTAAATTCAAAGATAACTCCAACAATGGTTATTGTTGGATTTTAACAACTACTGAGTACTTCACTATGTGGGTGGAGGCTATCCCCACTAAAAAGGCTACTGATAAAGTTGTTCTAGATTTTCTAGAGAATAATATCATTACTAGATTTGGTGCTCCATCCAAAATAACAACCGATAATTGTTGATGTATTTGTAACTTCGGAATGTATTCACTTGTATATCTTATGTATTGTACCCCGATGTTCCTATCGGGAAGTATCTGTAATGTAATTGAGTCATGTTATACCTCGATGTTCCTATCAGGAGAGTCATTAATATAATAAATTCATGTAAAGTCAATGAGGTTAACCCTCCATTGTAATTCAGGGCAATAGTCCCCACAATTGAGTTAAGGTTAACCCTCCTTGTTGATCAGAGGGCAAAGTCCCCACAGTTGTGGGGCACTGGGGTTATTAGACTCTCCTAGAGAAGTCGGCCCTGGTAAGTAATTGTTAAGTGAGGCCAACATGTTGGAGTGGAAATAAAGTGAACGAAAGAATATAAATAGAAGTGAGGCTCTCCTCATTTCTACACATAACACACGCTCACTCAACTGGGGCGCATGAGTGACAGAAGAAGTGCTCACACAAGTGAGAGAGAGAACAGATGTGGAGATCATCTTTTCTGTCTTTGGGTTTTACTGCTACAATTGGTCCTCATTCTATATTTGAGGAAGTTGTGGGGTTTTCTACTTTATGGTTTCCCCGAGAAAAATTCTTTGTCTCTTGTCTCTTGTGATTTTTGCTGTGCATGTTATTCTCTCAGATAAGATCCTAAGATCATATTGCTTAAATGATAAAAATCTAACAGGGTATCAGAGCTAACCTGAGAAGAAGACATTGTGCAGCTACAGAAGCTAGGGATTCTTACTTTTTGGGTCTCTCTCCACAATCCATTAGCAAAAGGATGCTAGGCTAAGTCTCCATTGAAGCGCACATCTTTCTGTCGAAGCTGAATTTGATTCCGGGCATTTTCAATTTTTGCTGCGGGAAGTTAGGGATTTCTACAGAAGAGGAATTTTTGAGTGAGCCTGGCATAGGATTAGTATCCTCATCAAAATCGAATTGTAGAGACCTAGGTCGATATTTTTGGTTGTGTGAAACTCTGGGAAAGTCAAACCCTAGTTTGACCCTGGACCTGAAAACCCTAAAATACTAAAATGGGTAGTTTTGATACATTCGCTATATTTCGGAATTGAAGAAGTCTCAAGGACCAAAATTTTCACAGGCCGAAGATAAAATCCTAATGTACCATGTGTAAAAAGTTCAGCCTCAGATTCACTATATTATTGGAGATATGTTTCCTCTAAATCAAAGTTCCAGCCTCTTCGAGGATTCATCCCTAAACAAGACACCTAGGGAGAATTGCAATATATCGGGCTACAAAGGTCCAAATGCAATTTCTCAAGATGTTCCAAATAGGGCACAGACTTTAATTTATATGGTAAAATTTTCAGACCCTGATCATGAAACAGTGACATGTGGAAGTCTGTACAACATCACCATGCTGAACAGTCCCGAAACAAGTCACCTTGGGAAAACTCTCATAAGTCCCAATTGGAGAAACCAATTCTGCTCAAACCTGCGGTGTTAGAAAGAGGACAGGTGAGGATACCTTTGTGCAACGCTTCACCCATAAAAGAGTAGTACTTTCGGGGATACTGAAGAAATAGTATCAGGAATTTCTGCAGAAGAAATTGGTAAACTAGGGCTTCATGTTTCGGGAGCTTCCCTCCACTGTTTTCAAAAAAAGAGTACATTGGACAGCTCACCTTGAAGAGTTCTATATTTCTATCCAATCATATCTGAAAGATACCAAGTTTTGAAAATTAGGGTTTCTCTAACAAGCCTGTTATCACATATATAGTAGCCAGGCTACCATATTCTATTTTTTAGATACAGTACATTTTTTAGCCAAATCTCTTACATATGAGATGCTGAGATGAGCAGTTTTATCGGATCATTATTTTATTTATGGACTGAGTCTCAGGACACTTAGATTTTAGGACTGATGTAGCCATCTAGTCATTACAGCGCGCGCAGTTATTGATGCCCAGTTTTATATCAGTGCTTTCTCATTGGATAGATGATGTTTCAGATGGATTATATGCATGATTATGACTCAGCTTTTATTATGTTGTGTTATGGTTATCATTGCTCTTATACTCATCTTTGTGACATGTATTAACATGTAGTGTCATGATATGGTGGTCATAATTATATGGACTTGGATGTATTTGTATTATGTATTGATATCCCTACTCTGACTTTGAAGTTCTGGATCTATACTCATTGGTTTTACCCTCCCCAGGGAGAATAGAGGTAGTCATTCCCACCATGGTCTTGGCTTGCTAGTGTTGGCTTCATCATTCATCGTCTCCACCCATCCATTACCTTCTAGTTTTGTTTTCAACCGGACTGACTTCTTGACTTATGTCATGGAGGACCTTTTTCCCCACTAGAACCTTTGTTGGACAACCTTCCTATTTATATTATGTCTCGGCTCTGAGTTGGTGATAAAACTTTCCTTTGGTGAGTTGGATTATATGCCTAAATCATTCTGGTCGGTTGTCCTGATGTTTGGCACTGTGCATAACTACCCCTGGTCACTTGAGATGTTGTTGCCTAAAACTGAAAGCTCGTGTACTACTTATATTGGAAATGTTCGTATGTGCCCATGGAAAATGAAAATGCTAAAGTTGTGTTTCTTAACATACGTGAAAAAGGGAAAGAGCAATGAAATGCTAAGATACCCCTTGAAGGGTATAAGAAAAGGTCCAAAAAATAGGTAGAAACCCTAGGAGGCTGTTTTGGCAGGTTCACGTTTTCCTCTGTAAAATAGTTGAACTTCTTATTGAACTGCCAGTTATTAAGCATGATGAATGCTCATCTCCAGATTTTAGAAGTTCAGTGTGTTCCAGAGTTATCAAGTTTTGGCTAGCCTTTCTTATTTTTTGTAAATACATGTTCATACCCCCTTGAGGAAATTATAAAAAAATGTCATAGCATTTAATTTTTTATAGAAGGCTCGGCTTCCCGGACTTAAGCATCAAGCTGACTATGAAAGAGTGTTTTTTCCCTTGGTTATTATTGGTTGTTGAACAAACGACTAATAATTTTTGAGTTTTTCACTCACACCTCCAAAGTTGGGGTAGTTGTCTTGGCGTTTCAGCCTTAGGAGGTTATTANTATATATATTGAAGCCATTTTTTAATGGTTTAAATGAAAAAAATCAAAATGTAAAAAAAGTGTGATCCAAATTCCGTTTTTGGCATGGTTGGGCTCATTTTCAAGCCCGGAGCAGCATCTTTACCCCAAGAGCCACTTTCACTATGCTTCGGCCAACTGAAACATCCCGAAAGGAATCATTTGGCTAACGGAGAATCAAAATAGCATTAAAATGCTAAATTTGGACAAAATGCACTAAAGTCCAAATTTAAAAAAGTTAAATTTCAAAGTCAAAATTAAACTTTTATTAGTGGGGATGACTTGGCATGGGTCCCCATTGAGTTGTGACCCTCTTCCACATGATATTATTTAATGTGTACCTATTGAACTGGACATATTGTTGCCACCTGTCAGACATTATGATGCTACACCTACAGTAGGTTTGGTCACAAAGACCAACAATGTGCAAGTCAAAGAATTGAACCAAGGAGGATTCCTTCATACACATCAACAAGAAGAACCAATGAACCTTGGAAGAAGACCAATGTAGGAAGATTTGAAGATTAGAAGACAAAGGCCTATAGTTAGGGACACTCTCAGGCATGGAGACATGAAGTTGATCAAAGAAGTGTTGGAAGTTCCAACAACTCATTCAGGTGTTGTACATGCAACCATGTTGGTCACATTGGTGCATATTGTCATACGATGAGGTGTTATAGTTGAAATGGCCTTGGGCACAAAGCTCAAGGCTGGTAGAGTATACGGAAACAACCCATTAGAAGTTTCCTATACAACTCATTAAGGAATGCCAGTACATATGAAGGAACAAATGTTGAAAGACAAATGCCAAGAAGCAAGTATGGATGAAGAAGACCGAGAAGTAATAGATAGGAGAGGTTGATCAGAGCAAGGAGGATGGATGCCATATGGCAAGCCAAGTGTAAGGTCTCTCAAAGACCTTAGCACACCTTGAGTTCATGAGGCTGGAGGATGAACCCAAAGGAGAAATGATGGTTACTCCAAGCATTTAGACAGGTCCTAGGATTGTGCATATGGACAGGTGTAGCAATGAGCAGTGATCAATGATTTCAAATGCAGATATGTGGACAACCTTTGCCATTGATGCCAAAGGGGGAGAGATGAAGACAAAAGGGGAGCATGAGTTGTTGTCATCAATGAAAAAGCGGGAGATTGTTGACGAAATTGTCATTGATGCCAACATGGACTTGAAGTGGCCCCACAAGTTTTCATCGATGCCACCAAGTCCCTCTTGTAGTACCTTGGAGGCTTTACAGAGTTGGTTGGTGCTTTAAAGCACCTTGTACCCACAAGGATTGATCTTGGAGCCACCACCTTGTAGATGATGCTGAAGACCCTGATGATGGTGCTGAAGCCTTTATGGACAATGGAGAATCCCTAGATGGGTTGGAGAAGCATTAATGACCCATTCTATGGTCATTCATGCTCTGATGATGTCATGGTACCCTAGGAGAAGACCTGGCAACCCCACATGTGATGTCATGATGGCTCTTGATCCTTGGAGGTCCTCTTGTGTGGTTGAAGAAGCCCATGAAGCCCCTTGGCATGTCAAAGAAGTTTCATGCTTAATGAAGAAGCCCTTGAAGAAGTCCTTGGACCCAAAATTTGGTCATGAAGCACACTGCTTGCACTTGAGTTGGTTTGATGGTCCTTGCACCCTTGAAGGAATGGTGAAGGTAATGAGTCTTAGAACTCTTGGAGATAGTCCAAGGGCATAAGGAATACTTGGCACCCACATAGGGTGGCATGATAGCTCTTGGACACTTTTTTTTGACACATGGCACACCTTCCTTGGTCTAGAGGTCATATCCTTGACTAAGGGTCCTGTTATCACATATATAGTAGTGACACTACCATATTCTATTTTTCAGACACAGTACATTTTTCAGCCAGATTTCTTACATATGAGATGCTGAGATGAGCAATTTATATGGATCATTTTTGTATTAGTGGACTATTGTATTCTCCCATGTCAGGACTGAGTCTCAGGACACTCAGATTTGAGGTTCGATGTAGCCATTTATGTTATTTCAAAGCAGTAGTGGATGCCCAGTGTTATATCAGTACTTTCTCATTGGATAGATGGTGTTTCAGATGGATTATATTGCATGGATATGACTCAGCATTTTATATTGTGTTATGGTTATTATTGCTCTTATACCGATTCTTGTGACATGTATTGACTTGTGGTATCATGATCTGGCATTCATAATTATATGGAATTGGTTGTATCTTATACTATGTATTGATGTCCTTACTCTGACTTTGAAGTTCTTGATCTATACTCATTGGTTTTACCCTCCTTAGGGAGAATAGAGGTAGTCATTCCCACCATTGTTTTGGCTTGCTAGTGTTGGCTCCATCATTTCATTGTCTTCACCCATCCATTACCTTCCAGTTTAATTTTCAACTCGACTGACTTCTTGACTTATGGCATGGAGGACCTTTTTTCCCGCTAGAACCTTCGTTGGACAAGCCTCCCTGTTTTTATTATGTCTCGACTCTGAGTTGGTGACAAAACTTGCCTTTGGTAAGTTGGATAGTATTCCTAAATCATTCTGGTCGGTTGTCCCGATGTTTGGCACTGTGCAAAATTCTCCCTAGTCACTTGAGGTGTGTTGGCTAAAACTGAAAGCTCATGTATTACTTATATTGAAATATTGAATATGCGCCCATGAAAAATGAAAATGTAAAACTGTGTTTCTTAACATATGTAAAAAGGGAAAGAGCAATGAAGTGCTAAAATACTCCTTGAAGAATATAAGAAAAGGTCTAAAAAAGCAATGGTTAAAAATATGCTTTATCAAGAAATTGATGACCTTATTAAAAATAAATATGTCCCAGATGAAAGCTGCGATTAGCTGTGCTTTTAAGCACTGATGAAGTCCCAAAAGGGTCATATAGGCCAAAAATGCCATGGAATAAAATGTGGTCCTAATGAACTTGGATCAAGATTGATGTAGATATGATGCCTAAGTTGAATAAGCACTCTCTAAACAACTCATCCATCTGTGAGCCATTGCCATTCCTTGTGTTGTTGTTTGTCCAGCATTGGTTATAGTGAGTTTTCCTTTTCCTTGTCCAAAATGTCATGATGTTGAGTAGGAATTCATCCTTTGCCTTAGCCTTGTCATTTCCACCCTTCACCCTTCACTAGCAAAATGACTACAGCTATGAAGTGAGTATAGTCTTGAAAGTCTAAGTTTGAGTAATAATAAATAAAGCCTTATGTATGTATTGGTTGATGTACCGCCAGTGAAATGAATGCTACTTGTTTATTTTGTTACTTGAATGAGTTGTAGAGCATGGTTTAACCTTTTAACACTTGCAGCAGATGGATGTATTCTGAGTTATTATTGGTGTCTAATTATTCACATATGGTTATATTGTTTATTGGGTATGATTGATGATCAGATAGAGACCTATGAGGGGTGTGAGTATACACCTTAGATGGATTGGGACTTTCTGAGTCCAATGAGATAGTTTATTTTCAGTTTCGGGCACTTATAGATGTAATCAGGCTCACTCTTCCTTTCTGATGCAGTTTTTTTTTACAGATTAATATTTTTGAGCAGGGAGATGTTTCAGTTGGATGTCCTAGGGCGTTGTAGGGGCATAGGGGGGTGCAGCAACTTCTTTGTACCATTGTACCCCCATCCCAGAGGTCCTGGTGGGCTCAGTTTGACAATGCAGGCACCCTAGGTGGCTGTTTTGGCAGGATCACGTTTCCCGCGGCAGATTAAAAAATGATCAAATGGCTATTGAAGAAATTGATTTTGGATACTGAGGCAAGGAAATGACATGGGATGAGTAATGATGATGAGAGTGATGATCTCCACACCTTCTCCAGCAGTTGTAGCTCTTGATTAGTCCCACACCTATTTTTTGGGCATTTTTTATTATTTTTTGGAGCTCTTTTTGGAGGCTCACGATTTCCTCAAGGAGGCACAAAGTCAAAGAATTAAAATATTATATTATTTTATTGTGCCATGGGGACACCCAAAGGGAGTTAGTTAAACACTCCGTGGACCCACCATGTGCTTTCATTTATTTCTTGTTGAGTGGGTTACCTTTATTTGGGTGGTTTAAGTCCACTTTGGTAAATTATAATTATATTGATCCATGTATTGTATGTTGAGCTCATCTCAATCATTGATTAAAACATTGTATCTTTTAATCTTAGCCATTTGTTTTGAAAGTGGTTAGGATTTGGTTATGATCTAAAGCACCTTGTACCCACAAGGATTGATCTTGTAGCCACCACCTTGTAGATGATGCTGAAGACCTTGATGATGATGTTGAAGACCCTGAAGATGGTGCTGAAGCCTTTATGGACAATGGAGAATCCCTAGATGGGTTGGATAAGCATTAACGACCCATTCTGTGGTCATTCATGCTCTGATGATGTCATGGTACCCTAGGAGAAGACCTGGCAACCCCACAGGTGATGTCATGCTGGATCTTGATCCTTGGAGGTCCTCTTGTGTGGTTGAAGAAGCCCATGAAGCCCCTTGGCATGTCACAGAAGTTTCATGCTTAATGAAGAAGCCCTTGAAGAAGTCCTTGGACCCAAAAGTTGGTCATGAAGCCCACTGCTTGCACTTGAGTTGGTTTGATGGTCCTTGCACCCTTGAAGGAACGGTGAAGGTAATGAGTCTTAGAACTCTTGGAGATAGTCCAAGGGCATAAGGAATACTTGGCACCCACATAGGGTGGCGTGATAGCTCTTAGACACTTTTTTTTGACACATGGCACACCTTCCTTGGTCTAGATGTCATACCCTTGACTAAGGGTCCTGTTATCACATATATAGTAGCCAGGCTACCATATTCTATTTTTCAGTTAGATTTCTTACATATGAGATGTTGAGATGAGCAGTTTATATGGATCATTTTTGTATTAGTGGACTATTGTATTCTCCCATGTCAGGACTGAGTCTCAGGACACTCAAATTTGAGGTTCGATGTAGCCATTTATGTTATTTCAGAGCAGTAGTGGATGCCCAGTGTTATATCAGTACTTTCTCATTGGATAGATGGTGTTTCAGATGGATTGTATTGCATGGATATGACTCAGCATTTTATATTGTGTTATGGTTATTATTGCTCTTATACCGATTCTTGTGACATGTATTGACTTGTGTTATCATGATCTGGCAGTCATAATTATATGGACTTGGTTATATCTTATACTATGTATTGATGTCCTTACTCGGACTTTGAAGTTCTTGATCTATACTCATTGGTTTTACCCTCCTTAGGGAGAATAGAGGTAGTCATTCCCACTATTGTTTTGGCTTGCTAGTGTTGGCTCCATCATTTCATTGTCTTCACCCATCCATTACCTTCTAGTTTAATTTTCAACCCGACTGACTTCTTGACTTATGGCATGGAGGACCTTTTTTCCCGCAAGAACCTTTGTTGGACAAGCCTCCCTGTTTTTATTGTGTCTCGGCTCTGAGTTGGTGACAAAACTTGCCTTTGGTAAGTTGGATAGTATGCCTAAATAATCTGGTTGGTTGTCCCGATGTTTGGCACTGTGCAGAATTCCCTTTAGTCACTTGAGGTGTGTTGGCTAAAACCGAAAGCTCATGTATTACTTGTATTGAAATATTGAATATGCACCCATGGAAAATGAAAATGTAAAACTGTGTTTCTTAACATATGTAAAAAGGGCAAGAGCAATGAAGTGATAAAATACTCCTTGAAGAGTATAAGAAAAGGTCTAAAAAAGCAATGGTTAAAAATATGATATATCAAGAAATTGCTGACCTTATTAAAAATAAATATGTCCTGGATGAAAGCTGCAATTAGCTGTGCTTTTAAGCACTGGTGAAGTCCCAAAAGGTTCATATATGCCAAAAAGGCCATGGAATAAAATGTGGTCCTAATGAACTTGGATCAATATTGATGTAGACATGATGCCTAAGTTGAATAAGCACTCTCTAAACAACTCATCCATCTGTGAGGCACTGCCATTCCTTGTGTTGTTGTTTGTCCAGCATTGGTTATAGTGAGTTTCCCCTTTCCTTGTCCAAAATGTCATGATGTTGAGTAGGAAGTCATCCTTTGCCTTAGCCTTGTCATTTCCACCCTTCACCCTTCACTAGCAAAATGAATACAGCTATGAAGTTCTTATAGTCTTGAAAGTCTAAGTTTGAGTAATAATAAATAAAGCCTTATGTATGTATTGGTTGATGCACCGCCAGTGAAATGAATGCTAATTGTTGATTTTGTTACTTGAATGAGTTGTAGAGCATGGTTTAACCTTTTAACACTTGCAGCAGATGGATGTATTCTGAGTTATTATTGGTGTCTGATTATTCACATATGGTTATATTGTTTATTGAGTATGATTGATGATTAGATAGAGACCTATGAGGGGTATGAGTATACACCTTAGATGGATTGGGAATCTTTGAGTCCAATGGGACAGTTTATTTCCAGTTTCGGGCACTTACAAATGTGATCAGGCTCACTCTGCCTTTCTAATGCAGTTTTTCTTCACAAATTGATATTTTTGAGTAGGGAGATGTTTTAGTTGGATCTCCTAGTGAATTGTAGGGGCATAGGGGGGTGCAGCCACTTGTTTGTACCATTGTACCCCCATCCCAGAGAGCCTGGTGGGCTTAGTTTGATAAAGAAGGCACCCTAGGTGGCTATTTTGGCAGGATCACATTTCCCACGGCAGATTAAAAAATGATTAAATGGCTATTGAAGAAAACGATTTGGGCTACTAAGGCAAGGAAATGACATGGGATGAGTCATGATGATGAGAGTGATGATCTCCACACCTTCTCCAGCAGTTGCAGCTCTTGATTGGTCCCACACGTATTTTTTGGGCATTTTTTATTATTTTATGGAGCTCTTTTTGGAGGCTCGCGATTTCCTCAAGGAGGCACAAAGTCCAAGAATTAAAATATTATTTTATTTTATTGTGCCATGGGGACACCCAAAGGGAGTTAGTCAAACACTCCTTGGACCCACAATGTGCCTTCATTTATTTCTTGTTGAGTGGGTTACCTTTATTTGGGTGGTTTAAGTCCACTTTGGTAAATTATAATTATATTGATCCATGTATTGTATGTTGAGCTCATCTCAACCATTGATTAGAACATTGTATCTTTTAATCTTAGCCACTTGTCTTTAAAGTGGTTAGGATTTGGTTATGATTGAGGTTCTCTCATTTTTATTTAAAGGAGAGAGCTTCTCATTTGTAAGGGGTCTTTGGCTCTTGGATCTGAACTTTTTTCTGTGGAAATTTTTCTGGATTTGCTTTGCATCTGATGTGCTCAAATGGTGATTAGCTTGTCTTCAGCTTACTAGCATCGTGGAAATTCTCGTGAGATCTATTTTTTTCGTGGCTATCATTGTTTTGTCTACAGGAGATCATTTTGGCTGGAGCATTTTTGTAGGGGGACCTCAACTCGCTTGGTTCTGTTCGTCTTGGATCAAGGGGTTTTCATTAGTTTCATTACGATCTATGATTACTCCATTTTACTGTCTTGTACCATTATGTTTCGTTATTTTGTATGTGCAAATCTGGTATGGTTGACGTTTGCTCATGCAGGGTAGGGGGTGCTTTGATGGCTTGGAGTTTGCATATGCCATAGAAATCACGGGGATCTTCTAGGATTGATCGGGATTTCTAGAATCGTCACTGTTATAGACTTCTAAAAGCTTATCTAGGTAAGATCCATAGGTAAGTTCTTATTTCCTGATCTTATTCCATTGTACCTTGCTGAAATTTAACTATTTTTATGAAAACTCCTAAACCATAAAAACAGAAAAAATCAAATAATCAGGGAACTGTCTGATCTTTTGCCAAACCATTTCTGGGTTTCATAGATCAGGACTCCCCCTAACTAAATCAACTAGAACACTGGTCAAATTCCTCATAGATTAACCTAGATCTGATTTTTCAGTAGAAAACTACATAACCCTCCACTGAAAAAATTGACCTGCTAGGGTTTTGAGTTTTTCTGATTTTTGACTTCATAGATGGATACATCGGGTCTTGGGCAGTCCAAATCAACCCCAATGCTGTCAATAGGCTCAACACTTTGACCGAGATCTGAAAAAATAGACTGAAACTGCCCTAGTGCCCTCACTAAAAATGGGCCTTTTCTGAAAGTAGGTTTTTCTGAAATCTGACATGATAGGCTAATAGATCAGGTCCCAAGCATCCCAAAACACCCTAAATGCTAAGTTGATTCCTCCTGGTTTTCCCTAGATCTGGAAAAATCAGTTTTTAGTCTCCTAGCCCCATCATTAGATTTTGACTTTTTCAGATCTGATTTTTCTGTTGTTTCCCTGATTTGGGCTTATAGATCAGGTCTCCCTGATCTCTTCTCATCCTCAACGCTGATCCATCAGCCTTCTGGTACCCCCTAAAAATTCAGATTTGTCTTCCTAAGCCCTAGCACTAGCCATCTACTGAGCAGGTTTTCCTGTACCTTAGCTTTTCTTGACCAATTGCTTTATGGGTTCGTAGATCAAGGTGTTTCCCAAGTGGGTTTCCTAAAATGTTGTCTTACTGCTGAATCCATTGACCAATGCATACAAAGAGCTGATCTCCAAGCTAGCACTTCCCTTAGGCTCTTAGCCTTTGCCATCTACCAACATTCACTGATAGCTCAAACACCTTTTACTGAGTCTGATTTCTAGGTACTGGATAGTCCCAACTCTGTTCGTGCTTTCCCTATTATAGTTACATGTCCCAAGATAGTTGCTAGTACCTAAACCCTAGAGCTAGGGTTCCCATTCACCTTACACCTTAAGTACCTTGAAGCCCCATCTGATCTTCTTCTGGTGTCTAGGTTTGATCTCTCCTATCGGGAGTAGATCTGGGTCTCCCCCATTGTTGTCCTGGACTAGGGTAACCTAAATTGAAGGCTGCCTTGATTGGCATGACAACCATCCATTTGGGAGTCTAGGCAGCCGTGGTTCCACCCCTTAGTTGCTTGCCCCTCTACCATCCATTTTGGATCCACCTCAAGCAGGAAACTGCAAGGCGGGTGATAACAAGTCCTTGATGACCTTAATGGATTGAAAACAAACCCTAAATCCCCATCAAATGATGATACAATGATATTAAATTGATGATGTGAAGGCCGACCCCAATAAGAATTTAAATTTAAATTAAATATTAAAAATATAAAATAAAAATTCACACCTAATTGACCTTGAAGTCGACCCTATATTGTGGATGTGGACACGTTAAGAATGCATAAAAACAAGCACTCTCACACTCCAATGGTGAGAAACGTGTGGAAATTGAACCAGGTGATAGATTAATTTTACTCACAACAATTAACAATTGATCATGCAAAATCACTCACAAAAGAGGCCGAAATTGGAGCTAAAAACTAAACTGTATTAAATCAGTGTACAATAGCCAAACCTATATAATAATAGGTTGCTATATAAATAACATACATCAGGGATTCGAATGCATAAGGAGCAATTCGAATCTAGCATAAATCAGGCTTACTAAAAATAAGCAAATCCCCCATAGGTGTAAAAAGTTGATCCCAAATATGTCATGGAGCTCACGAATTGGAAAAATGGCTTAGGTAAGCTAAAGAGTGGTGGAATGGCAGCTCATACATGCTTTTGTATGGAGAAAAGAGTGGAGGATGAGGAGGATTAAAAACTAGTTCACCTCACCTAGTCTAGCTTTTATATTTGCCTTAAAACACTGAAAAAGCAGGGAATAAAGCAGAAAAAGCAGAAGGGTGCCTAGGAGGCCAGGAATAAAGCAGATTTGATTCCTTGGGCTTTCCCATGCACTACATGAGTCAAATGAGGCAAGTTTGACCACTATGGATAGGTAATAGACAACTTGCACAAGGTGGGACACATGAACTAGGCTAATAAGACAGAAATGATTAAATTAATGTCTAAATGGGTAAACTATGGGTTGATTATTCTAACACCCCTCCTTAAGCCTGACTTATGAGTAATATATCAGAAAATTATAGGGCCTAGCAACAAGTCTTAGTCACCCTTTACATACTGCATGTCCATTTAAAACAAGGAAAGAGGCAAAACCAACTTGGGAAAATCCCCCCTTAAACATGGACTGTAAAACAAAATTGTAGAATATTGTCTTCACTCATGCTTCACAGCATGATCAACAATCCCCAGCAGTGATTTGAGATTGCTAAAGGTCTTCTCACAAAATGCTTTAGTGAAGATATCAGCTACTTGTTCTGAAGATGAACAGAAGAGTAGGTGAATGGTGCCATCATGCACAAGTTCTCGGATGTAGTGCATATGGATATCAATGTGTTTGGTTCTCTGCTTCTGAACTGGATCTTTGCAGATTCGAATGGTACTCTGGTGATCACAGTAGATGGTAGTTGAGTACTTTGGTTCGAAGCCACACTCTCCAAGTAAACCCTGCAACCATAAACATTGAGTTGCTGCATTAACAACTCCTCTGTACTCTGCACTCTGTTTCTTGCTTGACCAGCTGATTGGCCCTTCTGCAAGCATGAACACATATCCTGATGTGGACTTTCTGTCTATGCTATCACCTGCCCAATCACTGTCATTAAATCCAATCAAATCAAGATCATATTTTGCTTTATAGAAGATCCCATGTGTCCTTGTTCCCTGAATAAAGTTAAGGATCCTTTTGGCTGCTTTCCAATGGATCTCTTGAGGCTGATCCATAAATATAGAAGCCACACTTATTGCATAACAAAGATCAGGTCTAGTATGTGTCAGATACAACAAACATCCAATCAATTGCCTATACAGTGTATTTTTACCATAGGTGAAGAATCAGCTTCTTCCAACTTCACTCCTGAAAGGAAAGGAGTTTTGCTTGCTTTGCAATCCTTCATTCTAAATTTCTTCAGCAAGTCCAAGGCATATTTGGACTGGTGCACCTTGATTCCAAATTTGGTTTAAGCAATCTCAAGCCCCAAAAATTGACTTAAGAGCCCCAAATCTGTCATGGAGAAGGCTTGGTTCATAGCTCCTTTTAAGGAAGCAATCTCAGCCTTTGAGCTTCCTGTAATGAGGAGGTCATCAACATATAACACAATGATCATTAATGAACCATTAACTAACTTCAAATAGACATTTGGATCTGATTTGCACCGAACAAAATTCAGTGATAGCAAGAAGCTATCGATCTTGGCATACCAAGCCCTGGGGGCTTGCTTTAGCCCATACAATGACTTTCTCAACCTGCACACAAGAGAAGGGTTAGTAGCAAAACCTTGAGGCTGCTGCATATATATCTCCTCAGTGAGATCTCCATTCAGGAAGGCACATTTTACATCCATGTGATGTACCTCCCATTGCCTTGAGGCTACAATGGCTAAGGCTAGCCTGATGGAATCCATCTTTGTCACTGGGGCAAAAGTCTCATTGTAATCTATTCCATGAACCTGTGAGTAGCCCTTGGCTACCAATATGGCCTTGTACTTTAGTGGTGAACCATCAGCAGCAAATTTGGTCTTATAGACCCACTTACACTGGACTAACTTTCTTCCTGGAGGAAGATCCACTAGCTCCCATGTGTTGCTCTTCTGGAGTGAGCTGAACTCCTCCTTCATGGCTGTTTGCCATCTTGGATCCCCTGCTGCTTCTTCATATGTTTGAGGATCAGACTCCACCATCAAATAGAATTTTTCAGCAAACATAGGATCCTTCATGCACAGACCACTCTCAAACTGAGATCTAGTCCTCCTTGGGTCATTGGGATCCCCAGCTAGCTCTCCTGCTACATGTAGTGTCTTGGCTGCCCATTTTGGCCTTGTAGGGCTGTTAGGGTCTATAATAAACTCATCTCCATCAGCATGTTCAACAAACTCTTTACTTAGTTCTTGAGGTTCAGGTGGTGAAGAGGCTTCACCAACTTCCACTGCTGCAAGGGGTTCTTCTTCAAACTGAACACACCTTTCAATGAAGGCTTTGTTTGTGCTCAAATTTATCAACTTGTACCCTTTTGAATCTTCAGAGTATCCAACAAAAAGACACTCTTGGCTTTGGGGCTGCAAAGCCTTCCTCTTCTCTGTTGGAATTCTAGCCCAAGCCTTTGAGCCAAAAATCCCGATATGGGTCACATCTGGCTTGTGCCCACTCCATGCTTCGAAGGGAGTTATGCCATCAAGCTGTTTGTGAGGCACCCTATTCTGAATATAGGCTGCACAGTTGATAGCTTCGGTCCAGTACTTTGGTGGCAAAGTTTTGGCCTCCATCATGCATGTTGCCATCTCCTTCAGTGATCTGTTCTTCCTCTTAGCAACACCATTTTGCTGTGGTGTGTAAGGGATAGAATGATGGATCTGAATACCTGCATCTGCACAATAATTAATAAACTCATACTTGACATACTCACCACCATTGTCAGATCTGAGGGCCTTGAGTTTCCTTCCAGACTGGTTTTCAACCAAAGCCTTAAAGACTTTGAATAGGCCAAAAACTTCAGACTTGTGTTTCAGGAAGTGAACCCAGCAATACCTGGAAAAGTCATCAATGAAAGTCAATGCATATTTGACCTGACTCATGGACATATGAGGGAATGGGCCAGCAACATCACTGTGGATCAGCTCGAGGGGTGCAGAGGTTCTCTCATGACTAGCTCTCTCAAATTTGTGCTCTGGGTGTTTTCCTAGGATACAACCTTGGCAGACTCCTTTGGAAATTTTTATCTTGGGCAACCCTATGACCATCTCTTTTTCACTAATATCAAAAAGATATTTGTAGTTTAGGTGGCCAAATCTTTCATGCCAAAGATTGCTTGCTTCATTAGCATGAATCAGAAGAGCAGAGGGGTTTGAGTAAGGTAGAAAGTGTGAGAACATGTATAGCTTTTAAGCATGATTCGCAACTCCTTTTGCAATGACTCTACCAGTTGAGATCTCTGTGATCTCAACTTCATCGGGTGAGAATATGACTTTCTTAGGAGACCCAGTGTGGGTCATCTGGTACACTGATAGGAGGTTGGAGGCAAGACCAGGCACATACAACACATTGCTGAACTGACCATGATCAAGATCTATCCTTCCTTTACCCAAACTTTCAGTGAGAGAGTCATCTCCCAGTACTATAGATGGTCCTTTTGACTTGTCCAGTGAGGAGAAGGCCTCCTTAGTCGAAACCATGTGTCTTGAAGCTCCAGAATCAATGATAAAACTGGGTGAGCTTGATGTGCCAACAACTAGAGCATGAACTCTCTCTCTGTCATTTGAACTTGATCCTCCTTCTCTCTACTTTGAGCTTTCTGGAAGGGAGATGCCATTCTTCTTTAGGAGTTGGGTCAGCATGTCTATCTGCTTTTTCATACAAGAGCTTTCAGAGTGATTGCCCTTATTGCAGTATGCGCACTTGTTCATTTCACCTTTGTTTTTCTTCTTCTGGTAGTTCTTCTTGGGACCTTGTGGATCCTCCGGAGACTGTTTCTTGTCTCTCTTTTGCTCAGGTGGATTTTTAGCTTTCTTTTTGCTTTTTGAATCCACCTTCGAATCTCCAGCAATCAAAGCTTGATCTTTGGATGGTTTGATGGTGCCCATCATCACCAGCTTGTCCTGTTCTTGTGTGAGAGATTCCATGAAATCTGCAAGGCTAGGCATCTTCCAGGTTCGAGCTGTCAGTTTTGTGGCATAGAAGGTCGAAACAAACACTGAATAGTCAGGGCCTAGCTTCAAGAGGATGGCCAGTATGAGCTGATCATCTTTCTTTTCGATCCCACATTGTTTCAGCTGCAAAACTAGTGCTTTGAACTTGGAGAAATATAGCTGCAGGGATTCAAAGCTATTTGGACTCAGAGAAATCAGCTCATTTTCAATTTGATGTCCCCTCATCTCCTCTGTCTTTCAAAAAAGATCAGCAAGCTTCTCCCATACTTCATTCGGTGATGTCAATCCATCAAGATGGAAAAGGAGGTCTCTGGAAATACTCAGACACAGGAGGCCATAAGCCTCATCCCTCCTGTTGTGCCATTTTATCTTCTCTGCAGCTGCATTGGGCTCTGCTTCTGTTGCCATAGTCACCCTGTAGAGGCCTTTCTCTCTCAACAGTATCTCCATCTCTGCTTTCCATTCAAATAAATTGAAAGGAGTCAAGATAGTTTTATGTGATTGATCCATAGCTTAGAAAATCTGTCCCGGCTGTCAGTAGAAGGTTCCCAGTCACTGATGTCGAACTTGCAAAACAATTTTGAAGGAGAGATAACAATCTACAATGGCTTTGATACCACGTGGAAATTGAACCAGGTGATAGATTAATTTTACTCACAACAATTAACAATTGATCATGCAAAATCAC
Source organism: Pseudotsuga menziesii (assembly GCA_001517045.1). Lineage (NCBI taxonomy): Eukaryota > Viridiplantae > Streptophyta > Pinopsida > Pinales > Pinaceae > Pseudotsuga > Pseudotsuga menziesii. The sequence continues at coordinate 72,764 of LPNX010323529.1, read as the reverse complement.
TCACAAAAGAGGCTGAAATTGGAGCTGAACACTAAAATGTATTAAATCAGTGTACAATAGCCAACCCTGTATAATAATAGGTTGCTGTATAAATAACATACATCATGGATTCGAATGCATGAGGAGCAATTCGAATCTAGCATAAAGCAGGCTTACTAAAAATAACCAAATCCCCCATAGGTGTAAAAAGTTGATCCCAAATATGTCATGGAGCTCATGAATTGGAAAAATGGCTTAGGTAAGCTAAAGAGTGGTGGAATGGCAGCTCATACATGCTTTTTCATGGAGAAAAGAGTGGAGGATGAAAAGGACAAAAAACTAGTTCACCTCACCTAGTCTAACTTTTCTATTTGCCTTAAAACACTGAAAAAGCAGGGAATAAAGCAGAAAAATCAGAAGGGCACCTAGGAGGCCAGGAATAAAGCAGATTTGATTCCTTGGGCTTTCCCATGCGCTACATGAGTCAAATGAGGCAAGCTTGACCACTATGGATAGGTAATAGACAACTTGCACAAGGTGGGACACATGAACTAGGCTAATAAGACAGAAATAATTAAATTAATGTCTAAATGGGTAAACTATGGGTTGATTATTCTAACAAAACGTAGAAGTGAAAAAGAGCTAGCTAGCTTAACTAAGGGAGAACTTGACTGAGGCAGCCCTATATCTGAGTTTCAAAGAGATTAATTTTTTTGGTTTTTGTTTTTCTTCTTTACCAACATTTGAAGTAGACATTTAACGACAAATTGAAGTAAATCTTGCTAGTTGTTGCATTGAAGAAGTTTGTTGGCTTAGGATCATTGACTGAGATTTGTCCCTGGTGAAATGTGATGAAGGATTTAAGGAAATAAATCTATGGGAGAAAACCACATACACAGGCATAATTTTTGGACATTTTTGTTAAATTGCAGCAACAACATCAAACATGAGTATGCCCTAACTTGTGGACTAAAGTAAAACGCAACAACAGTAAAGGAGTAGACCCAAATATTTGAAGGATACCATCCTTTTTCAGAAGCAGTGGACTTCTTTTGAAGGCTCTTGGTGATGGTTTAAACAACAGCAGCAGTGGTTAAAGGTCTGAGGTTTTTTATGAATTTCGTGGATTGAGATGGCACCCGTCCTTGCAAACAGTCCATTTTTTGGTGAATTTTTGTGACCTCTCTCTCCCCTCAGTCCCGAACTCTTAATTCTAATTAACAGTCCTTTTTGGACTTGTTTGGGGGGTGGTATAGTGCATAACAATGATGCATACAATGCATGTTCTAATGATGATACAAACCCTATACTAAACCCTATGATGATTCCCTTCAGACCATGATGCTAATCTATGATTGAAGATGCATCCTATGATGATGATGACAACACCTTGATGAAGATGATGATGATATACACCTACAATGGATTCCTTTGCAATAACTGTAGCTACTAATAGTTGCAACCCAAATGCACTAGTGAGGATACCAAGCAAGAGAGTTGCATGTTAATGGGCCTTGCCACATCCAGGCTTCATGCGACCATGCAATTATTGCTTTCAACTATTATCTGATCTAAAGAGAGCTACATAATGGATTCGTTTTCACCATATGTGGGTGACCACACAGTCCTTTGCAATAACTATAGCTACTAATAGATGCAACCCAAGTGCACCAGTAAGGATACCAAGCAATAGAGTTGCATGTTAATGGGCCTTGCCACATCTAGGCTTCATACGACTATGCAATTATTGATTTCAACTACTATCTGATATGGAGAGAGCTGCATAATGAATTCGTTTTCACCATATGTGGGTGACCACACAGTCCAATGTTTGAAAAGTGTTGTGATCTTCTATAGGAGTCATACACAACCAAGTATGAGTTTTTGACATGCACTGCGAAGATGTTCTTATGCTCTTTGATGATGATGGGTTTGTGTAGTAATGATATGTGATGATAAACTAGGTCATCCACATCATACTTACAGTGACTTCATTGGACATCTGAGGTTACTAACAATCCTCTGATAGCTTGACACACAACCTGGGTATGAGATGTTTAATTGATAAAGTGGTATACTCAGTGGTGTATTTATGTACAATGAAGTGTGAAGTTGTATGATGATTCCATATTGATACATGATATGTAAATGATGCTTTGATGATGATGAGAGAAGACTAGATGATGGGAAGATCTTAGTGATGTTGTACAGTGAATTGGCATGATCCTTGAGTAGTAGAACAAATGATGAGAGTAGCTATCTATGAGCAATGATGAGTCGAGATTGACGAGCAGTGTTGACCAACAGAATGAAGAGCAGAGATTGACCAACAGTGTTGATGAGCAGATTGACAAGCAAAGGTTGCTTGAGCAGCAGAGATATATGATTGCTTGCAAAAAGAATCTTGCACTTGAGGATTTGGCTCCTAAACCCTTTCTTAGTTGGAGCTAAGAAAACCAAGTTGGGTCCTATTACAAGAGTTGGTGGTCTTTTCATCAGTTGGTGCTAATTGTAATCGAGAATATTGTAGTCTTCCCATTACCATAAATAAAGATCAAAATTACAAATATTCTTGTATCTCATTGATGTGATGATTGTGCTTATGACTCATGATGAATTTGAATATGTAATTGATGAAATAATGATTGATATACTCTTATTGATTAAAAGAAGGTAACAATTTTATAATTGCTCTCATACTGATTCACTCACCCTTTTAGTGTGGCCATTGTGTCCAACAATTGGTATCAGATCAGGCCTTCGTCACAAGCCTTGCAAGCTTGAAGGAAATCCGTGGAGACATAATGGAAGAAAAAGAAGAGTCATCAAGCAATGAGGTTCCTGTACTTGATATTATAGACTATTGCGATTGGAGGAGAAGAAAGAAGGAATATCTAAAGAAGTTTGGTGTTTGGGAGATTGTGATCAATCCACCTATTCCATTAAATAAGAATGGAGAATCAGCTGCACAGAAGGAAGTAAAGAAGGACAATACTACAATGTTAAAGTTCCTAATGGATGGACTTCCTAGCTCAGTGAAGGAAAGTATAGGGGAGAACACTTCAACCAAAGACCTATGGTTCAAGTTGGAAAGTGAGTACCAAAAGGAAAAACCAAAACCCGAAAAGACAGAATAGGAATTAGAAGAGAAGCACCCAAAAGAGGTAATTCAAGAAGAAGAGAAGCAAGAAGAGGACTCCAGTAAAGGTATGGACTCTTGTGATTGTAATGATATCTTGCATGATGAAATTGAGAGGGTTCTTGCAGAAGATGTTGAAGATATGTCAAAAGATGCACAAGAGATACATCTCACTTTGTTGAATATTGATCTCAGAGCCAATTGGTTCATGAACACAGTAAATCTGAACCATAAACAATTCACGAAGTTCAAAAAAAAAATCTTGGATTCTTTGAATGAATATCAATAGAAGACCATGACAATGAAAGTGTTGCTTATGAAGCCACAAGGACAAAGAGTTGCGAGATCAGTTGAAAGACAAGGATGTTGAAGTTGAACGACTAAAGACTGAATTGATCAGTCAAAAGGAAGAAAAAGAAGAGTTTGATGAGGACTTAGAAGCGCTTGAAGAAACTAGAAAGGTCAATTATGATTTGAAGACTCGGCTAGAGGAAGCCAAAAGGATAGAAGAAATCTTGAAGAATCAGCTGGGAGAAAAGGAGTAGACAATCTAGAAGCTGGAAATGGATGTAGTTGGTCTCAAGAAGAAAGGTGAAAAGAATGATGCTATTTTTCATGTTCAAAGACAGTTCAGTTGTCCTAGATAAGATCTTGGATTTCCAAAGATCTTCGTATGACAAGGTTGGTTTTGGTTACAAGAAGGAGTAAGAAAAATCTCAAGATAGCACTTGGTCTCACAAGACTCCAGAAGTAGGTCAATCAACGTCCAAAGCTGCTCCCCATGCACCTGCACATGACAACAAGGACTTTGGAAATTCAAAAATGAAACAAGGAGTTAATTCTATTCCTCAAAGCAAGCTCAAAAAATAAACAACTCCAAGATGGAACCAAAGTCCCAGGTATGAAAGTGGATTTAATGGTTAATGTTATTTTTGTTCTAACTTTGGTCATAAAGCTATGGATTGTACACTCTATAGAAGAAGTGGTGGAAGCCCCAATAACTCAGTTAGATGTTGGACATGCAACCAAGCTAGACATATTGATGCCACCTGTCACACATTGAGATGCTACACCTGCGGTGGGTTTGGTCACTATTACCACAAATCTTGTAGATGCCCCGTGAGGTGATACTATTCAGGACGGCAAAGGAAAAGAAACTAAAGTTGTGACCTATGGTATCCAAGACTTCTGAAAGAACTCGGTTGTCACACCAGTCAAGGATACAAGAACTTTAGAGTCAGTGAAACACTAAGCCCAGGGGACATCCCTAAGACCAAGAAACCCTAATATTATGGATATCGAATAGAAAAGTGAGGTAAACTTAGTCGTATCTCTTAGTTAACTGATTAATTGTAATTTGAAGCGAAAACTGAGAGATTTGGAGCATCCAGGTAAAAGCCCTAAATTTGCCTGAGGGTTTATACAGGAAAATTGGGATCTAGGGCAAATAGGTGAAATTAAGCACAAATGGACACTCAAAATTATTTTTGGATGCAAGATTAGGTGATTGGAGAAGAAACCAACAATACCCTTTTTGCGGTTTTCTAAAAAGACCACTTTCCTCCAGGGGGGAGTTTTTTCCTAATAGCCGGCTAGTGCTTTAGATTGGTAAATGGAGTCCAATTAAGCAGAAACTTTATATCTGGGGATTTGATGTTAAAATAAAAGTGGGTTTTTAATTTTGTAGCTCGGCGCAAGCTAAAACTTATGGATCTAAGAAACGAGGGTTTTAACTTTTATGGAATGATGAGCAATGCATGTGCAGAAAATAAAAGAAGAGAAACTCACTTGGGAGACATACCTAGAATCTGTAGATGGATCAGGAAATGAAGAAGAATTCCGATCTCCTATCAAAATTAACTTCCTCGAGCTAGATCTTGGTGTTTCTTAGGGATGGAGGTGTCTCACAGATGGGTGAAGTACTTGGGTATGCTTCCCTTCAGACTCTAGCAAGTTTTCCTTTGCAACTTTATTGCAAATATAGGTCAACCTTCAAATGCAGGTGCCATGGATGCCTTCTGGGATCTAGTATTGACAAAGACCTAGTCTTTCCTGACTAGTCTCACCCTGTGGCCCTATGGGGACCATTGAGTCGAACACCATACAAGGGGTGAGTGCTCATCCTTTGACCATTAACCTTTCAATGACTTTCATAACTTTTATAAGATAGTAGCCAGCCTACAAGAGCAGGTGCCCTAGAAATCCTTATGGGCTCTAGTAAATGACTAGGCTACCTGCTGCCCATGAGAAGTCCATAGCCCCAATGGGTTTTCCTTTCTTTGATTCCCCTGTAGAGGGAAAACCGAGCCTTACATTATACAAGGAATGGGTGCTCAATCTCTTGGCCACTGACTACCTTTTTTAACATTTTATATTCTTTCATCCTTTAAATATAGCTTTTATGTGTTCCGATGCTTTAGTGTTTAACAACACTGTTATGGTGGAGTACTTGTTTTGAGGACTTAAGGATGACAACCCTATGCACCTAGCCACACTGGCCAAGACACATACTTCATAGCCCGAGAGACATAACAACATGGAGTCTATCACACATAGTAGTCAAAATGGGGAAAGGTCTTCAATATCACAAGTCTCTATCAGTCATAGTCATGGGGTAGAAGCAATTGTAAATGAACTGGATGGACAGATAGAGATGTAATGGAACCAACCTAGCACTAAGGGTTACATTTGTTTGACCATGGCATGGGCAATAGTCTTCACATTGGACTCCTTAATCAATCATAACAAAGGTTAGAGCAATAAAGAACATATAGCATAGGTCACTATGATCATCCTAACATGACAAGTATAGGTATCTGAGATACATCAGAGAACAACAACTAAACCAAGGAAATATACTTGATCTCACCATGTATACCTGTATCCAATTGATAAGCCATTGGCTGTGTGTGTACCAACTCCCGATCTGTTGCTCTGCTAAAATGAACTAGATCATCACCAAAATCACCTCAATGGAATCCTGGGTCTCAATCTTGGCAAGGAAAACATCAAGAATAAGGCTCTTAAGTGAAATGAAGCTGTAGAGATCCATGTTGATACCCCATGTAAAATTAGCTCGGAATAAAAAGAGACAAGTCTGCATGATGTATCATGGAAGCCTGGCTAAAAAAATGTGTATGTGATAACAATCACAAATCCCAAGAATGTGCAAGTCAAAGAAGTCAACCAAGGAGGAGTCTTTCATACACATCAACAAGAAGAACCAGTGAACCTTGGAAGAAGACCAATGCAGGAAGATTTGAAGATTAGAAGACAAAGGCCTACAGTTAGGGACACTCTCAGGCATCAAGACATGAAGTTGATCAAAGAAGTGTTGGAAGTTTCAACAGTTCAGTTAGGTGTTGGACATGCAACCATGTTGGTCACATTACTGCATATTGTCGTACAATGAGATGTTGTAGTTGCAATGGCCTTGGGCACAAAGCTCAAGACTGTTGGAGTACAAGGAAACAACCCATGAGAAGTTTCCTATACAACTCATCAAGGAAATATAGTACATATGAAGGAACAAATGTTGAAAGGACAAATGCCAAGAAGGAAGTATTGATGAAGAAGACTAGGAGAGCTTGATTAGAGTAGGGAGGATGGCTGCCATATAGAAAGCCAAGTGTAAGGTCTCTCAAAGACCTTAGCACACCTTGAGTTCATGAGGTTGGAGGATGAACTCAAAGGAGAAAGGATGGTTACTCCAGGCATACAGACAAGTCCTAGGATTGTGCATATTCACAAGGGAAAAAGTAAGTAGTGATGAGTGATTTCAGATGTAGATATGTGGACACCCTTCGCCATTGATGCCAAAGGGGGAGAGATGAAGACAAAAGGGGAACATGCTCACAAGGGGAGCATGAGTTGTTGTCATCAGTGACAAAGGGGGAGATTGTTGATGAAATTGTAATTGATGCCAACATGGACTTGAAGTGGCCCCACAGGTTGTCATTGATGCCACCAAGTACCTCTTGCAGTACCTTGGATCCCTTATAGAGTTGGTTTGTGCTTTAAAGCACCTTGTACCCAGTTGACGAGGTCCTTGTACCCCCAAGGATGGATCTTGGAGCCACCACCTTGTAGATGATGCCGAAGACCATGATTATGATGTTGAAGACCCTTAAGATCGTGTTGAATCCTTTGTGGATGATGGAGAAGCCCTAGATGGGTTGGAGAAGCATTAATTACCTGTTTTATGGTCATTCATGCTCTAATGGTGTCATGGTAGCCTAAGAGAAGACCTAGAAGACCCCACAAGTGATGTCATGATGGATCTTGACCCTTGGAGGTCCTCTTATGTGGTTGAGGTGGTTAAAGAAGCCCATGAAGCCCCTTGGCATGTCAAAGAAGTTTCCTGCTTAATGAAGAAGCCCTTGAAGAAGTCCTTGAACCCACAAATTGGTCATGAATCTCACTGCTTGCACTTGAGGTGGTTTGATGGTCCTTGCACCCTTGAAGGAATGGTGAAGATAATGAGTCTTAGAACCCTTGTAGATAGTCCTAGGGCATGAGGAAGACTTGGCACCGACATAGGGTGGCATGATAGCTCGGACACTTTAGTTTGAGACACTTAGTTGATTATGGACGGTGACATGGCACCTTAATGGTGGGTTCCTTAATGAAACCCTTGTGGCTTGTTTAACACTTGGCATTGATGATGTGGTGGACATATGGCATACCTGCCTTGGTCTAGAGGTCATACCATTAACTATGGGTCCTTGATGACCTTAATGGATTAAAGACAAACCCTAAAGCCCCATGAAATGATGATACAATGATATTAAATTGATGATGTGAAGGTCGGTCTTTTAAACTAGCAGCAATAAGGAAGGTCTTCCTACATGCATGTGTTCTTGCATGTAGAAGAATTAAATTAGGAAACCAGTTGTATTTAATTTACTTTTCCTAAGTTTTTGGAAAATAAATTAAAGTGATCTAAATTAACTTTAGTGAAACACTAGTTAAAGTGAAAGTGAAATTAGGGTTCTCACTTTACCTAAAGTTATAAAAGAAAGCTCAATTGGTGGAGAGGCCACACTTGCATTCCAATAGAGACGGAGGAAGAAGTGTGAGAGAGAGAATTTTGGCAAAGAAGACAAAGGAGCACTACCTTAGGAAGACAACCCTAAATTTTAGAGGAGAGAGACAGGAGGTACACCGTACAGCAGCAAGATGCCTTGGGAAACATGCCATCTCATAGGTTTTTTTCATTGATTTGTTGGGTGTTTCGATTTTTCCATCCAGGGAATAAATTGATTTTCTGATATTGTAAAAGCTCTGTATTTTCTTAATAAAAATATCCTCTCATACTGCTACACCGGTTTTCCCATCTTGGGTTTTGGCCGAGGGTTTCTACCCAAAAATATTGTGTCGTTTCTATTGATGTGATTGATGTTGTAAATGGTTCTCAGTTTATGTTCTGCCTCATACTATAAAGAAGTTCATGTGTGGTTATTTCAGTTAAAATTAAATATATCGTTTTAGCCCTAGTTGTGCTTTAAAGGAAAATTTACATGACCCCAATAAGAATTTAAATTCAAGTTAATATTAAAAATATAAAATAAAAATTCACACCTAATTGACCTTGAAGTTGGCCCTATATTGTGGATGTGGACACGTTAAGAATGTATAAAAACAAACACTCTGACACTCCATTTGGTGATAAATGTAGAAGTGAAAGAGAGATCGCTAGCTTGACTGAGGCAACCCTATATCTGAGTTTCACAGAGATTAATTTTTTCAGTTTTTGTTTTTCTTCTTTACCATCATTAGAGGCAGAGAAATATGTGGGAGCAAACCTCATACACGGGCATAATTTTGGACATTTTTGTTAAATTACAGCAACAATATCAAAGATGAGTATGCCCTAACTTGTGGGATAAAGTAAAACACAATAGAAATAAAGGATTAGACCCAAATATTTGAAGGATAACATCCTTTTTCAGAAGCAGTGGACTTGTTTTGAAGGCTCTCAGTGACGGTTTAAACAACAACAACAATGGTTAAAGGTATGAGTTTTTCTATGAATTTCTTGGACTGAGATGGAAATAGTCCTTGCAAACAGTCTGATTTTTGGTGAATTTTTGCGACAACTCTCTCCCCTCAGTCTTGAAGACTTGCTGCTAATTACCAGTCCTTTTTGGACTTGTTTGGGGGTGGTACAATGCATAACACTAATGCATATAGTGCATGCTCTAATGATGAAACAAACCCTATACTAAACCCTATGATGATGCCCTACACACCATGATGTTACTCTATGATTGAATATGCATCCTATGTTGATGATGACAACACCTTGATGAAGATGATAATGATATACACCTATAGTGGAGTCCTTTGCAATAACTGTTGCTACTAATAGCTGCAACCCAAATGCACCAATGAGGATACCAAGCAATAGAGCTGCATGTTAATGGGCCTTGCCACATCCAGGCTTCATACGGCCATGCAATTATTGCTTTCAACTATTATCTGATCTGGAGAGAGCTACATAATGAATTCATTTTCACCATATGTGGGTGACCACATAGTCCAATGTTTGACAGGTGTTGTGATCTACTATAGGAGTCATACAGAGCCAAGTATGAGTTTTTGACATGCACTACTAAGATATTCTTATGCTCTTTGATGATGATGTGTTTGTGTAGTAATGATATGTGATGATAAACTAGGTCATCCACATCATACTTACATTGACTTATTTGGACATCTGAAGTTACTAACAGTCCTTTGATAGCTTGACACACAACTTGGGTATGAGATGTTTGACTAATAAAGTGGTATACGTAGTGGTGTATTTATGTACAATGAAGAGTGAAGTTGTATGATGATTCCATATTGATACATGATATGCAGATGATGCTTTGATGATGATGAAAATGGGTAGATCTTAGTGATGTTGTACAGTGAATTGGCATGATCCTTGAGTAGTAGAACAGATGATGAGAGCAGCTATCGATGAGCAGTGATGAGCATAGATTAACGAGCAGTCTTGACCAATAGAATGATGAGCAGAGATTGACCAGCAGTGTTGATAAACAGATTGACAAGCATAGGTTGCTTGAGCAATAGAGATATATGATTGCTTGCAAGAAGAATATTGCACTTGAAAATTGGAATCCTCAACCCTTTCTTAGTTGGAGCTAAGAAAACCAGTTTGGGTCATGTTACAAGAGTTGGCGTTCTTTTCATTAGTTGGTGCTAATTGTAATTGAGAAGATTGTAGTCTTCCATTATCGTAAATAAAGATCAAAATTACAAATATTCTTGTATCTCTTTTATGTGATGATTGTGCTTATCACTCATGATGATTGTGCTTATGACTCATGATGAATTTGATTATGTAAGTGATGACATAATGATTGATATACTCTGATTGATTAAAAGAAGGGAAAAATTTTATAATTTCTCTCACACTGATTCCCCCCGCCTCNTTATGACTCATGATGAATTTGATTATGTAAGTGATGACATAATGATTGATATACTCTGATTGATTAAAAGAAGGGAAAAATTTTATAATTTCTCTCACACTGATTCACCCCGCCTCTTAGTGTGGCCATTGTGTCCAACAGAATGAGTGCTCATCCTCTAGCCATCAACTTTGTTTGAAAGTATTTATTTTATTAACTTGGCAGCCTCCAAGATCAGGTTCCCTGGAAAGCCTTCTAGGCTTCAGAAAATGATAAAGGCTTAACCTTGACGGGATTACCTCACCCTGATACCCTATGGGGGTAAATGAGCCTTACACCATGCAGTGGATGAGTGCTCGTATCTTGGCCACAGGCTAGTTTTGTTTTTATTTGCAGTAGTGTCTAACGACATTTTTACTTTGCTGGTAGGGAATCCTTTTTTAATAACTTTAAGCTTTGATGCCTTAGTGTCTAAAGACACTTTTTGGTAAGACTACTTGTGTTCAAGACCTAGAGGAAGACCATCCCTGTGACAAGCATCAAATAAACCAACACCAAGACACAATCTAAACATGGAGACCTATTCCAACATAGAGGTGAAGGTGAGGGAAATCCTAGATGTCACTAGTCAAGTTACAAATCAAGGTTAATCAACAACAAGGGAAGGCAACGAATGGACAAAGACAGTGGAGATGGTGCCAAGACTAATGTTTGGAGTAGCTGCTCGAGTACCGCTCAATCCACAGTTGGAAGCTTTAGTATCTCATGGCATCCACTAACATCTAGTTTTCAAAGCGATGTCGGTTGTCCCAATCCTAGGATTCTTCGGAGCTTCTGGCATTGCCATACATCTAACCTCTTCTTGACTATTCAAATGTTTTGTCCTACATCCAACCTCTCCTAGACAATTCAAATGTTCCACACTTGGAAGCCATTGTATCTCATGGCATACGATAACGCCTATCTCTGTTAACTTTGTGAGTTTCCCCAATTTTGAGATGCCTTGGAGCTTCTTGCATCCCCACATCTAACGAGGATTCCTTTAAGCTTCTGGAATCCCCATATCTAATGTCCTTAAAAAATTCATATGTTCCACACCTAGTAGTTCTTGTAACTTGGGAGATCCGCAAACACCTAGTTCTGCAAGCTTTGTGATGAGCCCCAACCTTGGGATGCTTTGGAGCTTCTCACATCCCCCAACATCCAACCTCTACATAAGTCAAATATTCCACACCCATCGTCTCTAGTTTCTCATGGCATCCACTAACTTCTAGGTATGCAAGCAGAGTCGTTGAGCAGCCGAGTGTCTGTGTTAACATCTCCCACTGATATTTCTATAGAGGTTTAATTTGCCACTTTTCCACGCATGAATTCTTGTGTAAGAGGAAGCATGTATTTACCCTACCATTGGTTTTGGATGCATTACCATGGAATCTTCGAGCAATGCACTCACAAAATCAACCTCTATGTTTGGCCTTAAGGGTTGGTAATGTACCTAAAGGGAAATGACCAAATCCATACTAGGAGTAGGGAAAGGCCAATGAGTATACAAAAGAATCTCTCAGACATAAGATCTAGATCATTTATACTTTAGATTCCAAGTAAAACCAAGATAAAGTATCACCATCATATAACCAATATCAATCAAGTCTCACTACTAAAATAGGTAACAGAGCAACATCAAAATACACATGCACACACCATACTATCACCTAGGTCATATACCTACAATGGATCTTAAACCAATCTGAAGATCACTAGAACAACTGTTGCTACTACATATCATGGGCACTGTAATAATCTCTACTCTAGGTCATGAAAAAATGGGTAACTTAGTCATCGAATTCAGGGTTGTTACCAACTTATTTGTACCATAGTTGGATCAGCTGAGGAGCTGCCGTTTGACAAACATGATAAATGTTTGTGTTCTAGTGTATCAAATGATTTGCCATTTGTGCCTAGCCAGTTTTGGCTAGTTAGGTTTTGTTTTAAGTAATTATGACCATGGCCCAGTGTAGGTAACAGAGCAACATCAAAATACACATGCACACACCATAATATCACCTAGGTCATATACCTACACTGGATCTTAAACCAATCTGAAGATCACTAGAACAACTGTTGCTGCTACATATCATGGGCACTGTAATAATCTCTACTCTGGGTCATGAAAAAATCGGTAACTCAATCATCGAATTCGGGGTTGTTACCAACTTATTTGTACCATAGTTGGATCAGCTAAGGAGCCGCCATTTGACAAACATGATAAATGTTTGTGTTCCAGTGTATCAGATGATCCACCATTTGTGCCTAGCCAGTTTTGGCTAGTCAATTTTTGTTTCAAGTAATTATGACCATGGCCTCGCGGGGTTTGTAATAAAATGTGCTAGTAGGGTGTTTTGAGTGGTTCGGTCTCCTAAGACATAGAATTTCAACTAAGGTATTCCAGAGAGTTTTTTTCCCTTGTCAATTATGCTTTGCCTATAGCAGAGTATAATCGACGAGGTTTTCTCCTGCTTTTTCCAAAGCTCGAATGTCCAATTTTGAATTCTGGGCCTTGGGGGGTTACTAGAGCCCAACTAAGTATGTATAAACCTACTAGACATTATTAGAATAGACTATGGTCATGTCCTAAGTCACTAGGACCCTCTGAAAAAATTCTGAAATTTTTTTACCGGACGCGTCAAATTTTGGTTTTTTAATTTTTCAATTTTTCCTAAGTTTTTAATTAAATTTTTCCATAATTTAAATGGAAAATTTAATTTTGTAATAAGTCAGTCATCCGGAACCCGAATTCAATGATTGAAGGCTCTTACCTTAAGCCAAAAATCATCAGTGATCAACCAACCAACTATCCCCAAGTTTTAGAAGTTCATTCAGTCTCATAATTAATAATTTCTCAAAAAAGTCATTTACGGAGAAATTATTAATTAAAATATTAAAAATGAATATTTTGGAGAAAATAAAAAACTCACCAAAATTAACCAAATTGAATAAAATAAAAGGCTAAATGACATGGCATGGAGCATTTATGATGATTCCAATCAATATTGGTCAGTTTCAGATCAAGTATTGGAATGTAACAGTTGAACTATCAGTCAAAAATTTGCCCTCTTTGGTCAAATTCGTTTTTGGTTGAAGTGTGGGTTATCTATTGGTTGGGTGATCATTACGAGGGAGGATGAGCCACCTCACCACCCTTCATTACTCTAGCACTCAGTTACAACTTAGTTGCAGCTCAGTTCAACTCCAAATCATCATGCCGAGCTCATTCAATTACTTCGGTGTTACTCTTAGTCCGGATTTAGGGATTTGAGCCCTATTTTCTTTTCCTTTTGTATAAGTAGAGGCTCTTTTGAGCTCTACAACATGTAGAAATTGTCCAAGTACACTCTAGAGAAATTTGTAATATTGTTTGAATTTGAATAAAGCAGAAGACTTTGGAGGTCCATGTGGGAGTTATTTGTGTGCCATGCTTCATCTTGTTTATGGTGATACCATTCTTAGCTCATTTCTTTTGATTCTTAAGTATATGATCTTGTGATTAGAAGGATAACAATCTAGCACAATATTATTTGATCTATGCTTTTCTCTTAAGTTGTGTGTAATATCCCAAATCCCGATATTTTCTAATTCTAAGCAAATATGCTAATACAACCGGGCATGCAAACTACCATGCAAAATTCCCTATTTTATAGCAAAAATTAGGGTTAGGGTTTGTAGGATAGAATGAACACTTACCACTGATAAGCTCGCTGGACTGCTCCCAGGAGAGTATGCATGCATCAAGAGCTGAATGAGAGATGAACTGATATCTTCTGCTTCTAGCGATACCCCAGCAACACGAACCCCAGATCAGCTAAGGGTGACATTTTTAGTGAAGGAGGTGTCCGATGAAGCTGCTGATTTGCAGGACTGATAGCCTTCCTGTGCTGGAGAGAATGCCTAACACATGTGGAAATTATGAGGTCTCTAGGCAGGCTAGCGAATTGTTCTAGAGGTGCAGTTGCTCACGCCCCCTTGATCCCAAAATGGCTAATAACTGCTCAAGATGAGCACGATTGTATATGATAATCACCAGGTACTGGAGTAAGATGCCGATGATGAGAATGGTGCCTGGATTTCGAAGTAAAACTGAGATCTGAAGACCCAACGAATGATTAGGGCTTTCTGGCTGAAAACCCCTTACGACTGCACAAGTGCTCCTGCAACAATCTTTGTCGTATACTGGATAACTATAAATGAATGGAAGAGCAAATGGTGAACCTGTATGGCTTACCCTGAATGAGACTAGGGCAGATATCTCACTGTCGAAACCACGCTAGCTGAAGACGCTGTCTCCAACCCCAACTGTTGTGCTGCTATTCAAGAGCTCCAAAATAATAATCATTAAAAGTGAGTCTCCTTTCACTTTACCTTCCGTTTATAACTTTCAACTGTGAAAACCCTAATCTTTGACCTAATTAGGTCACTTTATTTTTTAATTTGCAGTTGACTTGAATGCATGCACATGGAGACTTAAATGAGTGCATGCATCATTAAATAATGCTTAGATGGCATGCATGATGGTGGCCTTTGGCCCCGATGGTCCTTCTTGACCTAATGATGATGCCCTAGATTTTCTATAGATGGCATCAGTCTTTAGATGATTCCCTAACTGTCAGTAACCACTTTACCTTCCTTTTATAACTTTCAACTGTGAAAACCCTAATCTTTGACCTAATTAGGTCACTTTATTTTTTAATTTGCAGTTGACTTGAATGCATGCGCATGGAGACTTAAATGAGTGCATGCATCATTAAATAATGCTTAGATGGCATGCATGATGGTGGCCTTTGGCCCCGGTGGTCCTTCTTGACCTAATGATGATGCCCTAGATTTTCTATAGATGCATTAATCTTTAGATGATTCCCTAACTGTCAGTAACCGCTCGAACCCACAGGAATCACATAGGTTAGCGGTTTTGGTCCTCAATGCCTAATCAGATGAGGACATTATAGTCCTCCCCACTTGAGATTGTTTGTCCTTAAGAAACTACAAACTGGGATGCTGTAATACCTGTTCACCTTCCCATGTGGCATCCTCTGGCAGTAGTTCTGTTGCAGCTGCAACATTTTCCCAAAATTCTAAAATTTTAGGACCCTCCTCTACTTTGATTTAGTTGGTTTTTCTTCTCGGTTTGGTCTATGGATTTTTGGAATGTTTTACAGCGCTTTGAATTGCTATCAATTGATCTGTTTTCTCCGTTAATGCTTAGAATGATCCCATCTATAATCAAGCTCATCGTTGCTTTTTTCTTACCCTTCGAAATCATTCTGAATCGGGAGTTAAGTCATTGGTTTTTATTTTCGTCGTTGTGGACCATGCGGGGTTCTGAGGTTTCGTTTCCTCGCCGATCCATGTGTATCAGAGCTCGTTAACTTCTGTTCCCTCCACCGTTGCGGGCATGTTTGAGTTTTGGTTTTCCGATGTAGAGCCTCCGGGTGGCCGATGTGAGTTACGAACGTTGTTTTGTTATGCATCGCCCGCCATTGCGGAGGAATCCAAGTTGTCTGTCTCTGATCTCGGTCCTCACCGACGCCCGATCATTGTTGATTCACGCGTTTTATTAGCCGTTGCAGGTGAGTTGGTGCTGGGGACTGTCCACCGTTGCGGAAGATCTGGGGTTCTAGCCGCCCGACTCAGATTTGGTTTCACGGCCGATTTAGAGCTCTCGCACGTGCGCCTCTTTTATATATACGAGGACGGGATTTGGATTTTTCTATTGTTGTTTTGGGCCCGAGATGTCGTTTCCCCTCTGCGTTGTCGATCCCTCGAACTCCGTGGACTATTGTGCTGGTGCTTGCATCCAGGTGTCAGTTGGAAGCTCAACCGTCCTCGCCTCATCAGCTGCGCGGCACTGCCAGGTAGGCTCGTTATCACCCTACCTAGTGCTATTCAGGTTTTGATTGGGTGATGTCTGCTGCAGTTGGGGGTATTACTAGGGTTGTGTACACATTTCCCGTTCTGCCTGCATACGAAGTTTTCCCCGCGGCTAGGTGCCATAGTCATTTTTCTTGTGTTTTGCGCCCGCATATTGAGATTTTTCGGTTCGGTTAACTGTTTGTAGCTAGGAGGGGCGTTTTCTTTTTAAAAAGCCTACGTATTATCTTTTGACCCCGGCTGTATTATTTCGCCTCGCGCAGTGGATGAAGGCAAGGTGCAAGCGGCCGTTATGCCGCCTGCATCTGGTTTTCCTTACGATGATGAAGCCAGAGAGGTTTTGCGGTGGTTTTCTTGCGGTCGAATGTTTCCTCCACTGGCGTTTTTCCCGTTTACCTGGTTTCGAACCCCGACTTTTCGCCTGCGCCGTCCCGCGCAGTCCGTCAATCTCGGCTGTCTGAAACCCTAGGTGTTTATGAGGGCCATGTCGCTAAAGTGTTTGCAATTTGAGGATGTCGTGGATAGTGGCTCTGGTGAGCGTGCCGTGTGCAAAAAAATTATTATTGATGCTCGCACTATCTAGCCGCACCAATGTAACTATCTTTCCGCGAGCCGCATAGGCTATTACCGTTTTTATCCTTGATAAAGCCGTGTCATCGAAATGTTTGATTTTGGGAAAGATACATTTTCCCTTTGCTTTTAAGATCCATACATTTGCATTGCGAGTTATTTTAATAGGAGAAACGGCATTGCGAGATGATTGCTCACTGTATTGCGCAGGATTTAGTTTTTTTTAAATAGTTAGGGCATTGTTGGATTGTGCGTACATGCATTGGTTTCTATGCCTGCTTTCACTTTAAATGGAATTCTGCATATGATGTGCATATTTTGCTTCAATGTATTGCTATCTTGGGAAAATGGCATGTCACATAATAGCATAGATTTAATGCTGTCTCAAGCATAGGTTATAAGCTTGATATTATGCAACAGTGGTAGATTGTTCAGAACTGTGTATGCTTCACATAAATCAAGTCATGAAATATTGCACCCTAGTCTCAAGGCATTATAGAGTTGTTCAATGCATGCATTTGTTGCACAGGTTATTATCATACTAGACATAGGATAATAGCACATGGCACAGTATTGCGTACTAGTTTGATTATCCAGCCCAAAGGGCTTATGTCTTAATTCCATTGACTGGTTACTATCATGATACACTTGAGAAGGAATAAACTGTTGCATAATGTCTGCAATTCGAATTACTTAATGTCACAATGTTATACATGGCAGGAGGAACTTACAATGTCCAAAAGACAAAAGAAGAAGGCCCCAGCGGTGGAAGAAGTACTAGCACCAGAAACAGAAACAAAGACTGAATATATATATGAGGATACCCAATGTGTCTCGGGTGTTAAGCCTGAGTATAAATGGGATGAGATATACAGATTGATTTCCCGCAGGGAAGTCCCAGACATGGGTCTCGAAGAGGAGCCCATTTATGCCAACATAGAGAAATCCTCCATCATGAAGGTGGCTACCAGACCAGAGCTGTTCCCATGCTCTGATGTTATGAGATGGATTCTGCCCCACACAAACAACAACACAATGCTTATAGGAAATGCCGAAGGTCAGGGCTATGCTGCATTTAGCCCAGGATATGTGGCGCTAGCTTACCACCTGCCAGAGCCTCAAATCTTCCTGTCAAATGATTGGTTGGATAACCTTGGGATGGACTTAGTGGAAACCTTGAAGAGAATGCTCTTGCCAGGAAATCTCTATCGACACAGAGCAACCAAGGATTATGATACAGCGAGCTTAAGAGCTCTTTACAGATTTGTAGCTCTGATGCTAAACAGGATCTTTGGTAGAGCCAGTGGCAGACTCTTCAAATTTGAATGGGTCCCCATTATGTTCCATGTGGTGACCCAAGGAACAATCTTCAACTAGGCCAGCCTCGTATCAAGCAGTCCCTCTTCTTGCGTAGCTGCAGCCTTGGGAGGAGGAGAAGCCCGTAAAAAATCTGAATTCTATATGAGTTCAATTCTGATAGACTGCATACTATGTAACCAGCCTTTCCCCGGCCTCAAGTGTGCCTGGGACAGGGAGAGAATGCCTGTATATGCAGCTTACAAACCATTGTGGGCTCATCAGTACCACAGTTATTACATAGAAGTATGTGAGCATTTCATTATGCCACTATACACGCTTATCTTCCGGAAGGAATGTGACTGGATGTCGTAAGATGCTATGCAGGTAGTAGAGGAGTATGGATATTATTTCTTAACCGACAATGGTATGTATCTTAGAATGTATGGAGGCTCGAAGACACCTTATCTGTTGCCAAAGTATGCAACGGATTATATAATCCATAAAGAGGCGGTCAGACAAGTGTTCATTGACGGAGTTGGTCATTTCCTGTTCCAGCATAAGAAGGCTGCATATCCCCTTTTACCTTTCAAGTTAGGTAGCTGCAGATTCGCCAATGTGAAACAAGCTGCCGAATTCATAGAGGAACTAGGGAAGTTCCACTTTGTGGAGATGCCTTTCCGGCGCAATGACACTCATGGTAAAGTGGCTGAGCACTGCAAGAAGCATAAAGTGTTCTTTGAATATACCCATCATTATGATAAGGAAGAATCCATCTTCAGGAATGCCCCAAACATGACGGCTCTCAGCAGAAGATTCAAACCAAAGAACCCCACCAAAGGTGGAAAAGGGGCAGAGCAGGCCAAAGCTGAACAAGCCAGAGCTGAAGAAGGAGCCAAAAGGATAAGGGAGGAAGCTCAGAGGCTGGAAAATGAGGCTGCAGAGTGGCTATAGAAGGGAGAAGAAGAGAAAAGGAAAGCTACCCAGGAAGCAGCTGAACTAGCAAAAGAAGCAGCCAGAGAAACAGAAGAGGCAGCTAGGCAAACAGTCGAAGAAGCACAAAGAAAACTAAATGAAGAGCTCCAAGGGTAGGAGGCTGAAAAGATAAAGTTAACACAACAGTCAGCCTCTGAAACACTAACAGGGCAGAGTCAAGAAGAGGAAAACCCTGAGGTGTAAATCCTTCAAGTACCTACTGTTAGCACTCCTGTAACCCCTACGCTCCAATTAGTGCCTTTCGTCCAGAAGAAGGGGGAAGAAGTCCCTGATTTCAGTACTGTATATTATGACAGGACCACTAAAAGAATAATGAGGAGGACGAAAAAGAAGGTGGAGGCGAAAGATCTATCAGGGAAGATGGTCACAGATACAGCAGTCATGCTAGGGACAGACAAAGATCCTATGCTCACGATAAGAGCCGGGGCTGCACTGATTGATGCCTCCGCTGATAACATAAAAAAGGTGATGATTGAATTAGAGTCAGCTAAGAAGACCACTGCTCAACTAAAAGACACACTGAGACAAGAAAGAGGAGAGGGTAGCAGACTTAAGAGGAAGTATGAACACATGCTAAGGGAAATGGAATCCACAAAGGGTGAAATCCATGTCCTTCAGGTGGAGATACAAGCCAAGGGAACAGCACAAGAGGCTCTAGAAAATGCGCAACAGGAAGTTCAAGATTTGAAGAATGAGAGGGAACAATTTAGGGCAAAGGTGGAGGACCTAGAGGTGCAGCAGAGTATCATCTATGAGTCCAATACTGAATACACCAAAGAACTGAAAGAGCAGCTGGCTTCTCTGACTGCTGAACTGGAGACAGCAAAGGAACAGCAAGTCAATCTGCAGCTATTTAAAGAATATATCCTAGCGCAAAAGGCTAAAATGATGCAGCTGTAGACTGCTCTGGAAGAAGAAAGATGCAAAGTTCTTCAAATGGACAACATGTTAGAGGAGATCATAGAAACTTCCTCCTATTTCGTAGACAGGTCCCAAGATGTTCTCGAGGTATTGAACGCCAAAATGGCAAGACCAGAAGATGATGCCGAGATTCCAGGAGAACTACCAGCCAAAGATCATCAAACCCTCAGGAGAGATCACAGCCTAGTAGAGTTTTCCATCAGTACTGCAGAAGACTTTAAGAAAGCTGTAAAAAAGACGCAGGGAGCATGCTCAGAGTATTTCAGAAGGCTCCTGAACACGTACAACCGATGTCAAACAGAGGCTGAGCATAGGCTTGAGGGGTTCCCGGATCATGAAGCCTTTCTGGAAATATTGTAACAAAGATATCAAGAGGCGGAGGCCAGAACGCAGCAGGTGAAAGCCATTGATGACCAAGTGCTGAAGAATGAAATAAGCCACGCAGCCGTTAGCCTACACTTTTTAGAAGATCAGCTACGGCTGAGCCCAGCAAGAATCGAGGCCATCAGGAACCAAGTCAAGAAGTTTGACATAAACGTTCAGTTCCTGGAGCCATGCGCTTTTGAAGGCCTTGCTACTGAAGCAGCAGCATGGAAGAAGTTCCTAGAAAATCAAGCGGGACCCTCCTCATAGAGGACCAGTCAATTTTGTATTAATTTAATAATTTGTAAAAGCCTTTTTGGAAAAATGAAGCGTTGGGAAAATAAAGGGTTGGGAAGCCCAAAGGCCACTTTGGGCAGCCTAACCAATTTTTACCTTTTTTGTATAAAAGTAGGAAAGGTAGAGAGGAAAAAGGGACTTTTTTCCCCAGTAAGACTGGAAGGTTGTTGTAAGAAGAACTACTTCCTTTTGCAATAAAAATTACAGTTTGTCTGTTGAAAGAAGATCGGTGGGATTTCAAATGTTTTGCCATGGATAGTCGAAAGATGAACTACTTTGTTTTTCAGCATTGTATCCGTGAATCGTGAGATCGTTCTAACTTTATGACCTATGTCTTTGTTTAATGATTTCTGATTTATTTTATGAAATAACCACCATGAGTAATGTATGCTGATCATAAACAATTAGCTATTTGGTTGTGAAATATTTTTTATTGTTCATACGTGTAAAAGTTAATGTCAGCTATCTGTAATTGATTTTATCATGTGTGCACATCCGCATTGCTCATATTTATTAAATATAATTCGGCTCCCCAGGGATAGGTAGATAGAGATAAATAGATAGACATATAGCTAGGTCAGTGCATAGATGCATGTGTGATTCTGGTGCTGGTGAGCCTAAGACGATAGGTAAGAACCTGCACATCACATTGTGACTGCTCCCCGCATCCTTCACCACCCTGCATGTTTAGTTAGATTCTTGCATATCATTCTTAAGTCAAAAATACAGATTCCGTTGGACCGGGCCGCAACCGGTAAACCCTTGTTGTTACTTTGACCTACGGTAGCCGGACCGTAAAACCGGATGGATTCCCTATACCAAACAGTCAACGGGCTAGTTGGGAACGTTGATTGGGGAGAATCCCTTACTGTTGTCGCCTGCGAATTTCCAGGCCCCAACAAGTTCCTTCCACTAAACCAAGTATTCCCTAATTACCATGTTCCTGAGTTTCCTTTCTCTAGTCTATATGATCCGTTTAGGAATCAGTATCACAATCCTTCATCATCTAAGGGAGGTAATTATGTTCATGGAGCAATGTGTTTCCCAAGGATCTTTTTCAGGTTGGACACATGGAACACATTGTGAATTTTACTTTCCTGAGGTAGTTCTAGTTCATATGCCACCTCTCCCACCTTACTGATTATTCTGTAGGGTCCATAGAAGCGAGGTTTTAACTTTTCTGCTCCTTTCTTCTTAAGAGAAGACTGTCTGTAAGGTTGGAGCCTTAAGTATACCAAATCCCCTACCTCAAAGCTCTACTCAATGCTGTGTTTGTCTGCATATAACTTCTGCAGATTCCGGGCTATCTGTAAGTTTTCCTTCAAGATTTTAAGAATATCTTGACTATACTGTATCCAATCCTTTGCCTTAGGAGGCCTATTGTCTCCAAATTCCAAATCTGCATAGTCCAAGGCCTCGTAGCCATATAATGCCTTAAAAAGAGTCATCCTAATAGACATGTAATAGGTAGTATTGTAGAAATATTCCCCTAAGTGTAGCCATTTGATCCAGGTTTGTTGATGCCATGTTACGTAATTCCTTAGATATCCTTCAATCCACTTGTTGACTATTTCCGTTTGTCCATCGCTCTGGGGATGATAACTCGTGTTGGTAGCCAATTCGGTCCCCACTAATCTAAATAGTTCCTGCTAAAAGGCACCTATGAACCTGCTATCATGATCACTGACAATCGTCTTAGGTAACCCATGTAATCTGAAGACTTCCCTGAAGAATAACTCAACTACTTGAGCTGCAGAGTAATCTGATGATAGAGAAAATAAATGTGCAAACTTGGTCAGTCTGTCAACTACTACATATAAACAATCTCGCCCTTGGACCTTGGGCAATCCTGTAATGAAGTCCATGGAGATTCTTTCCCACTTCTATTCTGGAATTGGTAGTGGCTGAAGCAACCCTGCTGGATGGATGTTCTCAATCTTATTATATTGACATATGCTACATTCCCGTACATGCTGCATAACTTCTCCCTTGACGCCCTTCCATGAGAACCTCTCTCGGATCTGTCTGTAGGTCTTCAAGAAACCTTGATGTCCTGATAATGGAGAGTCATGTGCTACCTGAATGATCTTTTTCCTCAACGTGGATTCTGGGACGAGGTATATCATGTTCTTGTAATAGATGATGTCATCAACAATCCTATACCTGTCATCCTGAATTTGTCCATCCAATAATTCGCAAGCGAATTTATTTTTGGAGTATTCTACTAAGAGAAGTTCCCTCCAATCTGTGGATATACTCCTAAGAGATAGTGAGGTAGGACGCCTAGATAATGCATCAGCTACTACATTATTCTTACCTTTTACATAATCGATCTCGAAATTGTAGGCTTGTACTTTGCTGACCCTTTTTTGCGGGTGCTCATTCAGTTGCTTCTGCTCCTGGAAATACTTGAGGCTGTTATGATCTGTTTTGATTTTGAACTTACTACCCATTAGGTACTGTCTGAATTTTGTGAGAGCATGTAAGATGGCTAGCATCTCTTTGTCATATATGGAGTAGTGGCGCTCGTAGTTCTTCAGTTTACGGCTCTGAAATGCAATAGGGTGATGATTTTGCATCAATACTGCTCCTAACCCTTCCCCTAAGGCATCACATTCTACTACAAAGGGTTGTGAGAAGTCCGGTAATGCTAAAACTGGACAGGAACTCATAATAACTTTCATCTCCTAGAAAGTTTTATGTGCTAAGTCTGTCTAGGTGAATGCTCCCTTCTTTGTGAGATCTGTGAGGGGTGCTGCAAATTGGGAGAATCCCTTAACGTACCGTCGGTAATAAGTGCAAAGACCTAAGAAACCTCTCAATTATGTGACTGTTTTTGGCACGGGCCAGTCTTTGATAGCTCAGATTTTCTCCATGTCAACCTGTACTCCCTCCTCATTGATTGTATGTCCTAAGTACAACATTTCCTTCATGCCAAATTCACACATGGACATTTTTGCATAAAGCGAGTGTTCTTCTAGAATGCTCAGTACTTCGTCCAGGTGTTTCAGATGCTCTTCCCATGTTTTGCTGTAAATCAGGATGTCATCAAAGAATACTAGCAAAAACTTACGTAGCTGAAATATGAAGGTATGGTTCATGCATGACTGAAAAGTGGTTGGAGCATTGGTAAGTCCGAAGGGCATGACCAAAAACTCATAGTGACCATAGTGACAGTGAAAAGTTGTTTTGGAGATGTCTTGGTCCCTTACTCTGATCTGATGGTACCCCAAGCGAAGATCAATCTTGGAGAAGTATTTGGCTCCCTGAAGTTCATCCATGAGTTTGTCAATTCTAGGGATGGGATACCTATTCTTAATGGTCCTTTTGTTGAGTGTTCGATAGTCGATGCACATTCACAGTGTACCATCCTTCTTGTTGACCAAGACTACTAAGGATGCGAAGGGGCTAGAACTGGGTCAAATATAGCCAAGCTCTAGTAATTCTTTGATTGTTTTCTCGATCTCATCCTTGTATCTTTTGGAATGCCGGTAAGGAGTGGTGATGGCTTCTTGTGTCCCCTCCTCTAGCTCAATAATGTGTTCAAAGCCTCGGTCTGGCAATCTACCTGATGGAAGGTCCTAAAAAACCTTTTCATGCTTCTATAGAAAGGCCTAAATGTCACTTGGGTGTTGCGTGCTGGTTTCTGGGGGTTTCCTAAAGGTGACCAAACATTATGCAGCCCATTCTATATCATCCTATCGGAGTACTACCTCCATTCTCTATGATGAGACCGGTTTTGGGGGATAAGTGTTCATGCCCCTCAAAACTATTTGTTTGTCGTCTGGCCCCTGAAATTCCATTTCCATTGCCCTGTAGTATGTAGTGTATTTCCCTATGGAATAAAGCCACTGAACACCCAATACTACATGAGTGTCTGATACATCTACTACATAGAAGGAATCTGTCATCTGATAGTTACCTAAGGTGACATTCTATTTTGGAATCCAGTAGTTGCACTCCATGTTGGATTTTTTGGCTATTGCTACAGTGAATCCTTCGAAATTCTCGGTCCGAATACCTCTCTTGTCCTGGTACCCATGGTTCCTGACAAGTGAAACATAGTTTCTTCCTCCTCAAGTGTTTCCTAGTGTCCTCGTCTAACCATGTTTTCTTGGGAACGTCCTGCTGGAAAGGTTCTTGTCCTTGTCTCTAACAGGAAAGTTGGTTTTGAGTGGGAACATGTTCTTGGAGACTGAATCCTGTAGATATCTGGCTTTGCTAATGGCATCCTGCAGAGTGAGGGGATTGTAGGCTTTCACCCATCCCCGTAGTGGCTCTGTTAGGGCCTTAGTGAATAACATGGTCAACCTACTCTCTGACACATCTGTTACCATGACCGCTATCCTCTGGAATTTTGAGATGAAGGCTTCTGCACTACCTGTTTGTTTGAGTTGAGCCAACTCCCTGAAATGTATATTTGGATCCTTCTTGTCAAACCGCTCCATGAGATTCTGAGTGAACTCGTCGTAGGAGTGTATCGTGTTGTGACCCAATGTCACCAATCCATGGTACCACCACTCGTGAGCCTCTCCGTCCAAGTGGAGTGTAGCCAATTTAATGGCATCTGTCTCTGTCATGGGATTGAGTTGGAAATAGGCATCCAAATTTTGAACCCATATTCTCAATGATCCTCCGCGAGTCCCATCAAAGTTCGGGATGGTCAACCTGCCCAAGGTCTTTTGCAACTCATAGTTGTGATTGAATCCCTTGTTGAAATTCCTGGGACTGTTCCTACTCTTCATGTTGCAGAAATCCAAAAAAGACATGGCAGCATGAAACTCATCCCCTAAGTCTCTATATTCCTGCAAATAAGCCCCAAAAGGTTCACTAGGTTCTACCTGCATGACTGGACCACCTATTGTATCTGCCAAGAAGTGAGGCATGGTAGGCCTGTTGGAAGGTCTGTTATATATGTGCGATGTATTCTATATATTAGTGTACGCAACCTTTCCACTGTTGCTTGTAGATCCTCGATCTACCGGTGAGGGAGGTGTACTGTTGATACCTATTTCATGTTTTGCAGATAATTTGTTGATTGCATTGAGTACATCTTTTTTCCCTTTGGCTAAGTCTTGCAATGCAGATACTAAGTTGCGAAACTCCATCCTGTCCTCCTCTTATCCCATTCCTTTTCCCTTATCAGAGTGTATACTTGTTTGTTCCATGTCTGAGCTGATATCCTCTAGTTGGATATCCTCAAATTCCCCTATGTATCTACTTTTTCTTCTCCTATAGGTTACAAAAGGGTCTACTTCTGTATTCATCTATGTCTCATTTCTTAATCCCATAGCTGGACAAGAAGATAGCTCTGATACCACTATAATATCGCAAATCTCGATATTTTCTAATTCTAAGCAAGTATGCTAATACAACCGGGCATGCAATTTGCCATGCAAAATTCCCTATTTTATAGCAAAAATTAGGGTTAGGGTTTGTAGGATAGAATGAACACTTACCACTGATAAGATGGTTGGACTGCTCCTGAGAGAGTATGCATGCATCAAGAGCTGAATCAGAGATAAACTGATATCTTCTGCTTCTGGTGATACCCCAGCAGCACGAACCCTAGATCAGCTAAGGGTGACGTTTTCAGTGAAGGAGGTGTCTGATGAAGCTGCTGATTTGCAGGACTGATAGCCTTCCTATGCCAGAGAGAACGCTTGGCACATGCGAAAATTCTGAGGTCTCTAGGAAGGCTAGCGAATTGTTCTAGAGTGCAGCTGCTCACGCCCCCTGATCTAGAAATGGCTGATAACTGCTCAGGATGAGCACGATCGTATCTGATAATCGCCAGGTATTGGAGTAAGATGCCGATGATGAGAATGGTGTCTGGATTTCGAAGTAAAACTGAGATCTGAAGACCCAGCGAATGATTAGGGCTTTCTAGCTGAAAACCCCTTACGACTGCACAAGTGCTCCTGCAACAATCTCTGTCGTATACTGGATAACTATAAATGAATGGAAGAGCAAATGGTGAACCTATATGGCTTACCCTGAATGAGACTAGGGCATATATCTCACTGCTGAAACCCCGCTCACTGAAGACGCTGTCTCCAACCCCAACTGATGTGCTGCTATTCAAGAGCTCCAAAATAATAATCATTAAAAGTGAGTCTCCTTTCACTTTACCTTTCTTTTATAACTTTCAACTGCAAAAAACCTAATCTTTGACCTAATTAGGTCACATTATTTTCTAATTTGCAGTTGACTTGCATGCATGCGCATGGAGACTTAAATGAGTGCATGCATCATTAAATAATGCTTAGATGGCATGCATGATGGTGGCCTTTGGCCTCGGTGGCCCTTCTTGACCTAATGATGATGCCCTAGATTTTCTATAGATGGCATCAGTTTTTAGATGATTCCCTAACTGTCAGTAACCGCTCGAACCCACAGGAATCACATAGGTTAGCGGTTTTGGTCCTCAATGCCTAATCAAATGAGGACATCACATTGTGGCTTTCAGGTATTCTCCAAAATACAAGAGCTTTTGTTTGGTTTATGCATTCATCCTACAGGTTCCTAAAGGAGGCTTCTACTTTAAGAAATCAAGAAACTAAGGGCTTGCTTGCCTCATCCATCAAACTACAAACTTCAAAAAATCTTTTGGTTACTACAAAGCGGATCTACATTTTCACAGGTTTTATCCTATCGATTTGCTTTCCAAGTAGTGCAAGTATTCTCAATTTATTCACATTTCTAGATCTGGCATTATGATTGGCTAAAGTAGATCAAAGATTCATACTTTGATCTACTTGTTGGGTTTAGATCTACTATTTTTCAAATCTTTAACTTTTATTAGATCTAAGATCCTTGTCTCATTTCAAACTTGTAAATCCATCTTTCTTTTTTCCAAGCTTTTGTCTTGAGAAATACTTTGGGGTTTGTCCCTAATTGCCGCATTGTTTTGCGTCCCACTTCTCTTTCCCCGTTATCTCTTGCATATTTTCAGCTAGCTGGAAATTTCAAGACTAGTGCTTAAAAGTCAATTTTTTGACTTATATTTGTTGAAAATCAGACCTCTGTTCACTTACAGATTTTGTCAAACACTTCATAAACCATCAATATTAGGGCTCAACAGTAAACCACAATCAAGCACATTAATTAACCATTCAATGGAACTATTCTGTAGGCTGATATACTGTTTATAAAGCACATTTAGCAGTGGAAAAACATAAATAGCAGCAGACTGTAACACATTTAAAGACACATTATTTTTGGTCAAATTAGACCCTGGAAAAACCCCACACTTTGGGGAAAACCAATAAGAGAGTAATTTTATTGTGGAGCTTCAGAAGAAAGTTTTACATGAAAATGTACAGCACTAAATATTCAGCATTAATTTCACAGTACTTATCTCACAAGTACTACAGTCCAACAGCTCGAGAACAGCACCAAACTTTGGAACTAGTGCCCACTACACTGTACGGCCCTCTCTCTGTCTTTATCTCAGCAATGTACCACGATTTCTGTGCACCCACTGCTTCAGCACTACTGCTGTACTGTACAGGTACACTGTACGGCCTCTCTCAGCAACTAACTACTCCAGTTTCAGCAACAAAAACTCTTCCTTAGTATCTATGCCAACATATGACAGTACGGACACCACTCTACAGCAGTACGACCACCTTCAACAACAGCTATACGACCAGTATTAATGTCTGATTTTTCTTGGGAAGCGTGCTCACTTTCTACCTTCAAAAGTGTTCCCCTTTCAATGCTGTACAAACTGTGTTTAACTCAGCAGTCATTCTGGAAGTGCATGCCCCTCTTCTCATCTGGAAAAGTGCCCTTCTTGTCTTCTATATCAGCTCCACTGCTCCAAAATACCTCTCTTGAAATTTGTGCCCACAAGGAAATAGCTCTCACCTCTTGAAAATCGAGCCTCTTCCTTTTCTCACCAAAACTCTCTTTTGGATATGTGCCAAAATGAAGTCTCAGCATTTTTATTTACCCTATTAGGGTTATTCTCATGACTTTTCACCTTCAACAGTCGAGATTAGATCTTTGGCCAATAGATCTATGGCTGGGATCTAATCTTTCACTCACTTAAATCTCCTAAGCGAACTTTATACCAAATTTTTTCTTTTTGAAAAGTCACATCACCCTAAATATTTAAAAGTACACTTTATGACTTAAAGTCACTTTAAAAACATAATAAAGTGAAACTCACTTTTAAATCATAAAGTCACATCAAAAATGTACTTTAATAAAAAATACATTACTAAAGTCACTTTTCGAATATAAATGAGACTCCATAGTTGATGACCCCTGCACCTAGGCACCTGATGCAAGAGTGCCACCGAGCTATTAAAAACTAACACTCCCTCTTAGCGAGGGAGGTACTACTGTCATCAGCTCCACCTGGATCTCTCCCTCCAACAACTGAAGCTCCCTCTGAATCTGAATGCCTATCAGATCTCTACACTGGATCAACTGCTGAAGGTCTCCGTCTGACAACTCTGAACTGAGAGTTCTCCTCACTCTCCTGCTCATCCTGAAGAACCATCTCATACCAACTCTGTTTCCTCACAGAGTTGGATGAATCCTCCATACTGACAGCCACTGCTGCTGCCACTGAGTCTAATCTCTCACCAGGCTCACCATCCACCAGATGACCTAAAACTCGGTACATCCGGCCATCACAGATGCCAAGCAGACTCGCTGCACCCAGGCCTCCACTCACCGGATATATATAAACATGCCCACTCACATGAAGAACCGCATATCCGTCATCCTCCAAAGCTGAAACTGAGACCAAGTTACTCTTCAGCTCTAGAACAAACAACACATCTCCAACCTCCAGATAACTACCAGACTCGAGTTGGAATAGGACTTTTCCAACTCCTTCTACTGCATGGGTGCCGGCATACCCATCCTCAGTCAGTATAACTCTCTCATGATCTGTCAACTCTCGGAACACTGCTCGTATCCCCGTCATATGGCGTGCTGCTCCGCTATCTATGTACCATGCTCCAGTATCCAAACTCTCTGCTACACTACTGTCTGAAAGAATGGAGACGAGCGAGAATTCCTTCTCGAATTCCTTCGCAAAATATCCCACTTCAGCTGAAGAGGCTTTCTCAGGCTCTTCTTTATTCTTGTGCTACTTCTTGTTGGGACACTGCCCAGCATAGTGACCATAACTCTAGCAAGCAAAGCATTTTACTTTGCTCAAGTCTTTGGCTCCACTGCTTGAGCCACCCTTTTTCTTTCTACCTTTTGCTGAAAGGGCCACATTCTCTTCATCAGCAACCTACTCAGTCTTCCCTTCTCGGATCTCCTCTTGAGTAAAGTCATCCCATAGTCTTTCCCAAGAGGGAAAGTTCTCTCTGCCAACTACACACTTCATGAACACGTCCCACTCCTTAGTGAAGCCCTTCAGGGCTATCCGCACTAGCTCGGGATCAAGAATCACCTCACCAACTGCACTCAATTCATCTTTTATCTGTCTGAGTCTAGTGAGGTAAGAGGCTACAGTCTCACCTCTCGTCATCTTAGTGCCATGAAGCTTATCTTTTAGTGCCATTTTATGATTTTCATTCTTGTTCTCATACAAACTTTTTAAAGTATCCCACATCCCCTTAGCAGTTTGTTTCTCTACCAAATGTGGGATGAGGTGATCTCGAACACCATCCAGAAGCAGTCTCTGCGTTTTGGCCTCCTTCACCTCATGTATGTCAAGGGCTATAGGATCAGCTACGGGAGGAGCCACTGTGGTACTAACAAAGGCCCATAACTTGTTTTCCTTGAGAACAGCTGTCATCCATGCTTTCCACTGTAAGTAGTTGGAAATCCCTTCCAACCTATCTTCAAATCGGATGCAAGCCATCATTCTCTTCTGCTCTTTTTCCAACAAGGCACACTCTGCCTTCTTTGACCAAAAATATCAGCTGTACTGAACCAGCACTTCTCTGCTCACTCTCAGCAAAAAAAAATTAACAGACAGCTGTTACTTCACTAGCATCAAAAAAATCAGCACTTCTCTGCTGTCCAACAATCTACTGAAATCTCAGAGCCCCAGCTATGATACCATGTTGAAAATCAGACCTCTGTTAACTTACAGATTTTGTCTAACACTTCATAAACCATCAATATCAGGCCTCAACAGTAAACCACAATCAAGCACATTAATTAATCATTCAATGGAACTATCCTGTAGGTTGATATACTGTTTATAAAGCACATTTAGCAGCGGAAAAACATAAATAGCAGCAGACTGTAACACATTTAAAGACACAGTATTTTTGGTCAAATTAGACCCTGGAAAAACCCCACACTTTGGGGAAAACCAGCAAGAGAGTAATTTTATTGTGGAGCTTCAAAAGAAAGTTTTACATGAAAATGTACAGCACTAAATATTCAGCATTAATTTCACAGTACTTATCTCATAAGTACTACAGTCCAACAGCTCGAAAACAGCACCAAACTTTGGGACCAGTGCCCACTACACTGTACGGCCCTCTCTCTGTCTTTATCTCAGCAATGTACCACGATTTCTGTGCACCCACTGCTTCAGCACTACTGCTGTACTGTATAGGTACACTGTACGGCCTCTCTCAGCAACTAACTACTCCAGTTTCAGCAACAAAAACTCTTCCTCGGCATCTATGCCAACATATGACAGTACGGACACCACTCTACAGCAGTACGACCACCTTCAACAGCAGCTGTACGACCAGTATTAATGTCTGATTTTTCTTGGGAAGCGTGCTCACTTTCTACCTTCAAAAGTGTGCCCCTTTCAATGCTGTACAAACTGCATTTAACTCAGCAATCATTCTAGAAGTGCGTGCCCCTCTTCTCATTTGGAAAAGCGCCCTTCTTGTCTTCTATCTCAGCTCCACTGCGCCAAAATACCTCTCTTGAAATTTGTGCCCACAAGGAAATATCTCTCACCTCTTGAAAATCGAGCCTCTTCCTTTTCTCACCAAAACTCTCTTTTGGATATGTGCCAAAATGAAGTCTCAGCACTTTTATTTACCCTATTAGGGTTATTCTCATGACTTTTCACCTTCAACGGTCGAGATTAGATCTTTGGCCAAGAGATCTATGGTTGGGATCTAATCTTTCACTCACTTAAATCTCCTAAGTAAACTTTACACCAATTTTTTTCTTTTTGAAAAGTCACATCACCATAAATATTTAAAAGTACACTTTATGACTTAAAGTCACTTTAAAAACATAATAAAGTAAAACTCACTTTTAAATCATAAAGTCACATCAAAAAGGTACTTTAATAAAAAATACATTACTAAAGTCACTTTTTGAATATAAATGAGACTCCATAGTTAATGACCCCTGCACCTAGGCACCTGATGCAGGAGTGCCACCGAGCTATTAAAAACTAACAATTTTTTACCTTGGAAAACGTGCACGAATTTTCTCGAAAAACATGCAAATTTTCCACTTTTAGGGTTGCTGGTTTTTCTGTGTTTTTCATTAATTTTCAATTTTGGAGATTTATTTAAAAACATCAGAAAATTTTCGAAAATTTTCCCAAAAGTTATTTTTTCAAGTTTTTGTACTTTTCCTCGAAAAACGTGCAAATTTAAGCTTGTTGTTTTTTTTGCTGATTTTTTTACATTTTTCTGCTATTTTTTAATTCTGAAAATTAGCCTTAAATCATAAATAAAAATAAAAATAAAAATAAAAATAAAAAAATTAGTTTTTGTATTTTTTCTCAAAAAACGTGCAAATTTAAGCTTGTTGTTTTTTGCTGATTTTTTACATTTTTTAGTTATTTTCCAATTCTGGAAATCAACCTAAAAATTAAAAAAAAATCTTAAGTTTTATTTCTCAAAAAATTTCAAGTCATTTCATTGAAAAACGTGCATTTTGAGTCATAAAAAGCAAGCTTTTCCTCTCATTTCCAAGGTCTGATTTTTGGTCTTGTTTTAATGTTTTCGGCTTTTATTTGTCTTATTAGGCACTTATCATCTTGTTCACTTTCATCTTCTCGAGTCATAAGTTAAAATTTGGTTTCCTAACACTCTCACTAGCCGTTGTTTAGAGCTCTTACTTACAGGTGAACGAAGAGCAAAATCAAGCAAAGAAAGAGCAAGCAAAGCTAGATCCAAAAAATTTAGAGCTAAAACGAAGAACCATACCAATAAGAAGATCCAATCTCAAAAAATCATTCTCCTTTGTATAAGTCATAATAAGGCTTCAAGTTCTCTTGATTAGTCACTTTCTTCATTTTCAAAAGGGCTAAATTCCCTCATCTTATAAAATATTAATGAAATAAGGCTAAGTGGGATAAGGCCTCCCATTTTCATGTTTCTTCCCCATTTGGGGAAGAGTGTTGCCTTGGTTAGCTTAGATTGATTTTTCCATCTTTTGCATTTAGAAATAGTGATTGCTAGCTTATATTTACTTTCCACTAGGTGCTGGCTTAGCTTGTTTTATTTCATTGTTAAGTTGTTTATCTTTTAAAAAATTTCATCTTTCAAAAGTATTTCAACTACTTAACAATTAAAAATCTCTTGAATCTTACTTTGTGGATCAAGAGTGCTCTCCATCGGAGAGTTGTTTTTATTTCGGTTTTCTACTTACCCCCATGACCTCCCGATTAAGGCCTTAAAACTTGAAAGAGATTCTTGGGTAGATTAATTGTTTTCTTTATTTACAAGTGGTTTATCATCTTACTATGTCATCGCTTCATTATTTTACAATTTGTTGAGCTATCATGTGGTTTCAATTTACAAGCTGATTGTCTTATAAAAAAAACCAAAGTCTCTTGAACTTGTAGTAACCCAAGTCAAGAGCACTCTTTGTCGAAGAGCATTCCCACTGCATTATCCTTGCATCAAGCATATAGATTAATTAAAGTCTCTTGACATTCTGTCATAAGACAAAGTCAAGAGCACTCTCTATCGGAGAGTTGAACTGTGTACTCATAATAATAAAATCTTTTCAACTCACATTCCCCCTTAATTAATTTACTTCGTTGACATCCTTCACCTAATATGCTTTGTCGACTTCATAGTTGGGCTCGTACTCAGAATGGTGAACGGACTTGCTAAGATCGCAATAACAACACAACTAAAATTTTACCCCTTAACAAACGTACCGACGTTGTAGAAAGTTTCAAGTCTATTCTCAGTAAAGGCGCTGGAACTCCCTGTTGTCTAAGCGTCCTGGCTAGCTGGTCAATCCCCCTGAATACCAGCTCGAGATACTGAACAGGCCGACATGTCTTTAACGGAATGACTCTGAACACTTCCCTGTTGGTCTCTGATACCTTCTTCGTTTCAAAGCCATAATAAGCAAGACCACTAAAACATTTAAAACCAATGTTTCTCCAAGTTTCTGGGACACAGGAGTGAGGAAACACACATTGGGGACGTGTGGAGACCACCCCCAAATTTTAGTGAAATTCCAGGGGGGGGTGACGAGGGGGCGTGGGGGCGTCCAAGTTTTAATAAAAAATAATACTATAAATTATTAAATCCTAGCAATTAAAGTTCAATGATTCATTCCATGTAAACTACTAAAAGGGGGGGGGCTAGGGAGAGGGGGGATTTGGGAGCCCCCAGTTTCAAGAGGGAGCGTCTGGGAGCCCCCTAGTTTTAGAAGGGGGTGTGGGGGCGGGGGGGGCGTCTGGGAGCCCCCCTTCACCAGAGCACGCTGCAGAACAGGGGGCACACCTCCTTGTGCGTTTTCGAGAGTTTCCTGATTTTGGGGACGCTGGGAAACGTTTCCCCAGGAGTCCCGAAGCCCTCGGGGCGCAAGGAGCGAGGGGGGCGTGCCTTCGACCTTGGGGGGCGAGTCCTCGTGTAACAATGTTTAAAATGTACCAGAATCACTCGCATAACATTCACTAGCCTTATTTCAGGACTTGTTTTTATTTCTTTAAGCATTGCAGAGCTTCGACTCCATAAGGCACTGGTCTATTATTTTATGCATGATTATTAAAACTGGATCATGTGTCCTTGGCTTATAAAAATCTTTATCTGTGAATGCATATTTATTTTGCAAGTTCTTTATATATTGTTCATCTGTTAATCTAGTACAACAACGTGGATTGCTTTTGTCTTGTGTTCGAAATTCATAACTATAATCATCTTTTATCATAAAACTCCTAAACAACACCCATCCGCATCATCACATCAAAAAAACTTAAACATATTGAGCCATAGAAAACTCTTTGTTAGAGACGACCCCCCTTGGCTTCGTTAGGAGTTAGCCTAAACAGAGGAGCTAGGAGTAGGTGACAGTACCTGGCTCTGTGCTTGCCCCCAAGGCCACACCTCTCCCACTTTCTCAAGTGAGAAGACAACTTTCGGAAGATTTCTGCTGCTGGTGTGCAATCGACGGACAACATATTTTGGCGCTGTTGTCGGGGACAAATCATTTTGTGCCTGGACGACCTTTGTTTTTTTTAGTTTTCTACCTTTTTTTCCCTTTTTTGGTAGATTTTTAGTCCAATCACTCTCCAAAATTAGACTTGAATCCACCTGGCGACTCCACTGTCAGTAAACACCTCAAGGTATTCAACTAGAAGAAACTCTGAAGGTTTACTCAACTTCATCCCCGAGCTTGAAAAGGGTTATAGGAGGAGACTGAACAAACTTGCTTCTTGTAGGATCCTTGAAGAACTTAGATATGAGTCTGTTTCAGACATCCACCTTTTATTTCAAGAAAACTTAGAAAATTTTCAAAACAATAACTATTTTCCTAACACAATGGTTTTACTCAGCTCAGTTTCACTCAGATAGCAGGTCAGCCCCATGACATTCCCGAAAAAAGCTATTGATAAGCTTGTCACTTTCACAGGCACTGATGCCTCTACCTTTGCTGAGCAACATCTCAGATATTTTTCAAAACATTGTGGTGCCTATGTAAGGGGTACTGACAAACATGAAGATGTATACATGACCCTTTTTGCTCTATCTTTGGATGGTAAGGCAAAAACTGGTATGACAACTTGCTGAACAACTCTTTCGCTACCATAGCTGTTAGTTTTTGTACCTAAGCAGATGTTCCCTAGGTGACTTTATTTTGCCTAAGTCACTTTAAGAGGGAAAAAGGTGACCCTCACATTAAATGTCACTTAATGAGACTTTATGAACATAAAGTCACTTTTTGATAAATTTAAGTGAGTGAGTAATTTTATTTATGTGAATTAAATAAAATGGATTTTTACTCTCATTGATTCTCATCCATTGGATTAGATCTCTTTTTCACCGTTGGATTAGAAACTCACTTAGGTCAAACAAAAAGCATGAGGGAGGCAAAAAG
This sequence comes from Pseudotsuga menziesii, assembly GCA_001517045.1. Taxonomy (NCBI): domain Eukaryota; kingdom Viridiplantae; phylum Streptophyta; class Pinopsida; order Pinales; family Pinaceae; genus Pseudotsuga; species Pseudotsuga menziesii. The sequence continues at coordinate 36,614 of LPNX010323529.1, read as the reverse complement.
GACATTCACTTTTCACTTTTTCAGGAGAAGAGAGAAGCGCTGAGAGAGAAGGAGGACGAGGAGGGTTTGTTCATTTTTCCAGAGAAAATACATGCACAGAAATCGAGAGGAGTACAGGAGCATTAACTCAGGCATAGAAATCGAGAGGAGAGTACGGTCCCATTTAATGCTGTACGGCTGCATTTAATGTGCACAGAAATCGAGGAGTACGGCTGCCATTAATGCTGTACGGTTTTGCATTTATTTTTCTTGCACAGAAATCGAGGAGTTTGGGTCTGTATGGCCTGCATTTATTATTGTACGGACATCATTAAATTTGCACAGATATCGAGGGTACGGACAGCACATAAATCGAGGGTACGGCCCTGCATTAAATGCTGTACAATTTTGCACAGAAATTGAGGTCAGTTTGGAGTGTACGGCTTGCATTTATTACTGTACGATTGGCTCAGAAATCGAGGTGCTGTTCATGCATAGAAATCGACACAGTCTGCTGCTGGTCAAAAATCTGGGTTGAAATAAGTTGGAATTTTGACTGTAAATTTAATGTCTGATTTTTGCTGAAGAAAATAATAAAATCTCTCTCCTCTCTCTGACTGGTTTTCCCCGTGGGGGTTTTTCCAGGGCTTATTTGGCCAAAAATATCTGAGTTAAAAATTTATGGTGTCACTGTCCATATGTATTTGTTTTTAGCCTGTTAGTATTTTTACTGTGTGTTTAAAATTGTTCAGCAAATTTTTAAGTAGCTTTCAGCCTATGCAAAACCGGCTAAAGTGAAAACCACAAAATGTTCATTTAAACCAGCAAGCAGTAAAACTCAGTTTTCTACAATAGCAGCCTTCAAGGCTGCATTCCTCAGAAAATTTGGTAGCAAAAAGGAGCCTAGACATCTAGTGGCAGCCTTGACTAGTATGAAAAAATCTGATACAGAAACCATGGATGAATTCAACAATAGGTTCATAGAGTTATCAAATTCCATCCCTGCTACTTATGCTCCTCCTGCAGCTTCCACTTTGGATTATTACATAGAAGCATTAAGTGGCAAGATCCAGTACCAAGTTAGAGACAAGGAGCCGACCACATTGCTTCAAGCTCAGAATTTGGCCATTAAAATTGATAAGAATATGCAGTCTTCAGGAGAGTCAAACATCCAGGGTTACTCTAGATCATTTACTTCTCTGAAAACTGTGGAAAGTAAAGGAAAAGAGCCATCAAACGAGGCATATGAAAAGAAGCTCATGGACCTAACAGAAAAAATGCAAGACATAGAAAGGAAGCACTTAGCGCAGATTAAAGAGGTTCAGAATACGGTTATAACTATTGAAAGAACTCAACCTCTGCCGCCTCCTAGAACCTTTCCTCCAAAACCAATATGGCAAAGAAGAAATCCCAACCATGAACAGAGACCTCCTCATCAGTTAGAGGCTGCTAACATGGTTGAAACTTACATGCCATTTGGTAGGGCATGCGAAGACCTTCATGAAGAATCTTCTTGCTATTATGCATGCTATGTTCAGGAGCATGGTTTTCCAGAGGGTTGTGGTCCTAAAGCATCATCAAGCGAGCCTGAGTACATAAACTATGTAGGTGACATGCATGATATTTCTGGAGAAAGTTGGAGAGAGGATAAACAATATTCAAGAGAGCCTGAGTACATTAACATAGTTGGACAGCTCCATCCTGTCACCATAGAAACCTAGGGGCAAGTCGAAGATTATAGTCAACAATTGGATGACCTCACTAAAACCTTTGGTACTAATCCTACAAATGAGCATAATGATGATAGTTTGGAAGGTTTACTACTTTGTGACCATTTTTTTGAAGAAGATGACTATGATCATGAGGAGGGATATAGCCAGGGATGTGATACAAGTGAGGAAGAATCCCTTACATTTGAGATGGATGATAACTACGAGACTTTAATTGAAAATCCAATCTTAGAGTTTCATGTGATGAGAGTCCTCCATGCTCTCCACCTGATGACAAATATTCGGAAAGTTGGGTCCCATGTGATATCTTTGAAACCCAGCTTTTTGAAGAAGATTGTTTTAAGCAGAATGAGGAGTATAGCTAGGGAATTTATACTAGTGATGAGGCATCTCTCATAGATGACATAGATGGCGATGATGACTATTGGACTTTTATTGAAAATCCAACCTATGATACTTTTGAAAATCTCATTTATGATGTGTCCAGCAAGGGGAGTTGTTATTCTGAGACTTATGAAAGTTGTAAAGAAGAGCAGTCGAAGTTTTCTTATGACCAGTCAAAATTGTATCTGAGTATCTGTAATAACGACTTGAAAAAGAAGTGCAGTGAAGAATCGGATGGGATACAACTAGTTGAAGTTTTTTCTCAGCCATTGTCTTCACATATAGATGTTCCTTATGTTTTGGAGTAGCTTGGGGCTTTTACAACGAGTTATTATTTGATAAGCCTTGATGATCAGCATGATGGAATAGTCGACCTGCCTCATCATCCCAACTTGTATATCAGTGCTATCCAGTCATGGATAGAATCAACCTGTGCGAGCACCTACCAGTTTGGGAAAAAGTTTGACGGCATTATTCATGCCTATAATTTCCCATCCAGCCCGCCCATTCTGGATCATCACGCAGGTTTGCATTTTCTGGAAATTGTGTCCTTACTTTGGCTAGTAACCAAAAACAAGGCAAACCTTTTTTATATTAATAAAATGCTTAGGTGGCTACACTGGATTTATGATTACACCTAACCTTTTTTGTAACATCCTTAGAGTAGGAAAATAGACTCCTTAAAGTGAGCATTTACTTTGGCATTTTCTTTATGTACTTAGAAATAAATAAATTTTTCAATGAAGTTTTGTCATTCCTTTGAATAAAGCAACTTTTGGATCATTGACTATTTTTCATAAAACTTGTGCTACTAAGGTTTTCTTGTCAAGTTGAGATGTTTTTACAGGATATGGAAGCCAAAGATTCTGGTGTTCTTGTATGCTCTCCTTGCATAAGAGACTAAATCGAGCACACGTCCCACAGTTAGAGCCAGATGTTACCAACTTATTTGTACCATAGTTGGATCAATTGAAGAGCCGCCATTTGACAAACATGATAAATGTTTGTGTTCCAGTGTATCAAATGATCCGCCATTTGTGCCTAGCCAGTTTTGGCTAGTTAGTTTTGTTTTAAGTAATTATGACCATGGCCCCGCGAGGTTTGTAATAAAATGTGCTAGTAGGGTGTTTTGAATGGTTCAGTCTCCTAAGACGTAGAATTTCAACTAAGGTATTCCAGGGAGTTTTTTGCCCTTGTCAATTATGCCTTGCCTATAGTCGAGTATAATCGACGAGGTTTTCTCCCGCTTCCTCCAAAGCTGGAATGCCCGATTTTGAATTCTGGGTCTTGGGGAGTTATTAGAGCCCAATTGAGTATGTATAAACCTACTAGACATTATTAAAATAGACAATGGTCATGTCCAAAGTCACTAGGACCCTCTGAAAAAATTCCGAAATTTTTTTACCAAACGCGTCAAATTTTGGCTTTTTAATTTTTTAATTTTTTAATTAAAATTTTCCATAATTTAAATGGAAAATTTAATTTTGTAATAAGTCAGTCATCTGAAACCCGAATTCAATGATTGAAGGCTCTAACCTTAAGCCAAAAATCATCAGTGATCAACCAGCCATCTATCCCCAAGATTCAAAAATTCATTCAGCCTCATAATTAATAATTTCTCAAAAAAGTCATTTACGGAAAAATTATTAATTAAAATATTAAAGATGAATATTTTGGAGAAAATAAAAAAAACTCTCCAAAATTAACCAAATTGAATAAAATAAAAGGCTAAATAACATGGCACGGAGCACTTATGATGATTCCAATCAATATCAGTCAGTTTCAGATCAAGTATCGAAGTGTAGCAGTTGAACTATCAGTCAGAAATTTGCCCTCTTTAGTCAAATTCGTTTTTGATTGAAGTGTGGGTTATCTATTGGTTGGGTGATCATTACGAAGGAGGATGAGCCACCTCACCCCCCCTCATTACTCCAACACTCAGTTACAACTTAGTTGCAGTTCAGTTCAACTCCAAATCATCATGCTGAGCTCATTCAATTACTTCGGTGTTACTCTTAGTCCGAATTTAGGGATTTGAGCCCTATTTTCTTTCCTTTTTGTATAAGTAGAGGCTCTTTTCAGCTCTACAACATGGAGATTTTGTGCAAGTACACTCTAGAGAAATTTGTAATATTGTTTGAATTTGAATAAAGCAGAAGACTTTGGAGGTCCATGTGCGAGTTATTTGTGTGCCATGCTTCATCTTGTTCAAGGTGATACCATTCTTAGCTCATTTATTTTGATTCTTTAGTATATTATCTTGTGATTAGAATGCTAACAATCTAGCACAATATTATTTGATCTATGTTTTTCTCTTAAGTTTTGTGGCTTTCAAGTATTCTTTCAAATACAAGAGCTTTTGTTTTGTTTATGCATTCATCCTACAGGTTCCTAAAGGAGGCTTCTACTTTAAGAAATCGAGAAACAAAGGGCTTGCTTGCCTCATCCATCAAACTACAAACTTCAAAAAATCTTTTGGTTACATTGTTACTACAAAGCAGATCTACATTTTCACAGGTTTTATCCTATTGATTTGCTTTCCAAGTAGTGCAAGTATTCTCAATTTATTCACATTTCTAGATCTTGCATTATGATTGGCTAAAGTAGATCAAAGATTCATGCTTTGATCTATTTGTTGGGTTTAGATCTATTATTTTTCAAATCTTTAACTTTTACTAGATCTAAGATCCTTGTCTCATTTCAAACTTGTAAATCCATTTTTCTTTTTGCCAAGCTTTTGTCTTGAGAAATACTTTGGGGTTTGTCCCCAATTGCTGCATTGTTTTGCGTGCTACTTCTCTTTCCCCGCTATCTCTTGCGTATTTTCAGCTAGCTGAAAATTTCAAGACTAGTGCTTAAAAGTCAATTTTTTTACTTCCTTTTTGCCTTGGAAAACGTGCACGAATTTTCTTGAAAAACGTGCAAATTTTCCACTTTTAGAGTAGTTGGTTTTTCTATGTTTTTCATTAATTTTTCAAATCTTTAACTTTTACTAGATCTAAGATCCTTGTCTCATTTCAAACTTGTAAATCCATCGTTCTTTTTGCCAAGCTTTTGTCTTGAGAGATACTTTGGGGTTTGTCTCCAATTGCCGCATTGTTTTGCGTGCCACTTCTCTTTCCCTGCTATCTCTTGCGTATTTTTAGCTAGATGAAAATTTCAAGACTAGTGCTTAAAAGTCAAATTTTTGACTTCTTTTTTGTCTTGGAAATAGTGAACGAATTTTCTCAAAAAACGTGCAAATTTTCCACTTTTAGGGTTGTTGGTTTTTTTGTGTTTTTCATTAATTTTCAATTCTAGAAATTTATTTTAAAAAATCAGAATTTTTTCACAAATTTTCCAAAAAGTTAATTTTTCAAGTTTTTGTACTTTTCGTCGAAAAACATGCAAATTTAAGCTTGCTGATTTTTTGACATTTTTCTGCAATTTTTTAATTCTGGAAATTAGTTAGAAAAAAATTTGAATTTTTTTTTCTAGTTTTTGTATTTTTTCTCGAAAAGCGTGAAAATTTAAGCTTGTTGTTTTTTGTTGATTTTTGACATTTTTCTGTTATTTTCCAATTCTAGAAACTAGCCTAAAAATTAGAAAAAATCTTTAAGTTTTATTTCTCAAGAAATTTCAAGTCATTTCATTGAAAAGCGTGCATTTTGAGTCATAAAAAGTAAGATTTTCCTCTCATTTCTAAGGTCTGTTTTTTGTCTTGTTTTACTGTTTTGGGCTTTTATTTATCTCATTAGGCACTTATCATCTTGTTCAGTTTCATCTTCCTCAGTCATAAGTTCAAATTTGGTTTCCTAACACTCTTACTAGTTGTTGTTTAGAGCTCTTACTTACAGGTGAACGAAGAGCAAAATCAAGCAAAGAAAGAGCAAGCAAAGCTAGATCCAAAAGATTTAGAACTAAAACGAAGAACCATACCAAAAAGAAGATCCAATCTCAAAAAATCATTCTCCTTTGTACAAGTCATAATAAGGCTTCAAGTTCTCTTGATTAGTCACTTTCTTCATTTTCAAAAGGGCTAAATTCCCTCATCTTGTAAAATATTAATGAAATAAGGCTAAGTGGGATAAGGCCTCCCATTTTCGTATTTCTTCCCCATTTGGGGAAGAGTGTTGCCTTGATTAACTTAGATCTTTGTCATATTTTTTGAATAGATTAGATTGATTTTTCCATCTTTTGCGTTTAGAAATAGTGATTGCTAGCTTAGATTTACTTTCCACTAATTGCTAGCTTAGCTTGTTTTATTTCATTGTTAAGTTGTTTATCTTTTAAAAATTTTCATCTTTGAAAAGTATTTCAACTACTTAACAAATAAAAATCTCTTGAATCTTACTTTGTGGATCAAGAGTGCTTTCTATCAGAGAGTTGTTTTTATTTTGGTTTTCTATTTACCCCCATGCTCTCCCAATTAAGGCCTTAAAACCTGAAAGTGATTCTTGGGTAGATTACTTTTTTTTTTTTTGCAAGTGGTTTATCATCTTACTATGTCATCGCTTCATTATTTTACAATTTGTTGAGCTATCATGTGGTATCAATTTACAAGCTGATCGTCTTATAAAAAGAACCAAAGTCTCTTGAACTTGCAGTAACCCAAGTCAAAAGCACTCTCTGTCGGAGATCATTCCCACTGCATTATTCTTGCATCAAGCATATAGATTAATTAAAGTCTCTTTAGCTTCTGTCATAAGACAAAGTCAAGAGCACTCTCTGTCGAAGAGTTGAACTGTGTGCTCATAATAATAAAATATTTTCATCTCACATTCCTCTTTAATTAATTTACTTCGTTGACATCCTTCACCTAGTATGCTCTGCCGACTTCATAGTTGGGCTCGTACTTAGAACGGTGAACGGACTTGCTAAGATCGCAATAACAATACAACTAAAATTTTACCCTTTAACCAACCTACCGGCGTTGTAGAAAGTTTCAAGTCTATTCTCAGTAAAGGCGTCGGAACTCCCCGTTGTCTAAGCTTCCCGGCTAGCTCGTCAATCCTCCTGGATACCAGCCTGAGATAGTAGACGGGCCGACATGTCTTTAACGGAATGACTCTGAACACTTTCCTGGTTGGTCTCTGACACCTTCTTCGTTTCAAATCCATAATAAGCAAGACCACTAAAACATTTAAAACGTACCAAGAGCACTCGCATAACAATCACTAGCTTTATTTCAGGACTTGTTGTTATTTCTTTAAGCATTGCAGAGCTTCGACTCCATACGGCACTAGTCTATTATCTTATGCATGATTATTAAATCTGGATCATTTGTCCTTGGCTTATAAAAGTCTTTATTTGTGAATGCATCTTTATTTTACAAGTTCTTGATATACTGTTCATCTATTAATCCAGTACAGTAATGTGGATTGTTTTTGTCTTGTGTTTGAAATTCATAATTATAATCATCTTTCATCATAATAACTCCTAAACAACACCCATCCGCATCATAACATCAAAAACACTTAAACACCTTGAGCCATAGAAAACTCTTTGTTAGGGACGACTCCCTGTGGCTTCGTTAGGAGTTAGCCTAAACGAAGGAGCTAAGAGTAGGTAATAGTACCTAGCTCTATGCTTTCCCCCAAGGCCACACCTTTCCCACTTTCTCAAGTGAGAAGACGGCTTTCGGAAGATTTCTGCTACTAGTGTGCAATCGACGAACAATAGGGGTCATGAGGCTTAGTCATGTCACAGAACTGGTCAATCTGGATACTTTGGATCTGCTAAAAGTGAGAGATCATCAACTGGTGGCTCATCATCTGCTAATCTTGTAGTAAAGGACTAGCTCAAAGAACTACTCAATACTGCCCAAGAACAAAAGTAGCCTAACTACTATATATGTGACAATAGTACCCAATATAATTTTTGAAATGCTTCAAGGCTTTTAACCAATGCGTAAGCTTGTTTCTAAGTAGTAGTATATTTCAACTCAGCATCTTTGAGGGATTTATTCATAAAATCCATAGGTTGTTCATGATACAATATGTCCTAGAAGATTCCCTTCATCAATTCCAAAAGTAGATTTCTTTGAATTTGTTACCACCTAAGTTGTACTTAGTGGAACTAATCAGCTGAGTCGTTGAAGAATGAACAAGGCAATTGTTCACTATCAAAAGTTCAGAAGTCCTTTTAGGCCAACTTTGGCCCTTTTAAAAAAAAATTTACATGGTCATACCCCTTGGGGAATTTGTAATAAGTTGACGGAGCATAATGAATTTTTGTAACAGACTTGGATTTCCTAGGACTTAGACATCAATCTCGTTATTCCAAGGTGTTTTTTCCCTTGTTAATTATGCATTGCTTTTAAGCGATGTATAATTTTTGAGTTTTTCACCTACCACTCCAAAACTGGAATGGTCTCCTTAGTGTTAAGCCTTAGAATCTTATTCAAGTCCATGTGTCAATGTATATTACCATATTAGTCAACAATTTTGAGTCATATGAACATGTACTAGGTCCACCATAGGATTTTTAAGTTTTTTGCAAATAAATTTTTGTTCCCGTAAAATGGGTCAATTTTTTAATAGTTTAACTGTAGGAATTTCAAAATTAAACTATTTTTTTTTATCAGGGGGCATGTGGATCATTTCCATTGTCTACAATCAATTAAAATCAAATAAAACCCTAATTTATTGTAACTAGGAAAATTCTTGGAATCACATCACTTTGAATTTCAAAAATTTGAAACTTGGATATTTGCGGCCATCCCCCAAAACCTCTAGATCCTCTAGGAAGTCATATTTGGAATCCATCTTTCCAATCGAATCAAGCACTAACACTTTGGGCAAGTCGCCCTCCTAGGGTTTGGAGCTTGTTTTTCATGTGTCTGGCCAAGTCGCCCTCCTAGGGCTTCTAATTTGTTACCTAGATCATTATCTTGGGCACTATAATTTTCTCGTATCAATTCCCCCATTGTAGTGGTTTGGCCATTCTTGGCATAGCACTCTGAACCCAGATCAATTTAATTAATTAAGATAGTAAGAACTAAACCATTTGGGATTATTTTCATCTGTATTAAAAACCATCCCTTTCTTTAAGCCTCTCTTGCTATCCATCTTTTAGATCTAAGATTTTATCCATAGGCCATCTTACGTTAAATAACAATATTGAGATCTTGTGTCTTGTCTTGATTAGGGTCTCCCCTTTAGTCATTCATTGGCTTAAACTGAATAGGATCCCTATTGGAGTGACAACTGGTACATATCAGGGGATCAGGATCCTCTAGGGTCACCTCTTCAGTTGCCTAACTCCCCTACCATCCTATATAGGATAACCATTTGGGACAACTGCAAGTTCTGATAACAACTCCATAAGGCACTGATATTTGCTAAGAGGTTTCTTGGGAAGGTGTTTGTGTTGTTTAAGCAACTATAGATATCATTCATTGAATTCCAGGGACTCCCCCTTGGTCTTAGGAGTTGACTAAATAAGTTAGGATGTAGTGACATTAGGAACTAGCTTCTCCCGTGCTTAGTACTTATTGCAACCAAATCCGTTACCTTCATTAAGGGTGCAATTTTGAGTGATAATACCTTCAAATGTTGCATGCTTCACTGTACAACAACAAGTCTTCAAAATATGCAAGGTCAAGGGCTTCATACCTTCATGGATTCGCCATGTGAGATGTGTCCAAACTCCAAAAATGGTTTGGCCCAATAAGATGTGTCCAAATGGGAGGTGAACCACTCAAGAGCTGTCCACTTTCAACCAAGCTTAAACCAAGGGCTTCTCAACCAAATGTCCACAAAAAGACCCACTTCAAAAATGAACCACCTCTATAAGAGATGAAACCATCCAATGAACAACTTTCAAAATGGATAGCGCTCATGATCTATTCTTCAATCCCAACACTTCAAATCAACATGGGCGTTTCCTTCAAAATAATGTTAAACCCATTGTTAATTCCAAATATCAACAAGTGGAAACATCTCATTAGTGAGGCATACGAGCTCATGAAATCATTTGAAGGCAACCTCAAAGGGAGACATTATAATGGAACAGTCCTCTAATAATGAATGTTGACCTTTAAAGGAAAATTCACCCAGCACCAAGGCATATGTGGAGCGAAAAAGTGACTGAAGGGTTATTCAAATGGATGGCTTCTCCAAATAAAACCTCAAATAACTCCAAAGATAACTACTCAACCTAAAATGATGAGTGAAGTGTCTTCCAGTGTGGACGTCCTGATAGAAGAAGTGTATAAATAAGGAATGCATCCTTAAATCAAACCATTAGACATTAATTGTGCTACTGAAAGTTATAGGTATGCATTTAGGGCTACTGTTACAGGCCATTCTCTCTAATGATTCCCGGATTTGGATGATGTTGATTTGGACGCATCTTTTAGGGTTGTGGTATATGGGATGTCACCCTGCTTGGTCCTTTTTCCAGCTGTTTGGCACTTTTTACCCTACAAGAAGATTGTTTCAGGACTGTTGTTGTTAGGTACATGCCCAGGTTCGAATAAAAATATTTCTTTGCTGCCTCTTTCATGCACAGAACAACCCAAAAGTGGTCAGGTCTAATAATTGGGCTGGTTTACTATTGTTTGTTTGCTGACAGGGACCCTTCAATGCACAAAAACATTCATAGATCTGATAATAGTGAAGTTTGTTGTTGTTGTTTGTTTGCTGACAGGGACCCTTCAATGCACAAAAACATTCATAGATCTGATAATAGTGAAGTTTGTTGTTGTTGTTTGGTTCCTTTTGACATTGTTTAATGTTACTTGATCGCCCAGAATTTGATAAAACCACTATCAACTGTTGATTAGGATATCAGTACCACCATTATTTGTGCTCAAGATGGAGGTTTGAGGTTGTTGGAGATCCCAAAATTATTAATTGGAGATTGAAATTACCCCAACACCGTAGACCAACGGAACCTAGGGCTGTTATGTCCCCAGGACTGCTAAGTAAGCTATCCCAGTTTGATGTTTTGCATGGTTTTTACCAATGATAAGAGTTCAACAACTAACCAAGATTCTTGTGAATACCCTTCTGTTGATTTGAGGTGACTGTCATGATTGTTTGAGGGTTGTTACACCTCAAGCACCGCACATAACTTCCTTCTCTTCATTGTTATTTGCTCATATTTGACTTTTAGGGATGCTACAATGCCTAGAACTACTTCTTCATGGTCAAGAATGCCCTAAAAAGTATTTCCAATGCCCAAGATTCCTTCTCAAGGCTGCAACACTGCCCAACACTGCCTAAATCATGCCTAGGATTCTATTTAAGGGATGAATCGTCACTTTCATGGGGCTGATCATGCTCATGAATGCCTAGAATTTTCCCACCTCTGCATTAGGTGACACCCATAAAAATATGAGGGTAACACCTCCTATTAAGCTCCATGCCACTCTAGCTCAACCAAGTTAGCCACATTGGCATAGCATACATTCCTAGAAAAGCGTTGGTACTTTATTAACCTCTTACAAAGGCAAAGAAAGAAGATTATAAATGTTTGGACTGGGGAAGGTATGTGGGCATATGGGGATAGGCCAATGCCAACGAGTTGGTAGCTTCCATGAGATTCCATTGAGGCCACCTTTCGGAGTTAATCTTAGATTGGAGGGAACAAAGGGAGGCATTTTCTTGCAAGTTTTGGGGAGAAATGGGAATAAAAAAAAGACCAATATAATGCAGGCTAAAGAGCAATAGAGCCTAAGACGAAGAAGAAATTACAGAGTTGAATTGTTCCCAAATGTAACAACAGACTCATTCCTTGCATTTGTTCGACAATGGAGTAGTGTCACTTGTTGTACAAAGGGGTATGTTGGTAGAGAGAATACCTTTCTAGAGTGAGATGTTTCTTCTTGTATGTGCAAAGAGAGCCATAACATTGTAACTCTGCCATATGGGATAGGAATATAAGCATCTTCTTGTGTTGGAGTTTTCTCTATAATTGGTTTTCTCCATGGAATTTTCTTTTTCCAATGGTGAGAATGTTGTTTGATGGTGGTTCAATGTTTCTCTTCGTTGTTGAAATGTTTATCATATGGTTGCTCTTATTTCTACTAATTAATGAACTGTAGATTACTTAGAACTACATATGCGCAAAATAATAGAATAATAGTTCTCTTAATGTTCGAAGTTTAGTGTTCTTAAATAACATTACATATAATTATATTTCGAAGTAAATGAGTAAGTGCATCCTCATCCGTATTTTTACATCATGGATGGAGGATGGCGAGTAGAAGAAGGGTTATGGTGTTCATGTATGGACTTAAAAAATATTAGATGGTGGAAGGTGAAGATATGCATCTATATGTATATGGTAGTATTAAAGGTTGAAATTTAACCATAATTCATTAAATTAAATCTCAATTATAACATTTACAACTACTAACATCATTATTATTTTTTTCTATACTAAAATTAAATACATCACCACAAAGGAGGTTATTTTTTAAGTTTTGTAGTTGTTTTTTTTTTTAATTTAAATAGATAAACTGTCAATTCTCTTGCCATATGGAGGTGAATACCGACCCATTAAAAGTAATCACATGCAAAAAAATTTAAGGAGCGAGAGAAATTTGACAGGATGAGAATTCTCCTAATTTTGTAATGATATCTCCAACTTTTATAAGTTCTAACCAGATGTTATTGACTCCATTTTCTCTCCATAATGAATAGACCTTTTTCCATTTCATTAACTTGTGTGTTGCTCTTTCTTTGCCAATGATGGTGATTATTCTCCTGTATATACAATCTGTAGTTTTGGTTGGATATGAATGCACCCTCTCCATCAAAAGAACTATTAAAGACTTAGAAAACACAAAGCCATGTACTTCAATGCTTGATCTTTTGTTTCAGTTAACGGTGTGTCGCCAGACAAAATCATTCTGTATATAAGTCTATCAGATAGAGTTGACCTCTCGCCCCATATCTTTATGTATTAGCCACTGATACCTTAGGCTACTTCCTGAAAACTGCTAAGGCGAGGATATTTCCTTTCAGAATGGGGGAGACATGATAATTTTAAACAGCCATGAAACATACATTTGCCTCCACAAATAACAATAAAATTCAGCATCTAATTTCAGAGAAAACAGGGCATTGGAAAACAAATGGTGTTCAGTCTTTACTTTTAATTAGCATAATTTACTCGGTTTGGGATTGAACTCGTAACCTATGTTCTACATTACGATAGCCAAACCGTAAATTCTCTTTAATTTTAATCTAAATATTAATGATAATAATTTTAAAGAGCGAAAAAGGAAACATTTTAAAGAGCATTGTTAACAAGGTATCCCATAGGCCAATAAAACCCCTTAGGAAGAGAACGAGGTGCCCCTCCCTTTTATGTACGGATATAGATGACTACTTGTCGATCGTGACAATTATAACTGAAAGTAGGCATTGATATGTTATGATTGTTTTCCCAACCGATCTCAAGGTAAACAGAACCAATGTCGGCTTTATGAGGGAAATGAAACTCGTATCCAACCAACGAATTGACAAGGGAAATCAATCATCACGATGTTTTTGTGGTTGGAGAGAAAAACTATGCAAATGCTATTTGAAAAAGGTGCCTTTAGGTTATTTCGATGGGTGTAGGGATGACACAAGAAATCCAAGTTTCCAGGTCACCAGTAGAAGGTTGAATCCTTTGTCCATCGTATAGAGACACCTTTGTGTTCTCACCACTAAAAATGGTAACTAATTTATATCACACCACCTCCTTCGAACTGTAGTTCATCGAGAAAATCGAAGGAAGTGGATGTCCCATTTTCAAGGTTTTATGAGATAGCATTGAGGGAAGATAATAGTCTTTCTGGTCTTACAGAAATTGAAGCCATGATGATATCTCATATCTCCTAACTGTGAAGAGAATCTAGAAGTGATTACTATTTACTTTCTATCTTTGTGGGAAGTTATTCCCTTTCATCTCTGTTGAATTCCATCCATTCGGTCAAGAAAGGGGAATAAGTCCTTCCATTATATATGTGCAAGCACAACAAGGGAAGGAAAGGAAAGACGTGTTTTCCCATTCATTACTTCAGAGGAATAGAAGGTTGGAAGGTCTTAAATTACTTCTGTTACCGTGCTAGTTTTCCTCACAGAAGTTAGAGTTGATGACTCAGTAGATCCTTTGTGTCCCGTTCAGCTCCATACACATACTGGGTGAACCACTGCTTTTTTATCTGTCATTGCTACTGGGTCTACTACTGGACTTTAATATTCTAATCCAATGAGTGGATTTTCCTTTGTAACTTGATCAACAATCTTGACATAGAAGGGGTGGAGCATGCCTCACTCATGACCTTAGATAACCTACATTGGAAATGAGTCTCCAAACACAATGGACATGTTTTATAAACCCAGTGCACACTCTTCAATTGCTACAAGCTTGTAACTAACAAAAGGGGAACTACCACCTGCCAATGGGCTCAAAGGGGACAAGGACTGATCCAATCCAGGAAAAACAAAAAACTCATGAGTGGATTCACCTCATTGAGGGGCTTACTATGAGTTGGTTGTTCGTTCTTCTTGCTTTGTTTTATGTAATTGATCCTTCTGGTGTATGGCCTAAAGGGTTATTTGATGTGCGTTAATCTCCTCTTCTTTCATGGTGTGCTCGACTTACTCTAGCAATAGCTTGGTTTTGTGTTTCGTTCGATGGTTTGTTCCGCTCTATGACAAGCATGCTTCTCTTAAGGGGAGGGAGATGACTTTCAATGTATTTGAATGGATCAATAGGTTGAAGAACTAAACTGTTCCATGAATGATATAATCTATGATATCATAGGTATTTTTATTTATTTCTCTATGGGCTATGCAACACGGTGTTTCATTTACTGAACTGGAAGGTAGCTTGGGAGGTCTGTTTCCCAAAAGAGTAGACGCATGCATGTCATTATATGGGACCTGACCAATCTCTATACCTTGAGATTCCCTATTTGATATACACATGCATTCCTAGATCTTCACTGATACGACTAGGTATACAAGCAGTCCTCCCATAGCAAAATCGGTGCATACCTATTACCAAGCAAAGGAAGGAACAATGTCATGACTGAAAGGGTTAACCTAAACAAATAGCATGCACTATTCTTTGTTTAGTTTCACCTTGTTTTGGGTTATGGTTGCTTCACGTGGCTCAATAAAGGTACTGCCACAATACTATACTTTCTCCCTCCCTTATAGTGAATGAAACAATACTATCCTTTACTAATTTGTTTGTTATGGTGGGTGACCTTACAACTACTAACCCCATTCAATATACTTCATTTATTTTTCCAACTCCTTTAGGTTGAGATCCAGATTCATCCATATAAATGGTAGAAGAATTCAAAAACAAATAATACTTAATGTTATGGGTGCAAAATAGATAAAGATAAAATATCAAGGTCTCAAATGATGTCTAATCTCAAATTGAATCAAGAACAAATTTCTACTTGACCTATGGATCTATATGTGCAAATATCTAAATGATGGATCTCTCACTGGCCCCATAAAGATATGACATGGGGTTGGGCCTAGCCATAAGTGGCCCCACCCAATAGTCTTGTAGCTATAGTAGTAATTGAATAATGGATTGTAACTCAAGTAGGGAGATAGAACTAATATTAAGCTAGCCAATTATTATATGTTATATTAGGGAGGTAGAACTATAATATTATTAGGCATTTCACAACTTTGGCCACATAACCTTTGGTGTCCTTTTCATTTTATGCCTAATAAAATGCAAGAGGAGCATTTTATTAGGCATAAAATGCTCCTCATGCATTTTTCCAATTTTTCGCAATTTTGATTTGCTCCTCATTACCTAGAACTCTTCAACTTAGTAAGAGCTTCTTTTCAAATATCATATATGTGATTCTCAAGTCAAGAATCTTGTCAAAATTGTGCCTTTAGTTCAAATTTCCAACTAGCTTAAATACTTTGAAGTCAAAGTAGTCAGTGAAGACCCTAAAATATCCTAGTTAACCAAGTCATCCTTGCATGCTTTGAGTCCCTTTTAATGATTTGGTTTTGACAGTGTCTTTGAAAGTTGAAAAAAGCTTGCTTATAGAGAGGTCAAAGTTAACCTTGTTTCAATAAGTGTCGAAATGCCCTAGAAGCGAATGATTCATATTTTCCTAATGTCCAAATCTCTATTTGATGGCTCTCTCACTGACCCCTAATGATATGACATTGGGTTAGGCCTAGCCATAAGTGGCCCCACCCAACAATCTTGTATCTATAATAGTAATTGAATATTAGATTGTAACTCAAGTAGGGAGGTAAAACTAATATTAAGCTATCCAGTCATTATATAATAGTAGGGAAGTAGAACTATAATATTATTAGGCATTTCACAACTTTGGAGACATAACCTTTGGTGGTCTTTTCATTTAGTCAAGTGGAGTGGAGGCTCTTGTTGTAGCATAAAATGCTCCTCTTACATTTTTTCAACTTTCTGCAATTTTGGTTTGTTCCTCATTTCCTAGAACTCTTCAGCTTAGTAAGACCTCCTTTTTAGATATCATATATATGATTCTCAAGTCAAGAATCTTGTCAAAGTTGTGTCTTTAGTCCAAATATTCAACTAAGTTAAATACTTTGAAGTCAGAGTAGTTGGTCGAAACACTAAAATCTCCTTGTTAACCAAGTCATCATTGCATGCTTTGAATCCCTTTTAATGATTTGGTTTTAACAATGGCTTTGAAAGTCGAAAAAAGCATGCTTAGAGAGTGGTCAAAGTTAACCTTGTTTCAATAAGTGTTGAAATGTCTGGGAAGCTTGATCTTGGCATGTTGGTTGAGAATGATTCATATTTTCCATTAAAATATTGGCTCTCACTTTGAGCCTGATCTATTTACGATTCTTTGAAGTTAACCATGGTTACAATGTTATAAACTTCAAAAAACGTTCCTCCACCATGTTATTAAAAACATTAAGATCCATTCTATAGCAAAAGTGTAGGGTTATGGCCAACTCCGGACTTCATCCCATATTCCAAGTTGAACTCACAAGTCATTCTATAGCAAAAATGTAGAGTTAAGGCCAATCCCAAACTTCATCTTATATTCCAAGTTGAATTCACAAGTCAAGTGGGATTATGTTCAACCTCAAACTTCATCTTTTATTCCAAGTTGAACTCACAAATCACTCTATGGAAAAAGTGTAAACCCCAAACTTCATCTTATATTCCATGTTGAATTCACAACTCATTCAATGGCGAACCCCAAACATCATCAACCATATGTTATAAAAGATATTAGCTTAATATTATTTTCTTTTCAATTATTTCAACAACCATATACTACAAAACATATTAGCTTAAGGTATTGAGTAGCTTTGCTACTCAATGCACTTGTTTTCCTTACCATCTAGGTTTACTATTAATTGATAAATTATGATTTGACATAACCCAAATATATGTATTTGAAAAAAACATGTAATGTCATTACATGAAGAAAAAAAAAGCTCAATCTATCTATCAATGTTATCACTGCTCCAGGTGATAATATTTATAGTCAATGCTCTTACTCTTAGTTTTTCTTTCATTTAATGTTCTAGCAATCATTTTATTTTCAGAATCTTAATAGGTAAATATATGTCAAAGCTGAAGTTAAAGAATAACAATTTCTCTTTCAATTATTTGAAATCAATTAATGATCATCATTTTATGGAAAATATTTATTAATTGAAAGCAATAGATTAATTCTATTTTACAATCACCATAAAATATGCCAATGATGCTAAGTTAAATAAGCTTTGGTTAAAAGGTAGTTAGAGAAAAAGATAACAATTTGATTTTGTTTTTTTATATCAGTTTTTGATGCTAAATTAAATAAGCTTCAGTTAAAAGGTGGTTAAAGAAAAAGATAACAATTTGATACCAATCTATCTTCACTCGCTAGCAACACAAACCGATCCTTGATAAGAGTTTCTATTGTTGTGTTTAAACCACCATAGAACTAACTTTTTCATTTTAGAGTGTAAAGTTTAAAAAAGAACGGATTCTTGATGAGAGTTTTTATTGTTTTGTTTGAACAAGCATATAACTAACTTTTTTATTATTTTAGAGTGTAAAACTTAAAAAAAAAAAACAGATATGCAAATATCTTGACAGCTAGTTTTGGGATAAATTATTCAGCTAAAGCACCGTGGAGATAGTAGGAGCGCAAATTAGGAACCAAGTGTTTACTTGTTTCTTCCAAACACAAACCACGACTCAACTAGTTGCTGCTGGCCAGTTCGACAAATATGCGGACATGATATTGCTGACGTGTTGGACGAGTCAACTAGTTGCGGGCCAGTTCTACAAATATTTGGACATAATTTGCTTACCTGTCTGGAAGAGAATGGACAAGATAGTGACGTGTCAATAAAACTCTCCAAGGGTACGACACTTGAACCTGAACATGCATGGGCGAACGGACATATGTTGCTTACGTGTCAGGAAGAGAATGGAAAAGATAATGACGTGTCAATAAAAACTCTGCCATGGTACGAGACTCGAACCTGAGTAGTTAGAGTCCAACAGACATTCGGGCTAACCGCTTGGAACTCTCGACTTGGAGATCCCCCCGAGCAGCTACGGAACCTAGGCGCTGACCACTGCGCCACCACTCCGGACAAAACAGAGGTTTACTACTCTACTTTCTATGCAACAACTCTAAACCCACCAATCACGGAAATTATCAATTAAAAATAAACCTAGATGGTAAGGAAAACAAGTGCATTGAGTAGCAATATTACCATAGACACAAAGCAGACTCAAATATTACTGCAGTATGAGATAGATCATCGCAGTATCAATATTACCGCAGTATGAGAGAGATTTTCCAAGTATTTCTTTTTAATCTAGCTGATGGATTTCATTTAATGAAAGTGAAAATATTACAGCCAGGGAAATTAAAGTTTGCAAAGAAGAAGCATTCATTTTCAAATTCTAAATAATTCCTAAAATAAAACTTGTGAAGCAAATTACAGAGAACAAACCAATTTCTGAACATGTGTTGTAAAATGCAGATCAAGCATCAAAATTATATATATGAAATAATCAAATATTTTACTAAATGTCGCTTAAGTATTAAAATTATTAAAAGAGTAAAGAAGTAACCAGATTTCTAAATATTTCTTTAAAACATAAATAATAAAATTTAAAGTTAAAAAAATAAAATAAAGATAAAAGAGAACCAGATTTCTAAATATTTTTCTAAAACAATTTAAAATTAAACTTAATTGAAAATAACTATTGAGATTTCTATCTTTAGAATGCAGGTCATGGAGATTTCCATATTTAGAATGCAGCTTATAGAGAAGAATTCAGATTTGTAATTCTTCATTTTTAAAGGGAATCATAAATTGACTTTAATGAATGTACATAAAGCATTCCAATCTCTAACTCTTTCTATAAATACAGAGCCCATCGATTTAAAATACAGAGCCCATCGATTTAAAACACAGAGCCCATGGATTTATTTAATGAAATTCTAATTGAAAGATTGGAAACATATGGAACAAGAGGTTGTTGTATTACCGTGTAACGGTGCGCCTAGGGTTGGAACCTGCGGTAAGAAAAAAGCCAAGGCGCCAGAGAAGCTAATACACAGTCAGCGCGACCGCCACCACCCCGGTTTTTCATCGATTTAATTCCTAAATTGTTCATCGATTTAAGAATCCGTAAATTGTTCATCGCTTTAAGAATCCGTAAGGAAATTAACAAACCACAGGAAAATTTAGATTTTATTTGTTTTTAAATGCAGCTAATGAATTAATCCTAATGAAAATGTAACTCACAGAGACTAAGAATATGAGATTTCAAAATAATTTTTTGAAATCTGATTTAAGAGTGATGAAACATTCAGATTTCTGATTCTGAATGTTTCTTTATAATACAATTCATGATTTGAACTTCAGTTTTTGATGGAAAATCAAATGGTTAAATTCTAATGGACAAAATAAACAGTCATATTTCTATATGACTTTGATAGAAAATCAAGAAGTTCCAATAGACATGATGACGGGATTGGGTTCGAACGCACGGTAGAAGGTACAAGAAGAGCGGAGGTGCCACAGGAGCTATGGCAGTTTCACCGCGGTCCCTGCTAATACGTCCACGTCACCGAGATGGCAATGCCTGATTGGAAGCCTCGAAGAATCGTTTTTGCGTGGGCACTCTCGACATTCTATTAGCTCATCAGGTCGCTTCCTGGGCTTTTTTCGAGGGTAGGAAGACCGAACTTACAGGAAGGACCTAATGCAATTAGCCAATGAAAATTCACTGCAGGTTCGCTTCTAAGGTTAAAATTGACGGAGCGATAAGTTGTTAAAATCGGGGGAGGGATATTTTTTTGGTCATCGATATTTCTCTCCGCGTTTTGAACTCGTGATGTGTGTAGGGATCGATGTCCAAATCGCCTGGAGGGTACATTTAAAATTGAAACAGCAGGTAAGGGATGTAGGCCAGAAGAGGAGTGAATTATTATTTCACTGATCCTCCATTTCATAATCTGGACCCTGTTTGAAAATTATTATTAACTAATTGATCTGGAATTTATTTCAGTTCTGATCTAGATTCTAGTATTGAGGTTGATTTATTTTCTTTGCCGTCTGCGTGCTGCTTAAAAGTTATTTTTAGATTATAAAAACAAACTTATTCACAGTACAATACAAGTAATTTATCTATTTTAGTATGCAAAATTTATATATAGATAGATTTATTTATTAGTTTGACAGTGCAATAGAAGAAATTTATCTAATCTAGTCTGATTCATTTAATAATTCCATTCTTCCTATCATTATTTGACTCAAAGTAGAAAATACGGATGCAAAGGAAAACGTAGATTTACCCGTAACACTCTGTGCCGTAGTTGCTCCTTCATCGATGCTCTGATCATGGCGGGCGGCTTCCTCTTCCACAGCGAGGCACAGGAGCTAAGTCCGTTCCTTCCTGTAATTAAATTTAACACCAGAAATCAGAAATTTAACAAGAAGATAGAAATCGAGAAGAAAAGAAACCCTTCTGGTATGAAAAATATAATTAAACAGTAGCTAAAATGCAATACTCACTCATCTTGGTCAGATCTTCGTTCTCTACTTCCACTGCCACGATTTCCTCAGGGTTCACATACACAGCCAAACTAGATAATACGTCCATGACATAACACCAGAAACACTGATCAAGCATATACATCCACGAACACATATACACAAACAAAACATAGACATCCACAAATACATATACATATACAGAGCCCAAGCCCAAACACAAAAAGAAACAAAACAACACCAGCCAACTATGAACGCTCCACATCACAACACTGCCTGAGAGATCTAACGGAGGAGCAAGAGCCCTCTTCGTCCCAAACATAATTGAATTGGTTCGCTAGGGTTCTATATCGTGTCTCATCCCTTCGACGATCTACCGTACTAGTCGTTGAGAAAAGCCAATTTAATCTCATTCCTTCCACGATCTACCTTATCTAGCCGTTGAGAAAAGCCAATTTAATCTCCACCCTTGGATCAGATCTGACGGCCACAAATACAACTCAATTACAACCCTTGGATACAGATATTCAACGGTGAATACAGATATTCTCAGTAAATTAAATTTCAGTCCGGCCAATACAAATGTTATTTTTTTCACAAGAAAATACAAATCTTACATATTCAAATTCACCTTAGGTTACTAAATTTAATGTCTGCAATAAAGGTTATTAATTTGATTTTGATTTTTTTAATGGACAAAAACAATATTTAATTTGTGCAATAAAGGTTATTAACTTGATTTTGATTTTTTAAATAAAGGTTATTAGCTTGATTTTGATTTTTTTTAATGGACAAAAATAATATAATTGATTTTTTTAATGGACAAAAAATAATATAATTGATTTTTTTAATGGACAAAAAATAATATAATTGTTATAAAAAATTAACTTAAAAGGGTTCTTTTAAGTGTTTGTGATAAATTTAAAGCTCTTATCTAGATTTAAATTCATATGTTAAATTTCTATGTATTTATCAGACTTGAAGTTTTAAGTTTCTAAATTTTTACGGTGGTACTTTTTAAGTGGTAGATGATCCAAAACTGGATTTCTTAAAGATTTAGTTTTATTTATATATAATTATATATAGAAAATTGAAAAATATTTAATTATTATTTTTTGTTAAATTAATTTTTATTTAAAATAAATATTTAATATATAAAATTAATTTTTATAATTATTATGTTTATGATATTTTGGGATGAAACATAATCTATTGGGTTGCATGATATAATTTATTAAAATACTTTTCATGCAAAGTCAAGCTATAGGAAATCATATTGGGAGAGGAAATCAATTTAGTAACAGGAATTATGTTTCTATAAGACCTTTAATCGGGCCAAAGCTTGGAAAGACTAAGTAAGGACAATGAGTCATTAATAGAATTTGGATCCAATGTAAGTGGTATTGCTTCTGCCCCATATAACTAATCGTTATGGATTTGATTCCATAAAGATTTAAGATACTAGTATATTTTCACAATTGGGGAAATGAAACATCGAAGAGAACTTCTGTGTTTCAAAAAATGAGAGAAAGTTGTGTAGATAATATAAGTATATGAAATGAAAGCAAGTCTAGGAAAATAAGTGAAAATAAGTTATATCAAACTTTTAAATGGCCACATAAGTGAAAATAAGTTTCCTCCAAAAGCCTTTTGTACATAAAGTTTTTAAATTTGAAAACATTCGGTGAATAAGTCAATGTTTTAGCCTAGATCCTTTGAATGCCAATGAAATCTTACAAAGCAAAAAAGTCCAAAAATCCAAGGGGAATACTTATAGCAGTTTTCGAAGTTTTAGGTAGCTTTAGAGAACCTTGAAACCCCTAGAGGTGGAGGAACTATACCTTTGAAACTGAGACCTGTCTTGGACCTGACCTTTGAAATTGAAACTTGAACTATGAGAGACATCAAAATTTCTACACATAAAAATTTGCAAAAGCGACACCATTTTTCCTGTTGGCCATTTGAGTCCTCTTATAATCTCATGTATTGAATATCATTGAATGGCCAAATAAGGTTGACAATGGGTCCTCTTGACATGCGAAGAAAATATTTTGTTTCAAGTTTTTAGCTTGAAGCTTAATTTTCATGACCTAATGGATGCAAAAGCCAACCTCCTTTGCTATTTTCTGCAATGTTTGACGGGGTTCTAAACTTCCATATTTAGATGTAGTTCTATTATGGATCCTGAATGCAGACTTAAGCAAACCAAATTTCTAGACATGGCCTTTTAAATTACATGTTTCAAAGGAATATATGGATTTCTGGTTTAAGTCCAACCTACCTTTTGAGAAAAAAGATTTCAGTGGAAGAACAATGGCATGGAATCCAATGGAACTCAATGTCAGGCTAAATTTTAAATGCTCACTAACAGCTACCCAAGTAATAAAACCTTAATTCCTCAGGATAGGCACAGCAAAATTAAAAGCGTAGCAAATGGAGGAAAGGAAAGGAAAGGAAATATTTTAACGTCCATGAGGCTAAGAATAGCCTATGGGACAGACCAACTCGCACGTTGTTTTCTGCAATTCAATCCTTTGTCTATTCAACTTGATGATGACCGCCCCCAATTTTTCCATAGTCCACTCATTAAATAAATCATCCCATGATTTATCCGCCAAGAAATTTGTGTACTTGTCCCTATTGTCCTTAAAGGCTTCACACTCTAAAATGAAGTGTTTTTCTGTCTCCACCTTACCATCGATGCAAAAAATACACACTCTTTCTGCCCAAGCTTCTTTTGGCTTTTCCAATGCCCGGTATCACAACGGAGTTGATGGGAATTAGTTCTTAATTGAGCAATGAGAATTTTGGCTTTCCAAGGTATATTGGCCCCTATGTACGCCTTTTGATGTTGATTGTAGGTAGGGTTAAACTCTTCAATATAATACTTTCTCTTTCTCCCTAGCTCTTTATCCCAAGTCTGCTTGTGGAACTTATTGATAACAAAAGCTTTTATTTCTTTACTATTCGTAGGACACGTGCTCAAGCACATATCCCACTTGCTAAGCCATTTAATATTTTGTCGCATCCAAGTTTTCTTTCTTTTGCACAATATGTCATTGAAGACAACCTTAGGTCATCTACCTTCTTCCATTTGCTCAACTCTTTTTAGATATCTTATGAGTTTCACCATAGCGATTGCTTCAATAGAAGCCACCCCCATTTCACTTAGCATGATTTCGTCTGGCACTTAACTCTTAATTTTGAACTTGCTTGTGATCATGTGTTTTTGAATCTTTTCTATTTGCTTCCACTGTAAGTCAGAGGTACTGCTGGCCCAAACTTCACAACCATAGAGAACAATCGGGATCACTAAGAGCCCAAAACGGGTTTGCATAGTTTTCCAGTCCCATAACTCTTCCTCTCTACACCTATTTTGGAAAGCATAAAATGCTTTCCAACCTCCCAGAGTTATTTTTTCCCTGCAGCCTTCCCAACTCAAACTTTTGTTGAAGTCGATTTCGAATACTTGTAATCTTCCACTACTTCAAGGGTATTGTCTTCAAAGTAGAACTTATGTTGTTTATGTTTTCTTTTGCTAGAGAAAACTACCACTTTCGTCTTGCTAGTATTTACTTGCATCCCAACTGTTCTACAAAAGTGCTTAAGAGAAATCAAGTGCTCTTGCAATCCAAGAGCAGACTTAGCAATCAAAATAAGGTCATCTGCATACAAAAGAAGCCTTATCACATACTCGCCCATGAGGACACTATCCTCGCCCTCTAGGTTTAACCACTCTTCAAGTTTGTCAATATATAAGCCAAAAAGGGTAGGGGATAATGGGCACCCTTGCTTGACCCCAATATCGCTTCTGAAACTTTCGGAGATACCATATGATGTTCTGATTTTGACTTTGACCTCCTCATATAGCGTGTGAACAGCTTCTCTAAGATGTATAGGAACCCCAAGTTCCTCCATATTGTGCCATAGTTTATCCTTGGGAACCATGTCAAAAGCTTTTTTGAAGTTGACAAAGCAACAAAAGGCTTCCTCTTTTTTCTCCCACAATTTTTCAATGATATGCCTTAAAGTAATACCATGGTCCACCGTGGAATGTTTAGGTCTAAAACCTACTTGTCCTTTAGCACGCTTGTCCCTTTCTTCCTCCCACTTGCTAATTCTATTTTCTAGCATGCTTTCAAATAGCTTTGCAAAAAAGGGTTTATCATTATGGTCCTATAATTGGAGGGATCACTGACATCCTCACTTTTGAAAAGAGGAATTGCGAGGTTAGTTGTCCAATCTGTAGGGAATCCTTGTTGAATGATGTTGTTGAAGATTCCTGTAATGTGAGGTGCAAGAGTTTTTGAACCCCACTTTAGATATTCAGCTTGAAGTTCTACTAAATCTTTGGCTTTTACAACACCCAACTTCTTAATACCCACCTCAATCTCTTGTACAGTGAAAAGCTTAGTAATGGTGGCGGTGTTGACTAAGGGGAGAGGGGGTTCAACCTCGTAATGGTAGATGGTTTGATTGGTGGTATTAGTAATAATTACCCCGCGTAAGTGAGTGCCTGCATTGGAATCCAAAGGCCACGCATGTCCTGTTTCTTGTTATGGCGGTGCGATGATTGAATCCAGGGGAGTTATCGAGAGGGGAAAATTGCAGCTATTCTTGTGACTCGTGGCATGCTAGTGGCGATGTGTCTCACATGGCCGAGCTTATCCAGCATGTACGTTCATGCTGGATAAGCCAACTGGCTGGTGTGGTCCCCGCATATCGTTCCCATTCTCCACCGGCCGGAATCGAAAAAATAGGCCAGTGATCGGACGTCCATCGAAGCCCACTCCATCTCCATTAACCTCTGTCAAGACATGCTCTGCAGAAGGGGTATCGGGTCCGGACGACTCCCGATAGATTAACAGAACAACTCCCCATCATACCGCCACCGAATAGTCTAGTCCAAATATACTATATAGCTCTCGTCCCTTTTCCATTACGGTTCTTTCGAATTCAATATTTAAAATTCACATTTACTTCCAAGAGCAGACTAGTTATGAGCTAGCTATTGGAAATTTGAACCTTTCTGGATAGTTCTCCTGGTTGTGAGACACCATTGCTACCTTCATAGCTGCATCAGGATCTTGCTCTACCTTCATAGTTGCATGGATAGTAGTAACATGAGCAGTTGCAATGGCAATGTGGTGTTTCGTGATACAACATCGACGCCCAGATCGAAGCCACAAGCTACCCCAGGTACTGTGGGATGGCCCCTTCTGGGAGAACTCATCCCATTTATTTTTTGAACACACAGATTTATCAGGGAGCGTCCGCAAATGTAAGCACCTTTTTCAATCACAAACCTTGTTCTTTAAATTTAGTATGGATTTATCTCTCGGTGTTTAATAAATTTGAGTTTAAAAAGAATAAATTGCTAGTCATAATACCAACCCTACCCTTACCTTGGATCATCTGAGTTTAAAAATGAATAAATTGCTAGTCATAATACAAACCCTACCCTAATTACCTTTGATCTGTATGTGATATGCTTTACTAGTTTCGTCAAACTATGTATACGTGCATCCTTGAGACTTGTTAATTAGGTATTTCCTTCAAGCCCTCTATGAACACTAATCAGTTCCAAGATTGCGTGTGGATTGGATTTCCAAGCCGTTAACTAGTTGCATTTTTATTATCAATTAATTACTAATTAGATGCGAAGTGCAGGTATGGGGTTTTGTTTAGAACAAGTCTATTGGGATATCCAGTAGTAATCTCCACAGATTTGCAAGTGAACAAGTTTATTCTGCAAAACGATGGTTTGCTTTTCGTTCCTCAGTATCCAACAACCTTCTCACAGTTATTCGGAAAGTGGAGTGCTCTTAAAGCTTGTGGATATTATCACAAGAGAGTGCGAGGAGCTGCATTTCATCAGTTCATCAGTTCTCAAACGCTGAGCTCTTTCAGATATAGAAAACATCATAGCTTCCACTCTCTCGGGAGTCAGGATGGGAGGGGAGCAATGATGGAATTTGACGGGTAAATGCCCTTCATGGGTCATTTTACGCTTCAAATACAGCTAACATTTTACCGAGACCGTCAAAATCTGGCTTAGAATACAGAAAACGTTTCAGATTTTGATTATTGCCAACAATTTTGACGGGTGTCCACCATTTGAAATTCCAACCCTGGAGGGGAGAAATATGAATGTCTCGCATCAAGCTAATGAGGTCAAACTACATGTTCAATTTTATCATGCATTTTTTTTACCTTTGAATACTTATCATGAGTTTTCAATGCTAATTGTCTTGTTTTACTCACTCATTTCGGATGTAGATGATGTTTTCGATCATGGCGAATTACCTGTTAAGTCTTCGAGCAGACACTGAGCTGGAGAAGCTAAAAATCAATTATTACGGCCTGAGAAAGGGACTCATCAGTCTTCCCTTGAAGGTCCCTGGCACAACTTTCAACAAAAGCTTGCACGTAAATATTAAAAAATAGGCAGCGTGTGAGATATGTATTGACATATTTGAACCAAATTTTAATTGCTAATTACTTTGGGAAAGTTATAGGATATTGCAATTATTTGGATGGAAATTCATGAGGTTTTGATAAATTATTATCAAGTTAATTCCTTTGGTGCTTTTTATGTTATTTAAGTTTTTTTAAGGTTATATAAAGTTTTATTTATTAATGGGTTTAGTATTATATTAATATATTATGTGTATTTTAGGTTGTATGTCAAAATAAATATTTAAATAATCATATTATTTAATATAAGATTTGTTTATAAATTTTTAAATACTTATCAAATTAAAACAACATTAAATAATAACTAACAACATATTTTTATAACAACATCTAGGTATATTTATTTGTTATAACAATCAGCGTAGATCCAAATCCTAGGCTCTATCAAGTGCCGAGAGGGATCAAATCTCTTCTTAGGTATCCATTGATTTGATTCAAACCAAAAGACACATCTTTTTATTTAAGGTCCACATATAATATTTTTATTATTAATATTTAATATTATTTATGGTCGACATATAATATTTATTATTAATTTTTATTTTATTAGGAACGAACATTACAACATTTCCCCATACATGGTTTTAAAACCACATGCAAGGCCCTCCTACAACCATGGGTTGTTTAGGAGGCCTTGCACATGGTCTTAAAACCATTTGCAAGGCCCTCCTAAACCATGTAGAATAAAAGCATGAGTTGTTTAGGAGGCCTTGCACATGGTTTTAAAACCATGTGCAAGGCCAACATTTTTTTGAGGACAATTCAAATTTTTATTTATTATTATTTTGTTAGGTAGGAACATTACAACATATCCCCCATATTATATTTTTTTCATGACCCACACTTTTTTTACGGATAATTAAATTTTTATTTTTTTATTGTTTTGTTAGCTAGGAAGATTACAACATCTCCCCCATATAAGGTTGTTTTTTTGGCCGACATTTATTTTGGCCTATAATTATAAAAAAATTATTAATAAAAATAACGTTACGTAATGTTACATAACATTACGTAACGTTACACGATCTCCCCCATACTGGGCTGTAGAGCGCCTCTCGGCGCAATAATTAGATATAACTAGCATTTTAATATAATTTTCTATATATAAACCAACGTAGATCCAAATCCTAGGCTCTATCAAGCGCCGAGAGGGATCAAATCTTTTCGTAGGTATCCACTGATTTGATTCAAACCAAAAGACACATCTTTTTATTTAAGGTCCACATATAATATTTAATATTATTTATGGCCCACATATAATATTTATTATTATTTTTTTGTTTTGTTATGAACTAACATTACAACATTTCGCCATACATGGTTTTAAAACCATATGCAAGGCCCTCCTACAGCCATGGGTTGTTGTTTAGGAACCGCTGAGCGCGAGATAGAAAAGAAAAACCTCATGTCCTCCCTCCCTCAAAGATAGATTAAGGTAAGGCTTAACGCATTGAAAGCTAGGTTACGAATTTTGAAAGCTAGTTCTGTTTGTAGCGCCCGCCCCATTTTGATAACATTGTCACTGTTAGTTTTGGAATAAGAACTAATGGTATTGGAACAATAAATATGACAGCTTGACAACCCTAGATTAAAATGAAACAATAGAATTTTTTTTTGGATTCATAAGTTAAAGTTGGGTACCTAACAAACGTTTCGAATGTTTTTTGGATGAGTCGTATAACCTAGTGTATTAAGCCAAATTGAGTCCAAAATATGCAGAAATCTTTCAATATCAATGTTGCTAATGCCTACGATGGCTTCAGAGGCGTAAAAAAACCTTTCAGTCAAGAGATTTCAACATATCAGGAATATCAAAAACATTAATCCTACTTGAATGCAGAAAAAAGGATTCCATGGTTATTTTTACTGCAATTTGTCTCCATCACAGTGTTTGAGGATCTCAACGTTCGTTGAGTTTCAATCAAAACATAAGAACTTACGATACTGGAACAATAAATATCGCTACTTGACAACAGTTCCAAATATATTAAAATGAAACTATGGGAAAGATGGTTTAGATCCAGAAATATCTAAATATATGCCCAGAAAGAAAAAACACCTATTTCAAAACCATTGAACATGATAACTTGGATTTATGAGCAGTGACTAGGGTTTACGAACAACAAAATACAGAGAACTATCTAAATAGATAATGTAATGAGAGTGAGAAAACATGTTGCTAGGGATCGAATGGCGTTTGCGGTGCTGAGAAGTAGAATGGCACATAGAAATAAAATAAGTATCTTGGGTTGTCCATTTGTAGCAGCCATTTCTCTTCAGGACTTCACAGACCTAAAACAATTGGCTCTTGTCAGTAAATTACTACGATATCAGAAGGCATGCCTTGTGGCATAGCAATTATATAGCAAAGGCCGTTCACCATGGTCAATATCTTGACCTAAAACATTTATTGTATTTAGCTGGAATCTGTAGCTGCATGTCGCATAGTATATGCTCCAGCATGCATGATGTCCAACGGGATTGCAGAGGTCATTAATTATTTTAGGGTTTTATCATTTCACCCCTGCGTCGTAGGAATTTGACCATTATTAATTCGATCATTTTTGTTTCAAATTTTATCGGAATGGTAGAATTTGGATGTCCAAAAATTAATGGACAAACCTGCGTGAGTTTGGAGCCCATCATCCTCCAATTTTCAATCATCGGCACACAGAACACTTATGTACCAACCATTTGAAAGCGTACCAACCATTTGAAAACCGGTTCCATTTTGATAAAATCGTCACTGTTACTTTTCTTTCGATATTGATTGTCGATTAGCAAATTTAAAATTCTTACCTGGGTTTATTGTTGCTGTCGTGGTTGTTGCTGTTTGTTGTGGCAGTGGTTGTTGCCGTTGCTAGATCAAGGTAGCTAGGATTTGGATGTAGTTTGTGATACTTCTTGCTATTTATATAGTTGTTTTTTTCTTTTCTTTTAATTTTCTATTTTTTTATCCCACATAACATTATGTAACGTTACTTCTTCTTCTTCTTTTCTATTTTTTTTTAGCGGACATAACATTATGTAACGTAACACAACGTTACAACGTTACGTAACGTTACAAGATCTCCCCCATACTGGGCTGTAGAGAGCCTCTCGGCTCAAAAATAAATTGTTATATACAATTATTTAATTATAAGATTATGAAATTTTATTTTTAATGTATTTATAAATTAAAAATATAATGAGTGAGTATAACAAATTATGTGTTTAAATCCAAAAGTTTTATAAGTAAAGAAAAAAATACCTATAAAATAAAAACTCCTCGAATGAATGATAAAACAAAAACTTGGAACTTAATTTAAAATGAACTCACAAATAACTTAAAAAAACAAATTAAACAATTTTAAATTGTTAAAATAATTAGAATCATAAAAAAATTGAATGAACAAAATGATGACAATAGATACTACTGAAATAAAAAATCAATAATTAAAAATAGAAATCATGCAAGAATAACTTAGACAAATTCCACTCATAAAACAAAACAACAATTTCAAAAGTCAAATCAAATTGACATATAACCACTCAATAAGAAAGGAGCAATAATTCTTTACAAGAGCTTGTCAAATACTATGCAAATGCCATATAAAATACTATAAATTTGGTAAAACACAACTCTTAATCTTTTAAAGCTCTATCCATATAAGTGAAAATTTATTTATAATATATGGCAACCAAGGGATTGGGTAGCTAGTCTCTTCCATCCGTATCAAGCTACTTACCAACTGGACCATGACAATACATATGCATTGAAGTATGAGGTTAATAAACAAGTAGAAGCCGCCACGATTGACCATAAATGGGAATCCACCAACAATAAGACCCCAGTCCAAAGAATTTTGATTTGATTATTCATTGGGAATCAAAATAAGCACAGCATAACCCAAAAAGAAAAAAAGAAAAGACAAAAAAAAATATTCAACAAATAGAGACCGATGCTACAGTTTCGGTGTCAGCCATGTGTAGGTCGTTCCTTATCCTAATGTACCACT
Organism: Pseudotsuga menziesii; assembly: GCA_001517045.1. NCBI lineage: Eukaryota > Viridiplantae > Streptophyta > Pinopsida > Pinales > Pinaceae > Pseudotsuga > Pseudotsuga menziesii. Next base: position 5,063 of record LPNX010323529.1, on the reverse strand, counting down.
GCAAAAGTAATTCAAAGGCCGTGCACCCACAAATAGGAACGTTGAGCGATGGATCTCTCGATAGACAAGTGCCTCAATTACTAGAATCCATAGGTCATTATAAATCCAAGTTGTCTAACTAGGGGAGGATTTTCCCTATATTTACTGCTACTTTTTACTTGTTTCTAGTTATGAATCTTCATGGAATTTTCAAAACGTGCAAAAACATTGCTAGATCTTACATAGTGTGAGTTCTTGAGGGTTTTCATGTCACGTGATTTCATTTCTGCACTTAAAATCACCCAACAAATAACAAATCTCCTTAGATAGATCCTTATAAATCTAGTTAGACAACTCCTTATAAATCTCGGTGGAAAGAAAGATACCCTCCAGGAATCTAAAAAATATACACAAATTCTACCTCTGCATCCCATCAGATAACCACAATCCAACCAGTGAAGTGCGGTTGGAATGAATGAACACCAATAGCATCTGGTACACAATTATACACAAAGAGTCACCATCCAAAGATGTCATTATTGGGTCCATATTCGTATAGTTTATATAATTTAAGCATAGATCCATCTTAAAGGGTATTTATTAAACATAAAGATATTCAAATTTTTTTTAAGCATAGATCCATATCTACTCCACATAGCACTGAAAGGTCCTTTTGGGTAGTCTATTGTCCTGATTGTGCTGCTCTCGAGTCAAACAAGGGTTTTGTATCCCCACTTTTACAAAGAAAATTTGATGAAGATAAGAGATCAAAAGATAACCCTGAAGGAACAACTTTTGTGAACACCTTGAGCATGCAACCAAGACAATATGTTCCATAAATTTGAACAGATTCCAAGTTTTTAAAATCTTTCATTGCTCCAACTACTGCCCATAGATCTTCCCACCAGTTATCAACTATGGTTGATTCCTTCAATTCATCATGTTGCACACTGACTTTCTTATTGTCCTTGTAAACATTTTGACAATTTACGGTACCACATCTATCTGCAACTTCATTCGCAGCAGCATCAACAATTGAGGTATGACTGATTTTATGGTCTAACTTGAAACCATTTTCAACCAATGTTTTGGCCATAGTCCCAAGCACATTGCATCCTTCATGTTGCACTACTTCATTTGTTCTGCAAATAGTCATTGCACCGACAACTGCCACAACCACACCATAACTCACCATGGCTAGAACACTCTTTATTCCTGCATAGTGAACAAGATTCCACATAGTGATACAAGCATACCATTGGATCCTCATATATTGAGGGAACACAAACATTGCCGAAATAGGTGCGCGTGCACCTCCCTCCCTATCTAAATATTTGGAAGCCCTTAGTGTTCGTTTGTCATTACTCCATTATGAATGACCGATTACAGTCTTTGCACAAAGCATTTTAAGAGTACTGCATCCTGCCCTTTGTACTAGAAGATTGGTTTGATGATGCTTCATAGAGATAGTAGTTGTAACCCATGCAATATGTCCCATAGTAGAATTTAAGGCCCTAACAAGAGAGCTAATAGTTGTAAAACCCCGAATCTGCACCTCATAACTGCTAAGAAATTATTTCATTGCGACAATTATGAATGCAAAAGCACCATCACATAGAGATTTTGAGGAGTTGTAACCAATGATGACCAATAGATGTGAGGAGGGTTTAGTAGCATGTGACTATTCCATTAATTGTAATGAAAATCCATTAGTATAGATAGTAGGGAAAATGCAAATTGATAGAAAGAATATGGTAAGGGTATAAAATGAGGAATGTCCACACATCTAGTCCATATTTTTTATAAAATTTTAAGTTCAATTCAACGGATTACCTCTTGGTTTGATGCCATTGGTTGATGTTGATATTGTCGTAATGGGTGGTTTGTATCCAGTTGGTTGGTCATGATCTCTAGTGGTGTTTTTGATGGCTTGGTTGAGGGTTTTCACTAGTACAAGTGATCAATTTTGCCACGGAAAAACGTGGCAATATCCACGGAAAAGCGTGGATATTGCCACGTCTAAGTGTTTTTTTTCCCGTGGCAGTCCTTTCGTCGCAATAGCGACGACCCGTTAATTGCGTGGATACAGCGACGGGAATACGTCGTAATTGCGACGGCTCTTTTCTAGATTGAAAAATC
>LPNX010323520.1:17430-46558 GCA_001517045.1 Pseudotsuga menziesii | reverse complement strand
CTGAAACTGGAACCTCTATACTCATGTAGGTGTCCAATCCGGTTTCTTCAGAGAGATCAAATACTTCTATGCTTGGAAGTTGTCAACTTCACCAAGCTTATCACCAAGCTATTATGATAGATCATATTGAAACGAGAACCTCAAATGGAAATACAAAAGATTAGATCTTACCGATTTGAGGTGTCCGTCCTTGTCCCGGAGTTCGCTGATCTAGGGTTTGTTGCAGAAACCCTAATTTTCAAAACTTGGAAACTTTCAGATCTGATTAGACAGACAGATAGATCTCTTCAAATGGAGCTATCCAATGTACTCCTTTTTTGAAAACAGTGGAGGGAAGCTCCCGAAACAGGAAGCCCTAAGTTACTGATTTCTTCTGCAGAAATTCCTGTTACTGTTTCTATGATATATCCGAAATTACTGATCCTCTATGTCTGAATTTTCACACTGAGGTAACCTCGCTTGTCCCTGATCCAACACCGTAGGTTTCATCAGAATTGGTTTCACCATTTTGGATTTATGATCCTTTTCCCAAGGTGACCTGTTACAGGACTGTTCAGAACATCGAAGTTGTACGGCATGCCACGTGTCACTGGTTCATCTTCTGAGTCTGATATTCGGACCACCAAAATTAAAGTCCATACCCTTTTTGGCACATCTTTAGGAATTCCATTTGGACCTCTGTAGCTCAAGATATTCCAAATCTCCCCATATGTCCTATTTAGGGATGAATTCTGGAAGAGGCTGGAACCCTAACTTGGAGAGATCATATCTATTGGAGTATAGCGAATCTGAGTCTAATTTTTGGAAAAAGGCTTCATCAGGATTTTATATTTGGTCTTTGCACTTTTCATCTTCTGAGACTTTTCCAATCTCGGAATATAGCGACTGTACCAAAACTTAGCAGTTTTAGTATTTAGGGTTTCTCCTAGCTCAGGGTCAAACTAGGGTTTGACTTTCCTGGAGTTTCACCCAACCAAATTTCTTGATCCAGGTCTCTAAAATTCGGTTTTGATGAGGAGAATAACCCTATACTGGTATCACTCAAAAATTTCTCTTCTGTAGAAATCCCTAATTTCCACATCAAAACTGAAAATGCTTGAGATTGAATTCTGCATTGACAGAAAGATGCACCCTTCAATGGGGAGTCATCTTAGCATACTTTTGCTGAAAATATGTGGAGGAAGATCCACAAAATAGGAAGCCCTAGTTCCTGTAGCTTCACAATGTCTTCTTCTCAGGTTAGCTCTGATACCATGTTAGTTTTTCATCACATTTAAGCTAGCATTATGATCTTAGGATATTTTCACTGAGAGAATAACAAGCACAACAATAAAACACAAGAACATCACAAGAGACAAGAGACACAAAGAGTTTTCCTCGGGGAAACCATAAAGGAGAAAACCCCGCAACTTCCTCTAAGATAGAATCAACACCAAAACAGTAAGAGATCTCCCAAAATAGCAGTAGTCTTCTGTCTTCTGTCTAGTCCCAAAATTTTCTTCTCCAGTAGTGCGCCACACTTGGGAGAGCAAGTGATTTATTTCACAAGTGATAAATAGAGAGACTCTCACTCTCTATTTATATTCATCCGTTCACTTGAATTGCCTTTTCACACGTAGGCTCAACCTAATAATTACTACTCGAGCCTACACCTTAATTAGTGTATAATAACTCAAGTACCCCGAAACTGTGGGGACTTACCTAATGACTTGATATGACTTGATTACATTATTAATCCTCCCGATCGAAACATTAGGGCATGACCACATGACTCAAATACATAATAGAGACATCCCGGAATAAACATCGGGTTACAATATATAAGATACATAGAAGAATACATTCCGAAGTTACATATACATCAACAAGAGGACCATCAAATCTCAAGGACATCTTTGCATCCATGTAATGTCTAATTTTCAAATTCTTAGTGTCCAATTTCAGAATTCTTGGTGTCGAATTTTTGACTTCTTAGTATCAAATATCGTCGAATATCCGACTTCTTATGTGATTATGTCGTCGAATTGAGTTCGTTGGAGTAATGGTAACTTCATCGAAAAGCAGCCACTAAGAGTCGAATATCCGATGGACTCTAAATGTCGGAGCTTCAGCGGCGTCGTCGATTTGGCATGATATCTAACGACAGCTACCACTCATTGGCTGCCGGATAACCGACGAGAAACAATATATTAATAAATAAATAAATCATTGATATCATAATATATATTATCCAAAAAATATATTTAAAGGGATATATACAGGATTATACTATGTAACTTCTAGAATATAATATATTTAGCAAAAGTGGCAAATATATCTAGACAAATGAAAAAGAAATTTTATTCAATAAAGAAAAATCCCACCTTCACAGAAGCAGATTCACCCAAAGTATACACCTCTTCATCAACTTGAGCTTGCAAATAATTAGCTTTTAGATCCAAAATCATTTTCTCCTAATCATTACTGTATCGTAGAAATTGATATATTGATAGCTTATTAACGTGGATATATTACTTGTGGCACAATATCACTTGCATGTTTGGAAGAGTATATAAGGCACCACATGGGTACAAATAAATCTGTCATCGCATAAATATAGAATGATACTTTTGTGTTAGCTTATATATATATATATATATATATATATATACTAAAATAGTTTTCAATATAATGAAGCTCCCAATATATATGCAGTTAATTTATTGACCCTCTTTATCTTTAAAATGACATGTTGATATTCTTAAATAAAGAACAGTAAACATTGTAACACTTACCCAATTGCTGAAAGGTTTTACAAATGTTGATCCCAAGATTGCAATGCATTGCATTGAATTCCATTTGACCTTGTCCACGTTGCATATTTCTTTATCACACGTAGGAAATTCTATAGCATGGACCCTCTCTTTGTCACTAGATCTAGTGCGACCTTTTGTAAAAGGTCCGTTGCTTTTGAGATTTCCATACTAAAGCAGTTGATCACTATTGTTGACAAATGCATTTGCCTCTCTATATTATCACATCAATTAACTGCTTCATTGAAATGTATATTGATTGTTTGGAAAGTACACTTTACAAGATATCTCTCAATGGCATTCCAAGAACTAGGCACAATGGCATTCAATAGTAAACTACTTACCATTGTGCACATTGAACTTATTCCATATTTTTACATACACATTGTCAAGTGGCAACATAATTCTTCATTTATTAACCTGGTGACCATAGAAAGAACAAAATCATCAAAGGCAACACAGAAAGATATAAGTTGATGTTTGGCAGCTCTACAAGAGGGTACATGCATGTGATTTTTTTTACGGATCAATCCATTCTCGAAGCAGGTGACAGCCTTATGGCATGAAAATACAAATGCATAATTTATCTTTGATGCCTATTCTATAGCAACATATTGTAGTTCTTACATCACAAAATATATCACGCAATGGCATCTTCTCTTAAGAAAATAAGGGAACAATGTTTACTAAATAATGACGGGAAAATGGAAACAATTCACAAAATTGGAAATTCACTTCTGAACATGTAACATATGTCAATATGACAAGCTGTTCTCATTGTTATTTATTTTCCATTGTACTCAAGTTCTATAAAACCAATATTCATTAAAACTGCACCAGCTGACAAAAGAACGTATGTCCTAAAGAACTCGAATTTGTTGCAACAAAAACCAAACAATTCATAGCATATCATGTGTTCTTCATTTTTGACAAGTATATTGCAAGACCTATTGACTTTGAACATATTTTTTTAGCTGATTATGCTTCTTATTACACATCTTCAACTTCTACTACCATGAAAAGAAAACATGCTTCTGTCATATGCTATATTCAATATAATGAGCATAAAGACCCAGATAACTTTTTAGGGAGAAAAGGATGTTATTTATCCCTTATAGAGAAACTGTAAATGTTGTGGAAAAACAAAAACAACTATGAAACATGGTTCAAAGCATATTTATCACAAAAAATATTAGTGGATCACATTGAACAAAATTTTATTGCTAAAACAACCTGGGGTGACATTGAAAAAGATTCTAAAACAATTGAATCTAGAAACAAACAACTATTTATTATAGAAACATTGGAACAAGAACAAAGTGACTTCCCCATAGTTGACAAATATGACATAAAAAATGATCTTATGCATAATATGCTTACTAGAAAACCTAGACCTAGCTCTAATAATTACTTCAATTCTACTAAACAACCTTACATCATGAGAAAACAAGAGTATCATGACATTAGAGAAAAACTTTATAACAAATATCAACAATCAGTAATAAAATAAATCATAATGAGAAAGGAAAATGAGCCAATCACTGCAATTCATTTGTTCTTGAATGGAGGTACAGGAATAGGAAAAACATTCATTGCAAAATCAATTTACCATGGCTTAGTGTGCTTCTACAAAGAATAACTTCTTCGTTATCCCCTAAAAATAAAGGTCATCATAGTTTCTTTCATTGGAAGAGTTGCACACATTGCAAATGGCATAATTGTAAATTCAGCTTTTTTCTTTCCTTTGGGTCTTTCAAACATTCTTCCATTAAGCTTTGGGATATTAGATCTAATGAGTAAGGAATTTGAAGAACTTCGGTTGTTACTAGTATATGAGGTCTCACTAATGGTTCTCAAATGTTATTTAACATTGACAAAAGGATACAAGAAATAATGCACACTTTGATCTCTCTTTGTGGAAATCTTGTTGTCATATTTTGTGGAGATCTTTGTCAAGCCCAACCGGAAAGAGATTATTAGATATTTGAGTAAGAAATTTTCAATTCTAACACAATTTCCTACAAGTTTTGATCAAACAATGACACTTGCCAAAATGAGCACATTATAATTATTGGCAGCTTGAATTTTGCACATGTTACAAAGAAGCAATGCACAAAAGAAATTTTTCTCATTCATGAAAAGTCATAACTTCAAATTGCATACAACAAAACTAGCAACCTATGTTGACTCTCTGCTTAAACATTTTTTTACAACTCTATCAGTTGACAATGTCCAATTCCATATCTCTGAGGCTTATTGGACATATCAGCATAGTGTTTTCCTTTCAATTCCTTTGAAAATATTCACAAATACTTATTTTATGAATGTTCTATATTTTTTTAATCTTCATAGTTGTAGGCAATTCAAATTCTATTTTGGAAAAAAAACCTAACCAAACTATCTTATTGTTGTTATATAGGTTAAGGAATATATCTTAATTCCAATAACTAGTTCAAACAACAATTCAACATTTGCAGTATTCATATGTAGATTTTTGTTTCACTCTTTGCTTGTTTCCATGCCTATGATCAATTGGTTTATCTATGGGTTAAATCCATATAGTCTTATAAAAAAAGTAAGCTCACAATAGATACTTGTAACATCTTCAACAATTTCTGGAATTGTAAATTTAATGCAATTGTGACTGCTTTGGCATCATGGCTATGGTCAATATTTATGGCAACAAGTCCAAAGCAAATATGCCACAGAATGCTTATCATGAAAACCCAAAAAGGTAATAATGTTCTCATTTCTTCGTATATCTATATAATTTGATAGAGGCAAAGCAAACAATTTTTTTTACAAACCCTATGTTTTAACGTTAATAAGTTGGCTTCCCCAGTTGTTTTAGGATTTAACAAGTATCACAACTACCATCCTCTATTCTGAAACTTTGTTCAACAACATATACAAATGTGTTTTAAGGAGATATTCTCTTGTTCTATGGACCTACAAAAATAAAAAGTTTAGATTCACCAATAAAATGCAATTGATACATGTTGGCCTAGCAAATAGAGATGGTCAATTAAAAATGCATTGAATATGAATATAATATTGTTTCTTGTTTCCCTGAACACTTTACTCCTAGTAGAAGTGCCTGAATATAAAATTTTGGAACTAGAAATTAGGGAATATATGATAGAGGAGAGTCAAAGTATTGCATTTTTTTACAGCAATAGACTCTTGTTGAAGAAATATATCAGGTTTTCCGAGACTGTAGGATGCATTCCAAGATCAACAAACAACTACTCTTTCAGATCTATTGTGGAAATTATAATTTCCTCCCAACAAAATAATAGGAAATATGAATTGTACATCAAAGATGGAGAGGGGGTAAGTGATACTGCATCTATATGTTTTCGAACAATTTGAAAACCATTTCTTATTTTGAGATACAGTTACAAACATGTTTTTCATTTTCCTATTTTGTAATAAACAATTTGCAATGAATTATTTCAATTCATTGCAGTTGCAACTGAATGAAGGATATAGCAAGATTTATTTGTGAGATGAAGAATACTTTTGTTTTATTTCTGAGAATGACACATACATACATAATAACTAATAACTATACATACATAATAAATCCAATTTACACATACATAATAATACATACATACATAATCCAATTTACACATACATACATAATAATACCCTATTGAATCTCACTTTTGGGGTTGGACAAAACCCTAGTTTGGCATGCACATCCTTGGAATGTAGAGTGCTACATGTGGATTCTCCATGCTGGTTACTTGTAGGTAAACTTGTCCTTATTTTATTTTATCCTCCCTCACCTACTTGCATATATAAGGGAGGAGAAATATCTCATATTCATTCATCATTTGTACTCTTCATGGTACTTGTCTTGGAGACTTAGGGTTAATGTGGAAACCTTAGGAGAAGACAAGGGATGATAAATGTCTTAGATTTTCTTGGAGAGCTTGCTCATTTGTGATGTTAGGATTTTTATTGTGATGAATAAGGTTTGTGTTAGACATGTAAACCCTAGAGAAGAATACACCATTGTCGATGATGGTTATTATGTCTCTTGTTGTAACACTAAGGTTTCTACCCTAGTATAAGCCATGGAGAGTAGATTTAACACCTTGTATGTTTTTTGGATATTTATTGTTATGGTAGGTAAGGCTAGGAAAATATCATAGAGTTCTTGTATTCTTAATGCTACATGGAATTCTTTATGTGTATGATGATGTAAGAGTGGAAGAATCAGGGTTTGAGGATTCAAACCCTAGGACAGGATAGTATATTTGGAGGCCAACAGTATATTTTTCTTTCCACATACATATACGATTTAACATGGATAGGGTGTGAAAACTCTGAGGAAGGAAACCATGCTAATGTGGAGAGTTTGTGATACAATATTGTTGTTGAAGCCAAGGAGGACTTGTTAATGTTGGTGCTTGCTAGTTGGAGCTATTTGGTGGTGTCTAGGGTTTTTGTGATATCCCTAGAGAGGGTTTTGGAGAGGTTGAAAAATTGTACCATCTTTGTGAAAACGTTGTGGCATGTGCATCTACTTAATTATGAAAAAATCATATATGAAGTTTTCATCTATCCAATACCAATGTAATTGCATATTTTATTTTCATCTTCCATTGTCTTCTTGATTGAGTAATTTTAAAAACTTATTGTTCATGCTAATTTGACATATTAAGGGTTGAAAGTGTTGAGTGATTTGAAAAACACCTTAAAGATAATAAGGCATACTTAATATTGTAAATATACAATAATTAAAGTGATTTCAAATATGGTTTAGCTTTAGAAAAGTGTGCCTAAAATACCTGAAACTTGTTGGCATACATTTGATATCCTTACTCTTGCAATTCATAGTGGATTGGGGTTGATGTAAATAGAAATACCATCTGTAGTTTTATACTATAATTTATATTCAAGATCATATGAAGGTTGAATATTCATAAGAATTGAATATGGGTTCAACCTTTGGCAAGAAGTGAAATTTGAAAATCACATTAAAAGTTAGAATTTCCAAATTTATACAAGTTATCATGAATTTGCACTAAGAAATGTTTCTCCTATGGGTAAAATGGCCTTTGTTAAACCTACCTCCTTGTCCCAGGAAAACATTCCCATGACAATTCATGCTTCTTTCTCTAGAATGTGCATCTTTCCAATGCAAGTAATTTCCATTTTGTATGCTTTTTTATTTACTATTTTTGCCACCAAATACAACTTTGAAATCACGTTTTCCTTGTAAAACATTTCACCAACATCATTTAAAAAATGGCACCACAAGCTTGTGTGCAAGAAATGACCTTAAATTGCCATAAAATTATAGCATAATTCATGGAGGTTGGTGATGGACCCAAGCACATATATTGAGGAGGAGAATGGGATATTTTTTACAACATTGGTACATATTAGAGTAGCAATGGGTATATGAGAGGTCATTGGACACACAATTAGAGAAACGACTTACACAAGGGAACTTGGACACCAAGACAACAAGGAAGAGGGAGTGTAGGACTAACACCCTATTGGAGACCAAACCATCTTGGAGGAGGGTAATTGATCCCACTATCTTGACTTGGATGGAATCTCACTTTCAGTGTTGGAAAAAACCCTAGTTTGACATGCACAACCTTGGATTGTAGAGTGCTCCATGTGGGTTATCCATGTTGGTTACTTGTAGGGAAACTTGTTCTTATTTTATGTTATCATCCCTCACCTACTTGCATATATAAGGGAGGAGAAATATCTCATATTCATTCATCATTTGTACCCTTCATGGTACTTGTCTTGGAGACTTAGGGTTCATGTGGAAACCTTAGGAGAAGACAAGGGATGATAATTGTCTTAGATGCTCTTGGAGAGCTTGCTCATTTTTTATGTTAGTTTTTTTTGTGATAAGTTAAGGTTTTTTTTATGCATGCAAACCCTATAGAATAATACGTAATTGTTGATGATAGTTATTATGTATCTTGTTGTAACACTAAGGTTTCTACCCTAGTAGAAGACATGGATAGTAGATTTAACACCTTGTATGTTTTTGGATATTTATTATTATGGTATGTAAGGCTAGGAAAATACCATAGAGTGATTGTATTCCTGATGCTACATGGAATTCTTGATGCTTATGATGATGTAAGACTGGAAAAATTAGGGCTTGAGGATTCAAACCCTAGGACATGAAAGTATATTTGGAGGCCAACACTAGATTTTTCTTTCCATTTACGTATACGATTTAACATGGATAGGGTGTGAAACCCCTGAGGAAGAAAACCATGCTAATGTAGATATTTTGTGACACAATAATGTTGTTGAAGCCAAGGAGGACTTGTTGATGTTGGTGCTCTCTAGTTGGATATATTTGGTGGTGGCTAGGGTTTTCAAGATTCCCTAGCGAGGGTTTTGGAAAGGTTGAAAAATTGTACCATCTTTGTGAAAAAGTTGTGGCATGTACATGTACTTAATTATGACAAAATTATATATGAAGTTTTCATCTATCCAATACCAATGTAATTGCATATTTGATTTTCATCTTTCATTGTCTTCTTGATTAAGTAATTTTAAAAACTTATTGTTCATGCTAATTTGACATATTAAGGGTTGAAATTGTTGAGTGATTTGACAAACACCTTAAAGATAATAAGGCATACTTATAATTGTAAATATACAATAATTAAAGTGATTTCAAATATGGTTTAGCTTTAGAAATTTGTGCCTAAAATACCTGAAACTTGTTGGCATACATTTGATATCCTTACTCTTGCAATTCATAGTGGATTGGGGTTGATGTAAAGTTAAATATCGTCCATGGTTTTCTACTATAATTTATATTCATGATCATCTAATGGTTGAATATTCATAAGAATTCAATATGGGAAACCTTTGGCGAGAAGTGAAATTTGAAAATCACATTAAAAGTTAGAATTCCCAAATTTATACAAGTTAGCATGAATTTGCAAGAAGAAATGTTCCTCCTATGGGTACAATGGCCTTTGTTAAACCTACCTCCTTGTCCTAGGAAAACATGCCCATGTCAATTCATGCATCTTTCTCCAGAATGTGCATCTTTCCAATGCAAGTAATTTCCATTATGTATTCTTATTTCTTTACTATTTTGGAAACCTTAGGTGAAGACAAGGGATGATAGACGTCTTAGATGTTCTTGGAGAGCTTGCTCACTTGTGATGTTAGCATTTTTTTGTGATGACTAAGGTTTTTTTTATCCATGCAAACCCAACAGAAGAATACACCATTGTCAATGATGGTTATTATGTATCTTGTTCTAACACTAAGGTTTCTACCCTAGTAGAAGACATGGAGAGTAGATTTAACACCTTGTATGTTTTTGGATCTTTATTCTTATGGTATGTAAGGCTAGGAAAATATCATAGATTTATTGTATTCTTGATTCTACGTGGAAGTCTTGATGCTTAGGATGATGTAAGAGTGGAATAATTAGGGTTTGAGGATTCAAAGCATAGGACATGATTGCATAGAGTAATGAGGTTCTTTATAACCTAGTATGGGGGATATGTCATTTAATGTAAATTATTTGAAACCAATTTTTTTACCTTGAAATACGTGGTTAATCAATATGTTTGGTTAGGAAAACAACCAATATGGCCAAATCTAAGTCCAATACTTGGAAAATATAAATGTTTGCCACCCTTTAAGCAAAAAGAATGGCTTGATGAGGGTTATATAAAAAACAATATTTGTTACTGAATATTTTTTTCTTCGTTCCATTTAGAAGGGAAAATTTTGAGATGGTTACATATTACTCTAAAGTTGGATCAACTATGAAAAATATAATGTTCTTACTATTTTCCTTAAGCTATAGGTTTATTGGATTTAACCTCCTCCTTTGGATTGTATGATATGATCAAGTTGTAATTGCTACTTGTTTTGTTCCTTGACTACCCCCATATCCCTATTATTCATTTTAGTTTTGATTAAGTTTTTTATAGTTGTGTTTTATTTCCTTTGAGGGATCTATAGAATGTGTCTTGGCCCAAGTTTCAATACTTTTATCTTCTATTCCCAGATTTAGGACATAGATGAATGGATATTGGTGGACCATGAGTATATTTCTAGGACTATGAGTGTTTGATAAAGTGAACCAAGCATGATTATAACAAATAGTGAATGGGCCAAGATCTCTATCCCTAGTGACCAAGAGAGAGGTTTTCTTGTGAGAAGATCTCTATCACTTATGAAAGTTCTTGATTGACTTTAGGTCTATGGAGATTCCATGTTGGTGATTATATGGATGAAGAACAATCAACAAATCCATAAAGTGACTTTACAACCTCTACCTATATAGATCAAGGAAAATTCACATCTCTTTGATATGATCACTTTTGATCATATATAGATATTTGGGGAAACCCTAGGTTTGTATCTGCAATCTAATACGATTTGAAAAATGTATCTATTATTTTGACAATGATTCTATTACAAACAAAAGCATTCAAAACCAAAAGCAAGGAACCTAACATTTTCAGGAAACAAAACATGTTGTGGCATGTTTTTGGGCTTCTAAGCATATTTGATCATTTCTAAGCACATATGATATATTCTATTATCATTTAAAGCAAGTTAAAATTATAGGGAACAAAGAATGGTATAAATTGAGCAAGTATGGAATACAAATCAAATTTTTCCTATACTATTTATAAAAAAAATTGTTACTACTTACCTTGATTTGTGGAGCTTCGCACTGTCTTCTTCTGCTTTACCTTTCAAAACATCATTCAGTATACTAAAAATATTTTCTTGTTGCAATAATTTCATGTTATGACCCATCAAATAAATATTTGCTTGTTTATGAAAATAACAAATCCAATCTAAATAAATAAAATAATATTACAATGTAAATTACATACTATTCAATTATTCAAGTAAAGTAATTGGTAATAAGAGATCACCTACGGAAACATGGAGAACTACAACACTATGTATATAAGGCCATCGATCGCATCAAAACGCCATTTTTTGCCTATGAACTATGAAAATGTTTCTCAATGCTATCTGTAACAAGTTCCGGTGGACTATTCAAATTGCAATAGCAAAATTTAAACACTACAATTATAGAAATAATTGTTTGTAATGTATAATTCCTTACCATTCATTGAGATCCTCTCTGTTTCAAGAATAATTTAATATTCTCTACTAAATAGGACCAACCACATGAAGGTGGAAGCTCTTATGGCCCCTCCCCCCTCTCACATCACTCTCAATTCCCCAAACCCAATGCATCTACTTGCAAATAACAATTTACTGAAAATTAATTCACTCAATAGATGAAAAAATATTTCATTAAACCATTCATTAAATCATTCAATAAACCATTCAATCATTCAATAGATGAAAAAAAACATTCATTTAGTCAATAGTCGATAAAAATATTCAGTAAACCATTCATTTAACCATTCATTCATTAAATAGAGGAAAAAAACCATGCACTACATTGTGTTATAAAAAAGAATTACTCAAGATTTCTTCAGTCGCTTCCTTTTTACTTTTATTCTCTTTACATATTTAGCAAAAAGCGCATCTTCTGAAATCTTCTCATCGGTATCCCTACTAGATTGCTCGCCAGGTTGAACTTGCGGTGAGGGGCTCAAAATTGCTGTAATTATGTCAAAATGTTTCATTAATTTATTTTTGTTTTTATAATTACAAGTAATTCATTTAAAAAGACATTACATAGGTGTTTTTTTACCTGGCGTGGGCACATCATCATGTTCATCATTATCCTTTACAAACTCAACCTGTTCAATGTTACCTGCATCTACATGCTCTACAGTTGAATTGTGGAGAATTAGAATTAATGTTCATCATCTCCAATTATATATACGAAACAATAGCATATTAATAAACTCATTACCAGTAATCAAAGCATGATCTTCGACTAGTTGGTGTACATCCTCGACATTAACGGGATCATTAGTTTCCTGCTCAAAATAGAATAAATAGTTTATGTTAATTTTTTATAACGAATAAATTGCGAGAGAATTAATAAATTTTCATTAAACTATATAGTTTTTATATACCTGTGCACCAGATGGATCAACAAAAGATTGTACAGTATGCCTAGACAACATTCTTTGGCATTCAACAACAGCTTCAAAGCCATGTTGGAATCCAAGCTTCAAGTCTTCCTAAGTAGGAAATTCTTTGAATTAGATGGCCTACATATTTGCATGAAGTCATTAAAGTTTACATTTTTCTCCGGAATAAAACAATAATAATTTTCTATTTATTATTTGGATGTGGTATCAGGTTTTCAATCTTGCCTTGTTTGAATTTGATTTGTCTCACGGCCTAATCAAGTGTTGAAGTACGTAAGTCGATGTTCCAAATTTGATATAAAAATTAATAATAATAAGGATTACCATTACATTATGGAATGTATTGCATACCTCCCTGTGCCTGGTGGTATCTTTCTTGCTTTTCTCAGACCCTTCTATTTTCCATATTCCACTAGGGATTTCCACTCCCTTGATGGAATCATCAAAGGGCGCTCATACCTAGGGTTATTTTCTAGATGAACCCTATATTGGTCTCGAACAATATTTAGATTTTGTCCAGCCTTCTTTAGGACCTTCAATCTATCGAAGGTATCTTTTTCAAACAGACCAACCAACCGATTAGTTGGCTCATCCTTTAAAGCTTTTGGTTGTCTCTCCCACCTTGTGTGGATGGTGGGACCAAATATATCCAAGGCCAAACCATTTATATTTTTATAAAACACATCATTTCCTGCAAAACAATCATTCCATCATTAGTCAACATTAAAAAAAATTATTGGTATATTGGAAACAAATTATAAAAACTAAATTGAACAGTCTATATTTACCTGGAATCTTCTCTATCTTTATTGGAACGAGTTCATCATTCACCAAAAATGTTGTCACTATTGAACCAGTGCTAGTGACATGAGAAGATCCAGGAAATGCTGCTTCAACATCAGCATTAGTATCAAACCCTGCATTCACCCCAGCTTCTTTTGCAGGATCTATTGTGGGTCGGTTAGCATTGACTGCACCCTCTACTGGCCTCGGGGTTGTCACAGAGCATGTTTCCAACTCTTCAGTGGACAAAAAGGTGCAGTATGTGGTTTACATGGAGTGGTTTGGTCACTGGGACCAACACCACCTTCACCATCAGTGTGAGGTTGTAGAATTTCCTGTAAATACAAGCCATTTTAATATAAGTTCGCGATCATATAAAATTAAAAATTATAAAGTTCTAAATGAATTTACATTATGATTCTGTAACTTACTTTCAAGGACTGACATCTCTTGATCAACAAATTAACCTTTAATTTGATCTCATCTGTCAATGCCAGACGAAACATTTCCTCATATTTTTTTTCAAGGTCTTATGTAGCACCTTCGACGGGTCTACAGAAGTACCAATTTCAGCATCATTAAACAAGTGGTAGACATCAAAATCTAAAGACTTTTGAGTTGTTGTTTCATAAGCCGAATCATTTGTTTGCTACATAAATATATAAAACATTGCTTAGTTGTTGAAGTGATAGTCTATGCAAAAAATTATATTAACAAAAAATTTCTATCGTGATAGATCCCTAGAATTACATATAGGTTTACCTAATGCCTAGATGATGGTGTGTTCTAATCAACAGCTGAGGACTTTCCCCAATCATCCACCTACAAAAAATGTATACAACATTATCATAATGAACGCAATCGTAAAAGCAAAAAAATACATAACAAAATAAACATTATGCTACATTTTTTATATGTGTACAATTTTGAAGTATTTAGAATGTAGAATTACGTTTAGGTTTACCTGTTGCCCCGAGGCTCTAGTCGTCTGATCAACAACTGGGGACTTTCCTCGATCATCAACCTGCAAAAAAAGTAGACAACATTATCATAATGAACGCAAAAATAAAAACGAAAACATACATAACAGAATAAACATTATGCTACACGTTATACATGTGTACAATTTAAAAGTATTTAAAATGTAGAATTACATTCATGTTTACCTATTGTCCTAAGGCTGCAGTCGTCTGATCAATTGTCGGGTGGCTTCCCTACTCAACACTCTGCATGAAAAATAGATAAGATTATATAAACGAACCGAATATACTATTGAAAAAACATAACAACATATCTATTTGTCCATCGTAAATTTTTATAATGGCAATATCGATGTATACATGCTCCCTTGAGGTAGTTCTACTAACATCTACTATGAGGGAGGTGCCCCTGAAAGAACCCTGCATTAAAACATACTAAAAATACCTAACGAAACCAAAATACTCACTAAAACAATTTTAAAACATAACATTTGGATGTATACCTGTTGCCTTGTAGATTGTGTACTCCTCTCACCTTCTGCTGGGGTGATGTGCCCACCATCACCTCCCTGCAAAGTCAACATAGGAAATTTAATAAAAAAAATATAATTATCTGCTAACAAAAAATCCTAAAGATGCTAAAATAATTAATAAAAGGTTGGGTAAATTGTTGGATGTACCACATCCATACTAACCGTGTTTGTATCTACTTGATTCAAATTGTAATTAATAAGCAGATCTTCCTCAACATATTTTTATTTAATGGCATAAACAAAGACACGGTTTCCTTCATGCACCTTTAATATGCAGTTGGTTTGCTTAAGTGTAGAACCTAGTTGTGTACTGTTTATAAACTTTGCAATATTCCCAGTTATTTTTGGCCTTCCACCAATGTACAACATTACTCCTTTATTTTGATCTTTGTCTTTCAGTTGTAAATAATTAGTTGACAACCCATATCTACGCATACTTCGTGTATATTGGACCAGGCGCATCCAATCATCATAGTTGTAAGAGGGTCCAACATACTCCATCAATTATATACATCCGTCGTATCCAACCTTTATGCCATCCAGGAAAAACAACCCCAATCCATATAATGACAACGGTGCAATTCTATATGTCCTCCCATTCACATAAAAATCAGTGTTGACTTGAGGAAGATCCCTAGGTACCCATTTTTTCACTAGGTTTTTGTACCTTAAAGGTACCTCAATGTCTCATATTGTCTCATCATCATAGGAACATGACCCCCCTCCTCTGAGAAAAAATTCCATGCGTTTATTGAATTTTCTTCTGATCTTATGACATCTAGTTGATCTATGCCTTGTAGATCTAATGGATGTCTCAATTTCCCCTAGCCTTCCCAAACTCCCCTCGATGGAGGAAGACAGGTCTGACAAATACCTGTTTGGTTCTACCTGCACCATGGCTGGAAAAAACAATTGTCAAATAATAGCAAAATACCAACAAAAAACTTGGAAATACTTATAATCATGACATAATAGTGATATCATTATCCTGAATAATATCAACAATTCCCTAGTATAACAGTTCATCACATAGTCCTTTAACACGATATAGATATCAAGTAGTTCCATAGCAAATGCTTCAGCCAATTTATCTCAAAATACAAATTATGTTTTTCACAATATTCTTAGGTGTACCTTTCTTAATCTATTTTGTTTCCTCACCCAAAAATATTAAAAACCCAATTTATGGATCTCAATATCTAATAAAATCATTTGCAAATGTTTTGTAACTTTTTTCAGAATAAAAAGAGGTGTACCTTAATATTTAATAGTGAAGCAAAGGTAAATTTTACATAGTCCTAACAATAAGTCAGTCTAGACACGAGTGGAGATCATAAGTATCAAAAAATTTCCCAATGGGAGGGACGAAACCCACAATCCCAAGATGATTGAAGTAGCAATACCACACAGAGAACATAAGGATCCCAAACAGCTTATTCAAGGAGGCATCGAGGGTGGAGAAAATACACCCTTAAGGGGATGAAAAAAAACTCTATATCCCCAGCTAAAACAAGAAATATTCTATTGTATCCCATAATAGAAAGAACCAAAAAAGACTATGCCAAAAAAATCAAAAATCCCTTAAATGAAATATATCATGCCTTCCCCAATGATTTCTCCTTCTAAAAGTTACGAGAAGGAGAGGAGGCCGGCCTTCATATTCAATGCTTCCTTGGATAAACTGTCTGCACTCATATTATGCTCCCCGTAGACATGGATAAAGTCATATAACAAACAAATTGAAGATGTCGGTAGTATAGCATATATGTTGGATATCCGATAAAATGCATTACTTTATCCAACCTCTATAGATGAGTTCACATTCAGAGAGCTTCTATCACTACACTGACCTAATCACACAACTTCTAGGTCACTTATTCACTCTAAATTGGATCGATTATTCATTTTCTTGGCCACTCCTCTCTCCTTACCCTACACCCGTAGGCTTACATATAAATTAGATAAACTTCCAACTTATCACAACAAACTCTTAAACTAAATGTTATAAAATTGTAACAAATGTTTAATAACAGAGTCAACCCCTGTATCCAATGAAGTGAATAACTCAATACTTATCTATTTATTTTGTCATTAACTATTTTCTTGATATTTACACAAGTGTCTACGAAGATCATATATTTATGCATGGTTTTAGGATTCCTAAAACCTATTTACAAACTCTGGAAAATTGCACTAATTTCCTTTAAGAGAATCCACACCCTTGGGAGATATAAAGACCCTAATCTCTAAATAACAATTTGAAGATTTTGATGATAGTGAGATCCTCCTGCATCAACATGAAACAGTAAAGCATCCAAGTGGAAGGCTAGTTTAAGTAAAGAAGAGATGTATTTTTATGAGATGAACTAAATTTGCATCTCAAACAAACTCCAATCGATGATAGAAAGAGACTCTTGTTGGGGGGCATGAGGCATGCATAATAGCCTCAACCAACAAAATTTTCTCATTGAATTTATAATTTATGGCACCTTCTAACTTATCCAAATCAATACCCATAAAAATTTTGGGAACCTTACAGCCACGCCTAACCAACTCCTCGTCTTTAGGGTGGAATTTTGTCATAATTACTATACCATTCATAATATGGGTAGTTGCATTCTTCCCTCCTTCAATATAATAAACTCCAATCAAATCTTCAATGACATCTGCTAATATCTTTGCTTCATAGAACCCTGTAACAACTGGAATCACCCTAAATCTCTCCATCCTCCATGGGATCATTCTCAAACTCTTGAAGATGAACATTGTTATGTGTATCGGTTTCATTCCGTGGGATTTGTTCCACATCATCCATAACATCTACATTCATGGAGTATGAGATGCCCCACAACCTATGTCCTTTAATTATTGGAAAAACTATGGTACATAACTACGAGACATTATTGGATTGCCTAGTAAATACCCAAATGGAAAATTCTAGTTGAAATCATGGTTCTCTCCTCTAACAAAAAATACTCCCAAGAAAAAACCTAGTTACATTCCAAACAAATAAGTCCATACCATTGGCTCTAACATGATGGACGACTTGGATATTACCATTGAAGGCTTAAAACAGAAACTAATACAAGGTAGCTTAAGAAGAGACAATGCACTGACATAGGTTATCCAACTAAGGTCATCTATGGAATAAATGGAGAAACAAATGAAGAAATTGGAACTATATTGCTAGGATCAGAAGTATGCATTGAACCATGATGAAGTTGGTATTACAAGTTCCTAGGGGTATAATTTAAATAACCATGGATTCACAATGAAATGCCATGACTACAAAGCTATATCATATGATACAATGGTAGAACCCTTTCTTCATACTGTAGTAGAATCAATATTTGTAGTGAGATAGTTATGCAAGACTATTCTAACTGTTTGTGCCAGAAATTGTTTCTAGACTACAAAGAAACAAGCCAACACAATCTCAAATATTCAATCAAACAAAACTAGGTTTTAGGGTTTTTGAAAGGTTTTTCTGGTTGTGAAGTTTGGTGACAAGAGGGAATACATTCGTAACCCAAATAGGAACTAAATCACAAGTAAAGAAGAACTAAGATGCATTATAATAACCATGTATCCAACAGAACATAACATTGAAGTTCATCCACAACTGACAAGCACTACAAGCATAAAAACTATAAACCAGCAATGAAATTATCAATTGTATAGCTAAAAAAGCTAGAAATGAAGCCAAAACACAGATTGAAGGGTAAAATGGAGCATATATTTCATAATTAGTTCATCAAATACACATGAGAGTCAAGTACTTAGCTCATCAACAAGTCAGGAGACCTCCTCTAGCCATCAAAAGTCGAACCTCTCTTCTGTACCTTTGTCCCTCTTTTATATTTACAAAGAAGTAGTTCTATATTCCCTTCATTAGGTCAAAATTGAAACTACCCAGTAGTTACATTAACTAACTTTCAACTAATTTACTAAAAATAGCAAAATCGGATTCCTCGTAAATATGGCGAATTTCTGAAAAATAGGTGTCAAAGAAGCTTCCATGTCTCTCAATCCATGACACCGGTGTAAAAAATGAGAGAGGTTTTTGTGAATGGGTCCGTGATGGACCAAAAAACTCTCTTGTTTTTCAAAAAATCATCTCCAATCAATCAGAATATGCCCCGTAATATGAACACTAAAACAGGAAAATATTAAATATTTTTAAAACCCTAAAAAATAGGTTGTAAAGATTAAACTGAATATTTCAACCCTTGATAGTTGTTGCAAAAATGAGAAAGGTTTTTGTGAATGGGTATCTTATAAACAAAAACCTCTTTTTTTTCTAAAATTCACCTCCATCATCTCATGGTATGCATTCAATTTCAATAACCCAAAACAGGAAAAAACAGAGCAGAATTCTCAATAATCTTTGCATTTCAATATCCTCTTTTTCATTTGAAATTTCTTCTGCAAGTACAATCTTTTCAGCAATAAATGTCTCTGCTGGTGCATCATCCTGAACAAGCTCGGTCTCCTTATCAATTCCTGCAGCATTTCCATCAAACTGGCTTGTTGTTGTTTGTATTATGATAACTGCCTTTGAATTACATGCCAGTAATCTTTATCATGTCTGTCCTGATATGAAGCATTAAAAGTCTTCTGCAAAGCATGCAAGAAATATATTACCTTGATTTCCTCATTGAGCTTATACACACTAGCAAAATCAGGATCCAAATCATTCTCTAGAGCAGAACTGCCTAGAGAGGAAGACAAGTCTTCATCATCTACTTCATAACTACAAAGCTGCAATGTAGATGGAAGATGGCACTCCTTTTCTGTGAGATTCTCCTTGAACCTTGAAGCAATAATTGAAGCAAACAATATTTCGATGTCTGTGTTCTCAAGTGGAGATGTACATGAAACCATGGATAATACTCTATCATTTCCTTCAGAAATAACTGTTTGTTTTGGGGATTGGAGGCTGAAATCTTTTTCGCTGAGGTTGTCATTGCACCTGCCAATCTGACTTTTCACACTAATATTGGGTAGTACTTGCTTCTCTTTGTATTTTAATTGAACAGAGAGAGAATCATGATCATCTTTTGGAAGCATACTCTCAGACTCTTTTACTTTTTTTTGCAATAGAGATGGTTTTACACATTGTTTTGTACCCCAAATGCCATTGACTGAAACCTTTTGGGAACATTGAAGGGATACTTTTACCTTGAGTCTCTTATTGAACTCATCTATACTAGAAAAATCTATCATGATTTGGTTATTTTCCAAATGACTATCAAATGTAGGGTTTCCTAGGGAAGGGAAATGTGCAGCATCTCCTTCACTACTAGAAATTTGCTTCACATATTGAAGGTAGCAATAATTTTCTCTGAGATTGTCATTTGAGCTTTCTGTGTTGATCAAATCAGGTAATATTTCTATGTCTTAATTTTGAAATGAAGGTTTACATGATGGCGTAGACAAGATCAAATCATTTACTTCACAAATAAGACTCTGTTGTGCAGATTGAAGATGGCAACCATTTTTCCTGAAGTTCTCATTGAACCCATCACTCTCACTTTTCAGGCCAACCACATCAGAGATATCATTCTCATATGCAAGGATAGATGACAGAGTGGACATCATGTCATCATTTGCTTCGCTAATTGACTGTGCAAATAGGAGGAGGCCATCCTTTTTCTTTGGTTTCTCATTGAGACTTTTCACTCGAATCATATCAGCCATGCCTTCTAGTTTTTTCCTCGAGTCAGATATAGGCAAAAGCATATCGTGGCAATGTTTTACTCTCAAATTCTCGTTTGAACTTTCTGTATGGACAAAATCAGGCAAACTTTCAATGTATTCATTCTAAAATGAAAGCGGAAATCATTTTTCCTGCAGTTCTCAAAGAGTTCAGCACATCCTGGAAATTTGTCTATCCAATTTAGCTCAGTGGGCTCGGCCCTGTTAGTCTTCCCACTCCTCCTCATTTTCTTTCCCAAGGCTTCATGATGCTTCTATGTGGCTTTCGGAACCTGTTAGTGAATTCACAGCCTATTTTCCTCAAGTTTTCACAGTATTGGCAATCATTTCTCCCTTGAACTCTCACAAGCTGCTTGTCCTGAATTTTATACAGTCTATTCTATCATCAGTTCATGAAATGCTTTATGCCCAATTTGAATAATTTAGGTTAAACAAAGCACCAAATATCATTAATAGGGTTGTTCTGAACTTCATTAACATCAAACGATGTTCATTTAGACCTTTGGACTAATATCTCACCATTAGGAGTTTGCTGAATACATGAATTCATGTTTTCCTCTAACAATTTGACATAATCAGGCTTAACAGAAAAAACCCCAAATTAACAGGTCATGACCAAGGTCACGCAGGATACCTCACTCCAAGCTTGCTGCAGGTGTTAAAAGTTGATTCTTGGATTGGCTGAATGTCGAATTGAACGCTCCAGGTGTCTTCAAGTCTCCAGCTCACCTCTAACTGTCGCGCTGTGAAACCCTAATTTCCTTCAACTGCAAATTTCTGATTTTTTAGCAATGTGTCTCCCCCCAATGTCTCCACCAGCTTCGTAATCTTCAGTTTGAGAACCTCTTTCCCAAAAATCTTGCCTTATTCCACTCACTGTCATCATTTGCCATGAATTTGCATACAGTTGCCACGATCTCCCTCACATGATGACCAGACACCTGTTTCAATGATAAACTTGGAAAAACACGCATCAAATGTGATAACTGATGTAGTTAACACCTTAGGGACGAAACCCCCAAAAAAATCGGACTGAAAAATGACTATTTTGGCAAAAACGATTTTCCTGTAGCGTGCTAGGGTAACTTTTTCTAGCTAACGCTACAGGAATCCCTATTTTGTGATTTTTTAACCAAAACTCCAAACCAAGTGCTGTTTTTTTGGTAAATAACTTTAAGTAATGTCTTATTCTATTTATTTAGAACCTTTTAGAAATATATGCATTCGATAATCCCATAAAAACCTTGAAATTAATTAAATCAAGAAAAAATTAAAAAGAAAACCTGTAAAATCAACTATAAACCTAAGGCTAAAATCAATATATTTTAAAAGAAACCAAGGTCAAAACTTAAAAACAATAAGAAAAATCATATTTTTAAGATAAGCGAATGTTTCAAAAATAGAAAACAAAAACAGGCTATAACACTAACATTCTTACAAGAACAATGTGATGGTAAAGGAATGGAAGGGTTTGGCTAATTAATACCAACCTTTAAAAGTTTTGTCCAAGTGTGCATCAAACAATAGTTGGGTGAATGAAGCAACATTCATTGAACTTGTATCACACATTTAATATAAATGTAGATTGCACATGAAAATCAACATGCATGCACATGTCTCGTATGTTACTCTTTGGACTATACCTCTTTTTGTCATCAAGCATGGTCATTTTGAGTCATTGAAGAACAATTTTCAAATAAGGGTACTTAATAATGATGAACAAATCCTTCATATGGTAGATGTGAATCTTCAAGGATGAACACTCCTCCTTGATAGGATAGGAAACTCCTTGATATGGCATCAAATCCTCTAAATGCTAGATGGAAAATTTTCTTGAATTTCCTATCTTCTTGCCCCAAACACTACCCATCATTTAACACAGTGAATAAAAGGGATTACTTTGCAATGTTTCAAAGGAATGTTCCTACAGGAAATTGCTTCACATATTTCCTAGAACTGAAGATGATCATGCCCTTGTTTAAAAACAAACTAAGGTTTTATGTTGTACAAGTGAGACCCAATTTGGGAGGCGCAGGGAGGAATTTTAGATTTATACATTGTATCTACCAAACCTTAAGTCGAGGTCCTGTGATTTTAATAAATACACCCCAATTCAAGGTCCTCCTTTAAATGGAAACTTCTACTATGAGCACCGAAGGGTTTAGGAACAATGACTCTAGAAGATATGGTTTGTGTTTCTCACTTGAAAACGTAATTTGGGCACCATTATCTACTCTGCTAGAGTATACAGGGATTTTTAAGGGTCGACCACATTATCATGAAATCCAAGGTACAGGTGGGGGCTCCGTTAGGGAAAGAGAAGACAATGGCGGTGGGCCCGAGGTTTCGATTAGAATAAATTGTGGGGCCAAGGTTTTGATTAGGTATAATTTTTCTACAAAACCCTAAATATTTGCATCATTAGAGCCTTCAAGGATGCACCTCATTTTCATTTTAGGTTGTACCTTGTACCTTTAAATCTGATTTTTAGGGTAGTTGAGGGTCTATTTTGCTTATTGATTATTAACAGAAAATTCGAGGTGAATTTAGTTCTAGATTTTCTTAAAAATTAGCCATGTAATTTGTGCTTCTTCAATCTATCTTTAACTAGGTTGAATTTCAAAATTGTTTAAGAGTGGTTTGTTGGCATAATTAACATCATAAGAGCACTTTTATGAAATTCATCTAAGCAGATTCATATCTGGTACAATTTATGGGTTAGTTCAAGTTGCAAGTTCTTAGAAGCATTAAATTCACATTTTTCTCTTGCCTCTAACTATCTGTAATAGATATGTAGTCTATTGTCACTTTCAACCTAATTAATATTACAAAATACACTAGGTTGATAATGCATGCAAGTAACTAAGTGGTTCTCTGAAGTATTCCATGTAAAACCTAATTGCTTGTTCTATACTAGCCCTATTTTCACTCATTTTCATTCACATTAAAAGGCTGCAATTTGTTGTTGTTTTAATACACTTATTGTTGGTCAAATCCACACTATATAACAATAGTTCAGTTTCACTTTAAATATGGAAATTTAGGGTAATAATCGATATTCAAGTATCATCATCCAAAACCCTAAATCAATCTTGCATATGTCATAATCTAGCTCTGAAATTCAAATCGATCTTTTTATCCTAGACTTGAAGTATCTTCTACGAAGTTAATTCTAAAATCAACTATCCAAATTCATCCTCCATTAGAACCATCCATGTGACTTAGTTGAGATTAGGTAAACCCTCTTAGTGTTGGATCTTTATCTAAGCACTAAAATGAAGAGAAGTTGCTGAGGTGACAGTGGCGCCACTTCTAAAAGTTTCTCTTAGCTCGCTATGTGTGATTAAATAAACCAGAAAATCATGTTATCAACCCAAATGGCACTTCTCCATCCGAGTGCCGAATTTCTAGATGTTGGTACACAAAAAAACACTATATGATTGAAGTTTGCGTAAACACTATAGATGGGCATGACATGAGATGCATTTACCATTTAACCAGCTTGCCATTTTAATTTTCTATGTGTTGATTGCCATACATGACTAACTCCACTGAAACTAATGTACATACGTGACTATATATTTTGACAACCCGCATACTGTACGCAACTATTCTCATTGTAACCCGTGTACAGATCTATATGCGGGTTTCCTTTAAAGCTACTCGTGTGTCATACGCGGATTGCCTATATCAATAGTCATGTACACATCCATTCGACATTAAAAAATATAAAATGGCAAGTTTACCGGAGCTCCCCATCATGATAGATCAACAATGAAATAGACATCCTCTGAAGTAATCTCCAAGGACTCACCTTGAAGGTCAAACATGCCCAAGTCATGATCCCAATAATTTATCAGGAACTCTAAGAGGCGGACATTGGCTCGCATAGGTGAGGTACAAAAAAACTTTAACAACCCACTTGAACGTAAAACATTCATGGTGGGGGAACCTTGGAGTGCTTCTTGGTCCATATCTTCATGTTCGCGATCCCTCCACTCAAGCACCATCTTTTAACCTAGTAAACAAGAAATTGCAAACCTTTAGGTTCATATAAAATTTTGAAATTTTGACCCTATATGCTTCTTTTCCACCTCACGCAGTGTACGCGATTGTCTATTAAGGCATGTCATGTATTGTACGTGACCGCCCTTCGGGCAACCCATGTACAGAACGCGTGTACGCGACTTTTACTATAGCAAACCCGCGTACACAGCGTTGCTGTTTTGAGGGCACTTAAAAAAATGAAATTAGGGCTTAATTTTGATAATTTCTTGGGTCAAATTGAATAGCATGGAGTGTAGTATTACCTGACACTTTTGGATTTGGAAATGGTCCACTAGATTGTCCACACTGAGAAATTGAAGGTAGAGGTGAAAACTTGTCTTTTATGGCTAAAAATCCCAATGGTGAGTTTTTATTTAAGTTTTGAACTATTTAGAAAGGCATGGCTAACAAGGTCATCAAACTAACAGTGCAATGCTCATAGTGAAGGCCACTCAGCAAGACAAAATCTATAGAAAGATAGAGACAAGCAAACCCTAACCCAAAAATTTTGTTACTCAAGCTTGTACATGACTGTGTATAAGATCAACCCATGTACTGTACGTGACTGTGCTATAGAGCAACCCGTGTACATAGACCTCTGTACATGACTGTGTGCAAGAGAAATCCGTGTACAGGAGTTAAAGTTTTCAAAAAAAAGAAAAATTATCAAGGAATTCAAAGCACCACTACAAATCTGAACCAAGACAAGACACCACACCATGAATCAAGGCAAATACTGGGCACTGATCTACAAAATTAACCCACAGCAGTCTGGGCTCCCCAGTGGAGTCACCAGTTCTGTTGTTCAAAAATAAACACCCTTGTAACCTAGGGTCTGGGGTTACCAACGTACTTCTAAAACTTGCAGATTATCAGCTTTAAAGTACAGAAAGGCAATAGGAAGAAATGTTGGAATCACCCAATTACCAACGGTTGATCCAAGATTTGTCTTCTCCCTCTTTGCTTCTCTCCAAATATTTCATGGATGCACCTCCTTCACCTGCAAAGAGCAAATTCTCCAAGTACAATATTATACATGTATATATGACAGGTTAGATAAACAATATATATAGTTCTTAATCAAATATATTTATCAAACCCTAATACATGAAAGAGATTCAACACAAAGTTGGAAGAAGAATTCTCTTTATTAACAATCAGTGAATGAGATAAGTGTACAACACAACGCCTGAGACAAGGACTCCTCTGCAATCAAAGGACTATGAGTTCTGCTACTCCAAAGACTTCTGAAGATATACCACCAACATAAATTTGCTCTCCAAGATTGATTCTATTAATGCCCTCCCTAAGGCCTCTATTTATACTTTGGGAAATATAGTAGTTTTGAAGGTTGAGACAGTTGAGATGGTTAATGATTAAGGCTCAACTAATCTACATTAATCGTGTTTTATATTTTTTAATGTCGAATGGATGTGTACGTGACTACTGATATAGGCAACCCACGTATGACACACGAGTTTCTTTAAAGGAAACCCACGTACATATATGTACGCGGGTTACAATGAGAATAGTCGCGTACAGTATGTAGGTTGTCAATAGATATAGTCACATATGCACATGAGTTTCAGTGGAGATATTCGCGTACGGAAATCAACACATAGAAAATTAAAATGGCAAGTTGGTTAAAGGGTAAATGTGTTGATGTATATGTAACTTCGGAATGTATTCTTCTATGTATTGTAACCCGATGTTTATTCCGGGATGTTTCTATTATGTATTTGAGTCATGTGGTCATGCCCCGATGTTCCGATCGGGAGGATTAATAATGTAATCAAGTCATATCAAGTCATTAGGTAAGTCCCCACAGTTTCGGGGCACTTGATTTATTATACACTAATTAAGGTGTAGGCTCGGGTAGTAATTATTAGGTTGAGCCTACGCGTGAAAAGGAAATCCAAGTGAACGGATGAATATAAATAGAGAGTGAGAGTCTCTCTATTTATCAATTGTGAAATACATCACTTGCTCTCCCAAGTGTGGCGCACTACTGAAGAAGGAAATTTTGGGACTAGACAGAAGACAGAAGACTATTACTGTTTTGGGAGATCTCTTACTGTTTTGGTGTTGATTCTATCTTAGAGGAAGTTGCGGGGTTTTCTCCTTTATGGTTTCCCTGAGGAAAACTCTTTGTGTCTCTTGTCTCTTGTGATGTGCTTATGTTTTATTGATGTGCTTGTTATTCTCTCAGTGAAAAGATCCTAAGATCATAATGCTAGCTTAATGTGATAAAAAACTAACATGGTATCAGAGCTAACCTGAGAAGAAGACATTGTGCAGCTACAGGAACTAGGGCTTCCTAGTTTGTGGATATTCCTCCACAGATTTTCAGCAAAAGTAAGGTGGAACAACTCTCCTCCTTAGGGCGCATCTTTCTGTCGAAGCAGAATTTGATTCCGAGCATTTTCAGTCTTCGATGCGGAAATTAGGGATTTCTACAGAAGATGAATTTTTTGAGTGAGACCAGCATAGGATTGTTCTCCTCATAAAAACCAAAGTTTAGAGACCTGGATCAAGAAATTTGGTTGGGTGAAACTCAGGAAAAGTCAAACCCTAGTTTGACCCTGAGCTAGGAGAAACCCTAAATACTAAAACTGCTAAGTTTTGGTACAGTCGCTATATTCTGAGAGTAGCAAAGTCTCAGAAGCTAAACATTGCAAGGGCCGAATACAAAATCCCGATGAAGCGTGTGTCCAAAAAACAGACTCATATTCGTTGTACTCCAGGAGATATGATCTCTCCAAGTTAGGGTTCCATCCTCTTCCATAATTCATCCCTAAACAGGACATCTGGGGAGATCTACAATATCTTGAGCTACAGAGGTCCAAATGGAATTCTTGAAGATGTTCCAGAAAGGGCACAGACTGTAATTTCGGTGGTCCAAATATCAGACTCAGAAGATGAACCAGTGACACGTGGAATGCCGTACAACTTCATTGTTCTGAACAGTCTTGTAACAGGTCACCTTGGGAAAAGGATCATAAATCCCAAATGGTGAAACCAATTCTGATGAAACCTATGGTGTTGGATCAGGGACATGCGAGGTTTCCTTAGTGAGAAATTTTAGACATAGAGAATTAGTAATTCAGGAGCTATCACAGAAACAGTAACATGAATTTCTGTAGAAGAAATCAGAAAATTAGGGCTTCCTGTTACGGGAGCTTCCCTCCACTGTTTTCAGAAAAGGAGTACATTGGAAAGCTCCATTTGAAGATATCTATCTGTTTATCCAATAAGATCTGAAAGATTCCAAGTTTTGAAAATTAGGGTTTCTATGACAAACCCTAGATCAGCAAACTACGGGACAAGGACGGACACCTCAAATCGGTAAGATCTAATCCTTTGCTATTTTCATTTGAGGTTCTCATTTCAATATCACATCAGCTTGGTGACAAGCTTTGGGAAGTTGACAACTTCCAAACATAGAAGTATTTGATCTCTCTGAAGAAAATGTATTGAACAACTACATGAGTATAGAGGTTCCAGTTTCAGAGGGAGACGAGGTTAGAAGCCTTTCACAAGAAGAACTTGGTCAAGGCCAAAGAAGACGTCATGCTCATGCTACAGAGGATGATGAACCATCCAGAAAGAGATCCAGATATGAAAGTGAAGATTCTTCAAGCAAGGATGAATATGTTCTGATATCAGCTCTCACAGGTAACATTACTCATGGAAATGATGATTGGCTTATAGACAGTGGGGCTTCCAAACATATGACAGGATTCAAGGAATCCTTTGTAAGACTATCAAAACATGAATCACCTCACAAGGTGAAACTAGGAGATGACTACCAATATCCAATAAAAGGTAGTGGAGAATCTTTTAGACTCTGGTAAGTCTCTAACAATGAAAGAAGTATTGCTTGTTCTAGGACTCAAGAAGAACCTTCTCTCCATTCCAGCATTGATGCAAAAGGAATGCGGGTTGCATTCATAGATGGTCAATTCATCATATGGCCAAAAGGAAAGACTATTGATGATGCGGTAGTGATTGGAGAACATTTTGAAGGGCTATCCAGAACAATCCTTGATCCATGAAACAGTAGAGCCAAATGAGATTTGGCATAGAAGGCTTGCACATGTGCACTACAGAGCACTACCTATTGCAAGCAAAGCTGTTGAAGGACTTCCAGAATTCTAAGAAAAGCATGATGGAGTTTGCAAAGGATGTGCGAAAGGGAAGAATACAAAGAAGAA
>LPNX010323520.1:0-17255 GCA_001517045.1 Pseudotsuga menziesii | reverse complement strand
AGAGCTATGCTTCATGATCAAGATCTACCTATGCATCTTTGGGCTGAAGCTGCTAGAACAGCAGTGTATGTATAGAACCGTACTCCACATAGAGTACTCAAGAACAAGACTCCTGAAGAAGTCTTCTCCGGCAAGAAACCAGAAGTTAGCCATCTCAGAATATTCGGTTGTCCCATGTACATACATATGCCAAAAGAGAAGAGAACAAAACTAGATCCTTCAAGAAAGAAGGGCATATTTGTGGGTTACTCTGAAAGCTCGAAGGCTTACAGAATCTACTTTCCAGGATACAAGAATATTGACGTCAGTAGGGATGTAACATTTGATGAAGACACAGCTTACAACAAATCCAGAAAGAGACCTACTGAAGAACCTGAAGAAGCAGAAGCAGAAGCACCTAGGATCCATTATACAATCATGAATGAAGCTAAAGGCTCAAGAAGGAGTCTACCGTCAAAACAAATAAAGATAAGTATTCAATTGTCATTTCATTATATTATTTTGTTATGCATTTGTTTATATTCAGTTATTGTATTATGCATGATAGGATGTTTGCATTAATTATAGAATACTACTAATATGCATGTGATGGGTAAGTAGCTCATGGTGCTATACAAATTCTCCATTGCTACTTATCTAGAATGAAACCTCTTTGCTGACATATTGGATTAGTGCACAATCTCAATGTTGTCCTGGTAGAGATGGAAGGCATCTAGAAAGTTTCAGTGAGATATGGATGAATGTTGTATTGGCTAAAGTAGTTGCATGATCATATATTTATGCATAATAACTTGCCAGTATAAATATTCCTTATGAAATGTTTCTAACCATACAATTGCATTTGACTTGTAGGAAAGACCACATACATAATCTCCTACAAGCAAAGGAGAATGAAGACTTGTTTTGAAGGAAAAGTGACGACGGTTCAAAGACAAAGAATAATATGACGAGTGCAATGACATCATTGATGCAGAACCTTCCAGCCACCAAGAAGAAAGGAAAGACCAGTTCAAGAAGAATGATGTCAGGGTGCAGTATCGAGACCTGAAGAGAAGTACATAGTTCCATCATACAGTAGATGGAAATATCGTGGGATACAAAGCAATATTCGTAGCACGAGGCTTCTCACGAAAATAAGGCCTAGACTACAAAGAGACATTTGCAGACAGTAAGAGTTTAAACACATACATGATGAGCCTGATGAAGATCTTAACCTTTGCAACAAGGTTGAAGATGTAAGTCTATACACTAGATGGTCACATAGAATATTAGTAGCATAGGAAGCTACTTGTCACTCTAGTACAGAATTTTTTCAGTGCATAGAGCACAGAAGACAGAGGGAGTATGATACTCTGCTTCAGAGGGAGTGACTATAGAATATATTGAGGTTCGACATGATACGACAGGTTGGGCAGATTACTAATGACTCTAGGCTTTACTGAGAGTAAAGAAGATTTCAACCTTTGCTTCAAGGTTGAAGATGGAAGACCAGTGATGTTCCTGCTATGTGTCAATGCACTATTTTTCTAGGTATGGAGGTGTGACAGAGTACAGATGGGATATTCCTTGGACAAGGGAAGTATGCAGTAGAAATCCTGAAGAGATTTGGGATGATGGACTGCAAGGCGATGGCCACACCTATGGCATCGAACCTGAAGCTATTGAGTGATGCTTCGTCAGAGTCGGTTGATGCTACGATGTATCGTCAAATGATTGGGTCATTGATGTACCTGACGAACACGAGACCAGACATTTGCTTTGCTGTGAACACCTTGAGCCAGTACTTGACAGATCCGAGGAGTGTTCACTTGACAGCTGCAAAGCATATTCTGAGGTACCTGAAGGGTACAATTGATTATGGGCTCAAGTACGATGTGAATCAGAAGATTAACCTGGAAGGTTATGTTGATTCATATTGGGCAGGAAGTGCCATCAATAGGAAAAGTACTTCACGATGTTGCTTCAGTATGGGATCAGGTATGATCTCTTGGTTTAGCAGGAAGCAATCCTGTGTGGCACTGATTACGGCTGAAGCAGAGTATGTCACAGCTTGTTCAGCTAGTTGTGAGGCAGTATGGCTGTGAAAGCTACTGTCTGATATATTTGATCTCCAGTTAGATGCTACTTGTATACATTGTGACAACCAGAGTTGCGTGAAGTTGTCAGAGAATCCAGTGTTTCATGACAAGTCAAAGCATATTGAGATCAAGTATCACTATATCAGGGATATGGTGCAGAGAGGAGCAGTGAATCTCCTGTATGTTGCGACGGAGGAACATATAGCTGATGTATTGAAGAAGCCATTGGCTAGGCTGAAGTTCGAGTACTTCAGAGAGAGACTTGGTGTTCTCCAGATCGAGGCTTCCTCCCAGAGAAAGTGATGAGACCCATAGCCATTCTGACATGGTGAGAGGATTGGTTCCTTCCATGGTCAGATGTAAGGGCTGAGCCATTTTCTCATGGTGAGAGGATTGGTTCCTTCCATGTCAGATATGAGTGCTGAGATCCATAGCCATTCTGACGAGTAGGTCAGATATAAGGTCTGAGCCATTCTGTCATGGTGGTAGGGTTGCTCCCTTCCATGTCAGATATGAGTGCTGAGATCCATAGCCATTCTGACGAGTAGGTCAGATATAAGGTCTGAGCCATTCTGTCATGGTGGTAGGGTTGCTCCCTTCCATGTCAGATATGAGTGCTGGCCATTCTGTCGAGCAGGACAGATGTAAGACCAATTGCCATTCTAGGAATGGAGGCACCTAGTCAGTTACCAGGAACACTCAGTGTAAGAACTGAGTAGCCATTCTGATGTGATAGAGGGATGTGTTCCCACTTGGTCAGATGTAAGGGATGAACCATTGTGCTCATGGCTAAAGGATTAAGTTCCTTCCATGTCAGATGTGAGTGTTGGCCATTCCGACGAGCAGGTCGGATGTAAGGGCAACTACCATTCTCAAGGAGAATGGAGGCGCCTGGTCAGTTACCAGGTAGCTCAGTCAAGGAGGACTGGGGGCCATTCTGATATGATTGTTGGGATGTGTTCCCCTCATGATCAGATATGAGTGCATGCCCTTCCATCATTGTGAGCAGGATGTGTTCCCGCCTGGATGGATGTAAGTGCTGAGCCTTGTCACAGATGATAGTAGGTGTGTCCTATCATGCTGGTGACTGTAAGTGCCGTGCCATTTCACAGATGATAGTAGGTGTGTCATATCATGCTGGTGACTGTAAGTGCAGTGCCTTTTCACAGATGGTAGTAGGTGTGTCATAACATGCTGGTGATTGTAAGTGCAGAGCCTTTTCACAGATGGTATTAGGTGTGTCCTACCATGCTGGTGATTGTAAGTGCAGAGACTTTTCACAGATGGTAGTAGGTGTGTCCTACCATGCTGGTGATTATAAGTGCTGAGCCTTTCCACAGATGGTAGTAGGTTTGTCCTACCATGATGGTGGATGTGAGCGTTGTGCCTTTCCATAGATGATAGTAGGTGTGTCCTATCATGCTGGTGGTTGTAAGTGCTGAGCCATTTCACAGATGATAGTAGGTGTGTCCTATCATGCTAGTGAATGTGAGTGCTGGGCCTTTCTGATGGGATTGTAGTTTACTACATGATCAAATGTGAGTGCTGGGTGTGCCTTTCTGAAGAGCAGGTCAGATGTAAGTGTTGGGCGAAGACCTACATGAGGGTAGGCCTACAACCAGCATGAAAAAGGGCTGGCTCTGCAGAACTTCCTATGACGAGAAGAATCATGAGATAGCACTAGTGTTGATCCAGATCCACTAATGATGATCCAGCAGTGATGATCCAGATCGAGAGATGATCCAGATCCAGATCTAGATCGAGTGATGATCCAGATCCAGTCCAGTGATGTTGATCCAGATCGAGAGATGATCCAGATCCAGTGATGTTGATCCAGATCGAGAGATGATCCAGATATAGTGATGATGTTTGATGATGATCTAGATCGAGAGATGATCCAGATCCAGTGATGATGATCCAGATCGAGAGATGATCCAGATCCAGTGATGATGATCTAGATCGAGAGATGATCCAGATCCAGTGATGATGATCCAGATCGAGAGATGATCCAGATCCAGTGATGATGATCTAGATCGATAGATGATCCAGATCCAGTGATGATGATCCAGATCGAGAGATGATCCAGATCCAGTGATGATGTTCTATGTTGATCCAGATCGAGAGATGATCCAAATCCAACAAAGATGACTTGAAGATGAAGATGACTTGAAGACGAGATGATCCAGCTGATACAGAGAAGAAGACCAGTGCTGAAAATTGTGTCGAAAGAATACCTTCCTAGTTAAGAGGGAGTGTTGATGTATATGTAACTTCGGAATGTATTCTTCTATGTATTGTAACCCGATGTTTATTTCGGGATGTTTCTATTATGTATTTGAGTCATGTGGTCATGCCCCGATGTTCCGATTGGGAGGATTAATAATGTAATCAAGTCATATCAATTCATTAGGTAAGTCCCCATAGTTTCGGGGCACTTGAGTTATTATACACTAATTAAGGTGTAGGATCGGGTAGTAATTATTAGGTTGAGCCTACGTGTGAAAAGGCAATTCAAGTGAACGGATGAATATAAATAGAGAGTGAGAGTCTCTCTATTTATCACTTATGAAATACATCACTTGCTCTCCCAAGTGTGGTGCACTACTGAAGAAGGAAATTTTGGGACTAGACAGAAGACAGAAGACTACTGCTGTTTTGGGAGATCTCTTACTGTTTTGGTGTTGATTCTATCTTAGAGGAAGTTGCGGGGTTTTCTCCTTTATGGTTTCCCTGAGGAAAACTCTTTGTGTCTCTTGTCTTTTGTGATGTGCTTATGTTTTATTGCTGTGCTTGTTATTCTCTCAGTGAAAAGATCCTAAGTTCATAATGCTAGCTTAATGTGATGAAAAACTAACAAAATGCATCTCATGTCATGCCCATCTATAGTGTTTATGCAAACTTCAATTCTATAGTGTCCTTTTGTGTACCAACATCTAGAAATTCAGCACTCGGACGAAGAAGTGCCATTTGGGGAGTCCTATAAAGGGATAGCTTGTAAAAAGAGACCAAAATGACGCTCAATTTGGCGTGAAAAATAGCTAAAAAGATTCCACTATACCTAAGACAGCTGCATCATGAGTATCGAAAGACAAAATAGGTTCTAAATAGGGATACTCATGAGAGGAAAGCCCTATCCATGGAAGAACAATGGTAAATACGAGGAGCTAATGGTTAAAAATACCATAGTCCGTGGGAAGAATGTTAATTGCTAGGTTTAAGATGGAGTAGGTATAAATTCAAAATGCATGTGAAACGATAAAAACCATCCTATATGAGAAAAAAACACCTTAAAACTATGATAAACCTGTTACAAGGCAAAAAAAATATGGTATTAGTTTTATAAATTGTGAACTATAGGGAAAAAACCCACTTGGAAAAAAAAATTCTATAAATAGTTCAAAACTTAAATAAAACCTCACCATTTGGATTTTTAGCCATAAAAGACAAGTTTTCACCTCTACCTTCAATTGCTCGGTGTGGAAAATCTGTTGGACCATTTCCAAATCCGCAAGTGTCAGGTAATACTACACTCCATGCTCTTCAATTTGATTCAAGAAATTATCAAAATTAAGCCCTAATTTCATATATTTAAGCGTCCTTAACAAAGAAATGTTGTGTACGCGAGTTTGCTATAGTCAAAGTCACGTACATGCGTTCTGTACGTGGGTTTCCCCATGTTTCTTGAAGGACAGTCGCATACAGTACACGACATGCCTTAATAGACAATCGCGTACGTTGCGTGAGGTGAAAAAGAAGCATATAGGGTCAAAATTTTGAAATTTTATATGAAACTAAAGGTTTGCAATTGATTGTTTACTAGGTTACAAGGGTGTTCATTCTTTAACAAACCGAGGATCCTTATCCAAATCAATAACCATAAAAGTTTCAGGAACCTTACAACCACGCCTAACCAACTCCTCGTCTTTAGGGTGTAATTTTGTCATAATTACTATACCATTCATAAGATGGGTAGTTGCATTCTTCCCTCCTTCAACATAATAAACTCCAATCAAATATTCAATGAAATCTGCTAATATCTTTGCTTCATAGAACCCTGTAACAACTGGAATCGCCCTAAATCTCTCCATCCTCCATTGGATCATTCTCAAACTCTTGAAGATGAACATTGTTATGTGTATCAGTTTCATTCCATGGGATTTATTCCACATCATCCATAACATCTGCATTCATGAAGTATGAGATGCCCCACAACCTATGTCCTTTCATTATTGGAAAAACAATGGTACATAACTACGAGACATTATTGGAT
The DNA here is from genome assembly GCA_001517045.1 of Pseudotsuga menziesii. Classification (NCBI taxonomy): domain Eukaryota; kingdom Viridiplantae; phylum Streptophyta; class Pinopsida; order Pinales; family Pinaceae; genus Pseudotsuga; species Pseudotsuga menziesii. The sequence continues at coordinate 10,907 of LPNX010323520.1, read as the reverse complement.
TGCCTAGTAAATACCCAAATGGAAAATTTTAGTTGAAATCATGGTTCTCTCCTCTAACCAAAAAGACTCCCAAGAAAAAACATAGTTACATTCCAAACAAATAAGTCCATACCATTAGCCCTAACATGATGGATGACTTGGATATTACCATTGAAGGCTTAAAACAGAAACTAATACAAGGTAGCTTAAGAAGAGACGATGCACTAACAGAGGTTATCCAACTAAGGTCATCTATGGAATAAATGGAGAAACAAATGAAGAAATTGGAACTGTATTGCTAGGATCAGAAGTATGCATTGAACCAAGATGAAGTTGGTATTACAAGTTCCCAGGGGTATAATTTACATAACCATGGATTCACAATGAAATTCCATGACTACAAAGCTATATCATATGATACAATGGTAGAACCCTTCCTTCAGACTGTAGTAGGATCAATATTTGCAATGAGATAGTTATGCAAGAGTATTCTAACATTCTTACAAGAACAATGTGATGGTAAAGGAATGGAAGGGTTTGGCTGATTAATACCAACTGTCAAAAAACATTTCCAAGTGTGCATCAAATAATAGTTGGGCGAATGAAACAACATTCATTAACCTTTTATCACACCTTTTAATATTAATGTAGATTGCACATGAAAATCAACATGCATGCACATGTCTCCTATGTTACTCTTTGGACTATACCTCTTTTTGTCATCAAGCATAATCATTTTTAGTCATTGAAGAACAATTTTCAAATAAGGGTACTTAATAATGTTGAACAAATCCTTCATATGGTAGATGTGAATCTTCAAGGCTGAACACTCCTCCTTGATAGGATAGGAAACTCCTTGATATGGCAACAAATCCTCTAAATGATAGATGGAAAATTTTCTTGAATTGCCTATCTTCTTGCCCCAAAAACTACCCATCATTTAACACAGTGAATAAAAGGGATTGCTTTGCAATGTCTCAAAGGAATGTTCCTACAGGAAATTGCTTCACATATTTCCTAGAACTGAAGATGATTATGCACTTGTTTAAAAACAAACTTAGGTTTTATGTTGATCTACAACTTGTACAAGTGAGATCCAATTTGGGATGCCCAGGGAGGCCTTTTAGATTTACACATTGTATCTATGAACTTAAGTTGAAGTCCTATGATTTTAACAAATACACCTCAATTCAAGGTCCTGCTTTAATTGGAAACTTCTACTACGAGCACCAAAGGGTTTAGGAACAATGGCTCTAGAAGATATGGTTTGTGTTTCTCACTTGCAAACATCATTTGGGTGCCATTATCTGCTTTGCTGGAGTATACAGGGATATTTAGGGGTCAACCACATTATCATGAAATTTAGGGTGCATGTGGGGTCTCTATTAGGGAAAGAGAAGAAGATGGTGGTGGGCCTGAGGTTTCGATTAGAATAAATTGTGGGGCTAAGGTTTTGATTAGACATAATTTTTCTGCAAAACCCTAAATATTTGCATCATTAGAGGCTTCATGGATGCATCTCATTTGCATTTTAGGTTGTACCTTGCACCTTTAAATCTGATTTTTAGGGAAGTTGAGGGTCTGTTTTGCTTACTGATTATTAACAGAAAATTCGAGGTGAGTTTAAATCTAAATTTTCTTAAAAATTAGCCATGTTTGTGCTTCTTCAATGTATCTTTAACTGGGTTGAATTTCAAAATTGTTTAAGAGTGGTTTGTTGGAATAATTAACATCATAAGAGAACTTTTATGAAATTCATCTAAGCAGATTCATATCTAGTACAATTTATGGGTTAGTTCAAGTTGCAAGTTCTTAGAAGCATTAAATTCACATTTTTCTCTTGCCTCTAACTATCTATAATAGATTTGTAGTCTATTGTCACTTTCAGCCTAATTAATATTACAAAATACACTAGGTTGATAATGCATGCAAGTAACTAAGTGGTTCTCTAAAGTATTCCATGTAAAACCTAATTGCTTGTTCTATACTAACCCTATTTCCATTCATTTTCATTCACATTAAAAGGCTGCAATTTGTTGTTGTTTTAATACACTTATTGTTGGTCAAATCCACACTATATAAAAGTAGGCCAGTTTCACTTTAAATATGGAAATTTAGGGTAATAATTGATATTCAAGGATCATGATCCAAAACCCTAAATCAATCTTGCATATGTCATAATCCAGCTCTGAAATTCAAATCGATCTTTTTATCCTAGACTTGAAGTATCTTCTACGAAGTTAATTCTAAAATCAACTATCCAAATTCATCCTCCATTAGAACCATCCATGTGACTTAGTTGAGATTAGGGAAACCCTCTTAGTGTTGGATCTTTATGTAAGCACTAAAATGAAGAGAAGTTGTTGAGCTAACAGTGGTGTCACTTCTAAGAGTTTCTCTTAGCTCTCTATGTGTGATTAAATAAACCAGAAAATCATGTTATCAACCCAAATAGCACTTCTTCGTCCGAGAGATGACTTTCTATATGTTGGTACACAAAAGGACACTATATGATTGAAGTTTTCCTAAACACTATAGATGGGCATGACATGAGATGCATTTACCCTTTAACCAGCTTGCCATTTTAATTTTCTATGTGTTGATTTCCATACATGACTATCTCCACTGAAACTCGCATACATACATGACTATATCTGTGGACAACCCGCGTACTGTACGCGACTATTCTTATTGTAACCCGCGTACAGATCTGTACACAGGTTTCCTTTAAAGTAGCTTGTGTTTCATACATGGTTTTCCTATATCAATTGTCACATACACATCCATTCGACATTAAAAAATATAAAATGGCAAGTTTACCGGAGCTCCCCATCATGATAGACCAACAATGAAATAAACATCCTCTGAAGTAATCTCCAAGGACTCACCTTCAAGGTCAAACATGCCCAAGTCATGATTCCAATAATTTATCAGGAACTCTAAGAGGCAAACATTGGCCCACATAGGTGAGGTACAGAAAAAATTTAGCAACCCACTTGAACGTAAAACATTCATGGTGGGGGCATCTTGGAGTGCTTCTTGGTCCAAATCTTCATGTTCGCGCTCCCTCCACTCAAGCACCATATTTTAACCTAGTAAACAAGCAATTGAAAACCTTTAGGTTCATATAAAATTTCAAAATTTTGACCCTATATGCTTCTTTTCCACCTCACGCAGCGTACACGACTGTCTGTTAGGACATGTCGCGCACTGTACGTGACTGTCCTTTGGGAAAACCACGTACACAACGCATGTACGCAACTTTTACTATAGAAAACTCGTGTACACAACGTTGTTGTTTTGAGGGTGTTTAAAAATATGAAATTAGGGCTTAATTTTGATAATTGCTTGGATCAAATTGAAGAGCATGGAGTGTAGTATTACCTGACATTTGCGGATTTGGAAATGGTCCACCAAATTGTCCACATCGAGCAATTGAAGGTAGAGGTGAAAACTTGTCTTTTATGTCTAAAAATACAAATTGTGAGTTTTTATTTAAGTTTCTATATCAGTAGCTCAGGTTGCTCTTGTACATAGTCGCGTACAAGCCTGAGTAACAAAATTTTTGGGTTAGGGTTTGCTTGTCCCTGTCCTTCTATAGATTTTGTCTTGATGAGTGGCCTTCACTATGAGCATTGCACTATGAGTTTGATGACCTTGTTAGCCATGCCTTGTGAATTCTTGTAATCCCTTGAGTTCTTATTGTTTGGATTGTCTGTCTGTTAGCAACTTGAAGTGGATTTTCCTATTGGGTAATAGCTTTAAGTGCTGGTTGTCTGAATCAGTGATCAGGGTTCCAGACACTATATATTCCATTATATTTTCGAATAGTATTGGCTTGTCACTTGCCTTTGATTGAGTTCAGTGATTTCTATTCATTGTGCCTTCCCAAGCTAGGGTTCCAAGTCTTCCTTAGGTGGTTGATCTTTGGTTCTATGAATCTGCTTTAATTCATTTTGCTTATTTTATACAGTTAGTTTATTCAAGAATACTCAAGTATTGTGCATTTAGGTGCATAGTAGTCTTTGACCAATTTGAAAAGTGAAAAGAAAACATTAGAAACTTTTGCATTTGATTTGCATACAGTAGTTTTGTTTTCAATTTTCAAATATAATCTCAAAAATTACAAAAATATAGTCTTAGTTTACTCTTTATTCGTTGCATTTTCATCAGTTTACATTTACAAAAAAAAGAAAAGAGAAGCTTGTTTTTTAAGTAGTATAATTTGCTTTGGAAGTATACACCTATTGTTTTTTACATTTCTTATCGAGTCAAAAACATCATAGTCTTTCACTCCACTTGCCTTCTCAGTAAAAAATAGCCCTTAAAATGAACGCAATAATTAAAATTTATTAGTAATTTTTGTTTTTTTAGGGCCATACACCTACTAGCTTAGGCTAGGCTTGTGGGATAGGAAGTGTAACCTCCCCATAAGTATTTAAATTCAGACATAGTGGGCCAATCGATAGGTAAATCCTTCTCTTTATCAATAGTATCTGGGAAGCTCCTCTCAAATGGGAGTCAAGCACGAGGCCACATGGAGGCATTGGATTGAGGAGATAACCTCTGATTCCTTGTCGAATGTAAACTAGGGTTTTTACGCATCTAGGGAATCTCTCCTAGACAAATTTTCAGGCTCATCTACCCTGCCCATGCGTACGAATCAGGCTTGCGACTGTCACCCCAGACTGTTGGTATAGTTAAGGTAGCCTCTAGTCTCTTGACATCTAAGGTTCATACATGGGTAAACTGGAAGGCTATTTCTGGTTCATATTGGACGGGCTTGGAAGGTAACCTTTGTAGAAAGTGTAGGAGGGCGGTGGGTGATTCCTCCGCTTGTGCCCAAGAACCTCTTCAAGGACACCAAGCAACTATCTTTCAGCTTTTTTTTGAGAAAGCATATCTTTTACCTTTGCTGACTGTTGAGACTTTAGGATTTTTCGTAGTAATTTCTCTATGGTTTGTCTGTGTTTAGTTGACCTTAGGGTTTGAATTGTCAAATTTACAATCATGGAGGGCCAACCTATCAAAATTTCATGAAGGTTGCAAAACCTTCATCCTCTTATCAAATTGGAACCTCCACCTCCCCCTCAAAGGCGGAGATTGGACACCGACGGTTCATTTGAACCGATAGGAGTCAGTGAAGTTTCAGGAAAACCAGAACTTAGGGAAAATCGTCTTAATTTAAACATAGTTGAGATAGAAGACTTGCAGGCTGACGAGTTTGTAAGGAATTTTAATACACCTCTGACTGATTTAAATGATCCTGTGATCATTCAGGTTCCTCCTTTTGATCCACCCGTGATTGGTGTCCCTAAGGGTAGAATAATGTCTAGTACAGGAGAAAGTTCTTTCATTTTCACCTTAGCCATCCCAGCTGAAGGGGTGCTACCTCCCCCAGTAAGTACCCCTAGATCAAGCATACTTACTACGCCCTTAACTCCAGCGAGTCGAGTGGTCCAACCATCGGTTCCCACAAGCCTAGCAGGTGCTTCTGGTGGTATGGTCACTGGGATCCCCAGTGTACCTACAGTTCCAACCTCCTTCACACACACTGCCGAGAATGGTCCTATAGGATCCTCGGCTTTTGTCCAAGGATTTCCTTGGAATGGGGAGCACATACCCCCATCCAATCCATACGTAGCCCCACCACCCTCTTATTTAGGGGTGCAGTTTGGGAACACTAACCCTTATGGTTAAGGTTTCCAAACCCTGGTCTCTGCTCCATTCATGAGCTCTCCCTTTTCACTTTTTAGCAGAGGGATATCTGCTCCTGTATTTCAAACCCCAGTTTCGACTGGGAGAGCCATAACCTCTTATACTGCACCTCACACTAACAATCCAGTGGCTTATGGATGGAATCTATTTCAAAGTAACCCATCCACTTCGCAACTGGCGGCAGGGGGCAACCCCACCTTTACATATGGGAATTTGGGGGCAAGTTGCTCTAATCCCTAAAATGGCACTTTTAGTGCTCCGGTTCAACCTAAGATTCCTTTCCTGACAACGTTAAACTTGCCAAATTTGTCTAAACTAATGAACGACCCAGTGAGGCATGATCCCTCCTGGCCACCTGTACCCACCAAGTTGCCCTCGGACATCCCAAAATTCGAAGGCAAAGTTGGTGAAGATCCTAGGGCTCATGCCACCACTTTTCATTTATGGTGTTCTTCCAACTCACTGAATGAAGATTCAGTTCGGTTGAGGCTTTTCCAAAGAACATTGACGAGTACTGCAGCAAAATGGTACATTGAGTTTCCTTCTTCCGCGTTTAGTAGTTTTTGGGACTTGGCTAACGCATTCCTTAGCCACTTCCAGCTTCCTGTCTGATATGATTTCAAAATAGACTTGTTATCTACCTTCCGGCAGAACAAGGCTACCCATATCTTGGATCACATCCAAGAATAGAGGAGGCGAAAGAGCCTTATTAAAGCCACTATTCCTCCTGAGTTCTTACTAGAATGGTTCCTTAAATCACTATTGCCTTATATATCTAAGGATGTATCTACTTCAGGAGTGACAAGGGAGGAAGAAGATATCCTCAGGGCCTAGAAACTAGATCTGATATATTCTCAGTCTGGGATCTTATATGATATTATCCCTGAGGCACCGAGGCCAACACACGATACAGAGAAACCTAAGCCTGGACCCCATGCCGATGGTGTGGTTGGTTCTGTTAATTCTCCCACTGTAGAATCTTTGGCCAAATAGCTCCATCAGCTATCCGTCAAACATTCTATGGTGGAGGAAGCAAAGGATACCCCCTCACCCCAAAATGGAAATGTTTTTGCATCAACCTCTCAGAAGGGAAATCAGCAACCCGGTGGGAAAAAGAAGAGAGGAAAGAAAGGGGAGGGAAATCAAAACAAGCAGAAACCCACAAACAATGCTGATGGGGGAAAGAAAGAAAAGAAAAAAGTGAAATTCCCATGTAAGTTGCGCCATGAGGATCACCTCACCCATCTTTGTCCCCTTATGGAACAGGCTCAGAAGCTGTTAAAATCTCAACAACCGGCTGTCCTGAAGGATTCATTTCCCCAAGGGCAGAATTTTGCTTCAGCTTCAAATGTAGCAGGGGGCACTCCAAATGCCCCTGACCCCAATTATATCAACATGGTTAGATCTTAAAATTTGCTACAGATCAAGAATAAGAACTATGAAAAAGAGACCTTTGAGAAGGGTAAGTCTATAGGTGAAACTTCTAACCCTCTCACGATCGAGAAACCTGCCAAAATTATGCCCAAGATACCGAAAGGTGTCTTTAAGAAGACCTTGCATAATCCTAATGCTAGGGTTGCATCCAACTACTCTATGGTTGAATTCTTAGCCTATACACCTTGTACGATGTCAGCTTTAGAGATGTTACAGAGTTGTCCCACCCAGCGGGATGCGCTCTTAGCAGCCTTAGGCAGCATGGACTCATCGAGTCTTATGGTGAAATTTCACTTGTATGATGTCAAAATTTGCCTACCTTACCATGTAGCCTTATCGATAGATGTCATCCATGGTGAAAATACCATTGGAAGGGCAGTTGTCGACGAGGGTGCTTCTACATGTGTTATGTCCCTGTCATGTTGGAAAGCTCTTGGATCCCTAGAGCTAGTCCTGTCAAACACCCTACTTACTGCTTTCGACGGAACATCATTTTGTCCACATGGTATCCTACCGAATTTTGAAATTAAGCTAGCAGGGAAAGCGATGTCTGTTGAGGTGGATGTGATTGATGCACCTTTGGAATATAATTTTGTCTTGGGAAGAAGCTGGACTTATGCCATGTCTACTATTGCATCGGCCGTATTTCGGGTGGTAGTGTTTCCACATGAAGGGAAGTTGGTTATTGTTCACCAACTCAATTTTACTCGAAAAAGCCGCATGGAGTCTAATGAGTCCACTCTGCCCTTGGTTGATCAGGTTAAACCTGCTATTGAGAGCTTAGGGGCTGGAATGTATGCATCATTGATGGGTACATTTGATCTTCCAGCTCCAATTAATTATATAGGTTCTACTAGTGTGGGAAAGTCCATAGTGACAGTTGTTGGTAGGACTGATCCTTGGGTTCTCCCTACCCATCATGAACCTAAAGTTCCCCTATCAGTAGTGGAATTATCTTATCAAGATATCACACAAACCATTGTTGATCCCATTCCAATTCCACTCTCAGTCTCAAAGGAATTGGAAGGAGTCTAATTGCCTGCTTGGGCAGAACTCTTTGCATTCGACAGATTGTTTAGATATGGTTTTACCTTCTGATGAAGCCATTCTAGAAGCCATGTGTGGATGAGATAAGATCTATGAATATCTTCATCATCGATCCTATTTTCTTCCAGAGCTAAGCAGGATAGAGAATCAAGAGTTTCATGTGAGACTGACAGATGATGTTGATACACCCATTAATCCCTTACCCAGGGAAGGAATGTTTGTTGAGGGGAATATGGAAAATATTTCTGCTACCATCCCTATCAAGATCTCTGTAAATCCTGACATTGTGGAAAATATACATATCAGCGCAAACTGCTCTCTTAAGGATATTTCCATCTATACTGCCTTGTTTAAGGAATTTCGTGACGTTTTTTCCTGGTCATATGAGGAGATGCCAGGAATTGATCCATCTATAGTTGAGCATGAGATCCGAACATACCCTAATGCTAAACCTGTTCGGAAAAAGTTGAGAACTATTAACCCACGTAAAGCGGCTGCAGTGAAGGCTAAAGTGGAAAAACTACTAAAAGTCGGTTTTATTTATCCCATAGCTTTGACGAAATGGGTATCCAACCCTGTTCCTATTGATAAGAAGCAAGGGACCATATGTGTCTGTATTGATTTCAGAGATTTAAACAAAGCCTATCCTAATGACAACTATCCCACGCCATTTATAGATCAAATTATTAATGCTTGCGCGGGAAGTGAACGTTTATGGATGGTTTATTCGGATATAATCAAATTCAAATAAAACCGGAAGACCAACATAAAACTGCTTTCATTTGTCCTTGGGGTACCTTCACGTACAAAAAAATGCCCTTTGGATTGAAAAATGCTAGGGCAACCTTTCAGCAGGCAATGAATTTTTCCTTTCATGATATTAAAGCCATTATCGAACCCTACCTTGATGATCTGCCTGCACATTCTCATAAGAGGATTGACCATCCAGATCACCTACGTTTGATATTTGAACGATGCAGATACTATATGTTGATGTATATGTAACTTCGGAATGTATTCTTCTATGTATTTCATATATTGTAGCCCGATGTTTATTCCGAGATGTTTCTATTATGTATTTGAGTCATGTGGTCATGCCCCGATGTTCCGATCGGCTGTTTTGGTAATGTAAACAAGTCATATCAAGTCATTAGGTAAGTCCCCACAGTTTAGGGGCACTTGGGTTATTATACACTAATTAAGGTGTAGGCTCAAGTAATTAATTATAAGTTAAGCCTACATGGTTGAGTGCACTTCAAGTCAACGGAAGAATATAAATAGAGAGTGAGAGTCTCTCTATTTATCACTTGTGAATTACATCACTTGCTCTCTCAAGTGTGGTGCACCTTTGGAGAAGGAAATCTTTGGCTTGACAGAAGACAGAAGGCTACTGTTGTGTTGGGAGGTCATCTTACTGTTTTGGGATCACATCTTGTGGTGAGACTATCTTAGAGGAAGTTGAGGGTTTTTCTCCATTTATGGTTTCCCCTCCTAAAATATTTGTGTCTCTTGTCTCTTGTGATGTGCTTATGTGATTGCTGTGCTTGTTATTCTCTCAGTGAAAAGATCTTATCATAATGCTAGCTTAAATGTTGAAAAACTAACATGGAATCAGAGCTAACCTGAGAAGAAGACATTGTGCAGCTATAGGAACTAGGGCTTCCTATTTTGTGGATCTTCCTCCATAGATTTTCAGCAAAAGTATGCTAGGATGACTCTCCATTGAAGGGTGCATCTTTCTGTCGATGCGAAATTCAATTTCAAGCATTTTCAGTTTCGATGTGGAAATTAGGGATTTCTATAGAAGAGGAATTTTTGAGTGAGACTAGAATAGGATTTTTCTCCTCATAAAAACCAAAATTTAGAGACCTGTATCAATAAATTTGGTTGGGTGAAACTCCAGGAAAGTCAAACCCTAGTTTGACCCTGAGCTAGGAGAAACCCTAAATACTAAAACTGCTAAGTTTTGGTACAGTCACTATATTACGATATTGGAGAAGTCTCAGAAGCTGAAAATTGCAGGGGATGAAGCTAAAATCCTGATGAACACTGTGTCCAAAGTTCAGCCTCTGATTCGCTATATTCTGGGAGATATGATCTCTCCAAGTTAGGGTCCCATACTCTTCCAGAAATCATCCATAAATAGGACACCTGGGAAGATCTACAATATCTTGGGCTACAGAGGTCCAAATGGAATTCCTGAAGATTTTCCAGAAAGGGCACGGAATTTAATTTCTGTGGTACGAAGGTCAAACTCAGAAGATGAACCAGTGACATGTGGCATGCCGTACAACTTCGCTGTTCTGAACAGTACAGTAACATGTCACCTTGGGAAAATGATCATAAATCCCAAATGGTGAAACCAATGCTGATGAAACCTATAGTCTTGTATCAGGGACATGCGAGGTTACCTCAGTGAGAAATTTCAGACACAGAGGATCATTAAGTTCGGAGATATCACAGAAACAGTAACAGGAATTTCTGCAGAAGAAATCAGAAAATTAGGGCTTCCTGTTCCGGGAGTTTCGCTTCACTGTTTTCAGAAAAGGAGTACATTGGACAGCTCCATTTGAAGAGATCTATCTGTTCATCCAATCAGATCTGAAAGATTCCAAGTTTTGAAAATTAGATTTTCTGTGACAAACCCTAGATCAACGAACTCCGGGACAAGGACGGACACCTCAAATCGGTAAGATCTAATCCTTTGCTATTTCCATTTGAGGTTCTCA
>LPNX010323503.1:0-15636 GCA_001517045.1 Pseudotsuga menziesii | reverse complement strand
AAGGTAAATGAAACAACTAATCTCCCATTAACTCGTGTTTTTAAAAACTAATTTTGAGGAAACCATGCACGGGTCTGTAGTAAAGCAACCCGCGCATGATGCGCGACTCTATACAAATGCAACCCACGCATAGATGTATGCGTGACCTGCTGAACATAATACTCGCGCATATGCGCGAGATGCCAATAAAGATAGTCGCGCATGCACTCAAAATCTCAAAATAGCAAAGTAACCAGCTGGGCATATAGGCAATGTATTTCATCATCAACCAAGGTATAATGAAACTAGGCAAACCTCAATCCATAAGTGTCCTTTTGTGTGCCGACCTGAGGGATGTCAGCACTCGGACGGAGAGGTGCCAATCAGCTGTATAACACTTGTGATTTGGAAGAGTCAGTAACCAATATAACTTGATCTTTGGAGGTATGGATGACTCCCATTCGAGTCAATTTGTTTTTATCTTTGATTAAGGACTTGGAGAATGAATCTTGAGAAGGTAGATTCCAATCAGGAAATCTTTCCCGCTTGGATTGAAACATAGATACATAGACATAGTTCTAAGGACATAGTTTGCTGAGTATAGAAAGGACATTCTTCTCATCCTTCCACTCTATCCTGCACCATCTGCATTGGAGTACTAGATACTTGAATTTGGAGAAGAATTGCTCAATAGTCTTGAAACTGCTGGGATGTAAAGATACCAACTCATTCTCTAAACTATGTCCTCGAAGCTCATCTTTTTTGTTAAACAAGCTATCAACCTTCTCCCAGGCTTCTCTGGGAGTCCTCAATCCTTCTAGATGGAAGAGGAGATCTCTGGAAATATAAGTGCATAAGTACCCGAATGCTTCATCAAAATGGTCCAGAAACTTGTTCCACTCAACCGGCTGAAGAGGCTCAGCCTCCCATCCATATATCATTATGCGGTAGCCATTCTTGCACAAGGCCAACTACATATCATCCTCCAATCAAGGTAATTGGAAGTTGTGAGGATCTATGGCTCAGGATTTTGAGAACTCATAATTGCTCTGGCTGGAAGACTGCAAATGCTTCTCTCAAGCTATGTAGGACCTGTCATTTTCAATGCAAATGACCATAAAACATATGAACTATTAGAATCATGCTTTTCCTCCAGACATGAACATGTTTTTAGGGTTCGTCACACCCTCTCCGCTACTCTGAATGAATCCAGAGCTAGCAAATTTTCATAGGGGACTTCTGTGGAAACCCAGCTGCTTCTGATGTTCAATGAGGAGAAACAAGCATGAAACCTTCCTGAGAAGGCTCCGATACCATATTAGAATTTGAATGCCATTAATATCTTCAAGTAGAGAGTTCTGATTATGTTGCAGAAATTGAATGGAGAATGAACATACAAATTAAGAAAAATAAACCACATAGGAAACAGACAAATATTACTCAGGAATTTACAATATATTCATCATAATAAAATCTGGTGTACAGTAGATTACAAATATCTAGAATTCGAATGCATTAGTAATGAATTCGAATCCTCCAAGTGGATAATATTGTATCTAACTGAATCTCTAACTCAAGGTCTCCCAATCAATATCAGAGTCTATCAAATCAACTCTCTGATGACCAATAACTCCATCAAGCAATAACAACTAGCTAACTCAGTGCATAAAAGCGCTCCTCCATGTTACAGTTGATTTTACCACACATGGTTGATCACATTTTTATGGACTTCCCTGTCCCTCTACAGACTTTTTGGATCCTATGGACTATTTTTGAAACCTTTGATGTTTCCAAGATCATCCCTAGAAACACTCATTATTTGATGTATGTGACTTTTAATTCCTTTCTCGCGTATATACGTGGATATTACCCTTAAACCCACGTACATCGGGATGTGTGCAAAAGGCCAAATGTTTTTGGAGTTTTCCTTGATGTGGATCCGATTCACTTGTCTCTTGGCCTTCCATATGCCTCGAGGTCGCTTGGATTTGACCTTCCATTACCCCATTGAAGCACTATATAAGGAACCCTTTGGATACATTGAAGAGGAGGAACTGAAGAGCAAGAAATATATAGTTCATTGTTGTCATAGATTGCTTATACTTGAGTTTGCATCCCTTTGTCCCTTGGAGCACTTTGTGTTCTTCCCAAGATTTTCTTTGCTTGTGAGTTTGCTATCGAGAGATGGAGGATTTAGGTGGTGGAGGACTCAATTTATCCGGTTTGCAGATGCGCCGACAGAGGTTGTCACTTATGTCATCTCTTATTTACTTAATAGAAATATATTTTCCTGTCCAATGATGTGCACTTAAATGAATATTGAATCCATGGATGCGTTTAATTGCTTATGTATCATTGATTATATATGCTAGAGTAGGCCTAACACTACATTATATAGCATTATTTCCTTGTTTACTGTTGTTGAGAGTAAATTGCTAATGCAAGCGGGATTGGAAAAAGCTCAATGGGGATCTACTACAACCGTCTGAAATAAGGTATGTGTCGAGATCCTTTAGTGTTAGATGTTTTATTTCTCTTGCATATTGGGAAGGGATTGAATTCTATGGTTTATCTGTCTGTTGTGGTACACCCCAATCCATAGGAAGTTTTCTCTGTAACAGAATTGGCGACCATACTGGGGAGGTTCGTAGTTTTTTTATTTGGGGGTTTTCGGTATTCAATATGCTTTTATTGATCTGATTTTTTTGTTTCTGTGTTGGGTCTGGGGGCATGATTACCCAGTAGTATCATGGAGAAGTAAATTTTGTCTCGGTTTGTCCATTTCCCTTATTTTTCTATCTTTTTCTTCCTATACGCAGGTTTTGCATTGTTATGCAGTGTTTGCATTTTGCATTTAGCATGGTACTTGCATGGTTTTCTTGGTGAATATTAGTCAGATTTTCATATAGGAAATGATTGCATATACATTTGAAGGAAAAAAATTGCACTTCACGTAGTAGCATACCCTGTTTTTCATCCGACACAGTGCATTTGCATTAATTGTTAGGTGTGAATTTTACTTCTTGTTGTGTCATAACATCATTAGTTGCACGATAATTTACCCTTTGAGTAATAAATCCTATTAAAATCAACACATAATAAAATGAATTACACACTTTTTCTTTTCTAGAGTGCACCAACAATACTAGGTTTTAGGGTCTTGGAATAGTTAATTGTGAGTCAATTCTCCAAGACCACTAAGCAAAACAATTAGGTGTCTGTCCATGTAAGAGTGTGAAATCCTTTATATAATTAGTGTTTCTCAAGAGCCTCCTCTTACAAGGGAGTTAAGCACAAGGCAGTGTGAGCGGTTATTATTGGGATGACCCCTGGTTGTAACTAAGTAGCATCGGAGATATTGCCAGGATTGTATTCGTATCTAGAGGCTCTTTCGAGATTTTTGGGCTTTGATACCCTTCCCATACAGTCAATCCTGCCTACAAATTTCCACCTAAGCATTGATTATATTGAGATGACCTTAGTTTCCTTACCTAGGTTATCGAGGGGGTATTTCCAGAGGTTATTATGCAGGTGTCCTGGCCAGGTAGGGTTTGGAGAGCATAGTCGCTATATGCGTTGAAGCTGAGGGCCACTATAATTGGTTACAAACCTCTTCTTTTTGTGTATGGGAGTCTCAAGCCTCTCCTAGGTGAGACATACCTACTTCATTCGGGAGCTCACATATCCTACCCTTGTTTGCTTGTGATTTGGCTTTAAATTTTATAGGTGTATGCTCTGTGCACGCTAGTTTTCCTAGGGTTTGCGTAATTAGATCGAGTACTTTTATTTTTTGAGTCATTGTGGATTCAGGCATGTCACCTCGTTTTTCTTATTATTTAGTAGGACTTCTGCCTTCCACGTATCCTCCTCCTTTAGGAGAGAGAACCAGACATTTCGGGCGGACTGCTTCTCACTTTGATTCACACACCATGGGAGATCATGAGGATGAGATTCCAAAGATGTCTTCTCCACCTCATGAGGTTGGGAAGGACAATCCTATTATCACATATGATGCCTCACACAAACAGCCTTCACAATCTGGTTATGATCCCTCATTCACAGGTCGTCGGTATTGGTTTTCGGGCGACGAGACTCACCATGAACCTGTAAGCACTAGTCATGTTAGATATGACATGTCTGATATCCTTGCACCTGATTCGGCACATCATGTTGAGTCAGAAGTTGGTCCTAGCACTATGCCTGGGGGCACTCCCATCCCTTTCTATGTGGAGAGATTTGGGGGCACTAGTCACATTGCACCCTCCATCCCTGTGGTGGAGGCAACTTCACATGTTCATCCTAGACCTAGTGTTAGTAATCCTATGTGGATACCAGAACTGAGATGAGTGAACATTGGGAACACCACTTACATTCCTTCACATGTCCCTTCATCTTCAAACCCTGTTCCTTCAAATTTGTTTTTAACAACTCATCCTCCCCCTAGTTCACATGGGCCTTTAGGCCGGAATGTTGCTACTAGCCATGTTCATTCTGCGAATTCTTGCACAGTAGTATCTCAGAGTCAAGTACCTCCTGTTGTGTCAGCAGGTCATGTACCTATTTCTGGATCATCTCATGTTCCAGCTTCTGGAGCTTCCCATACCCTTAACTATGGACATTCTCATGGTACATCCAATTGAACACCTTATGGAGATTCTCATGGACATTCGTATGGACTGCACTATGGACAAAACTATCAACCGTATGGGTATGAGTATCAACAACCCACTTACTCTTCCAATTATGGCTTTGTAGCGCCTCATAATCAAGGAACCCCACATCATAATGCTTCCATGCAACCCTACATGGGTCAAATGGGAGGAGGTTATTATGGCCAAGGTCATGGTATTTATAGGAATCAACCTTACATGAATCAAAACTACCAAGGAGTGTGGAATCAACCGGCTCAACCTAGGCTCCCTTTCCTTGCAACTTTGAACTTACCTAACTTGTCGATATTGATGAACGATCCTATGTCTCATAACCCGGCACGACTGGTTGTCCCTAACAAGCTTCCTACAGACATTCCCAAGTTCGAAGGTAAGGCTGGTGAAGATCCTGGTGAGCATGTCACCACTTTCCACCTTTGGTGCTCTTCCAATTCCTTACATGACAATTCCATTTGTTTGAGGCTATTTTAACACACCCTAACAAGTCCTGTAGTGAAATGGTATATAGAGTTACCGAGGGGCTTATGTTACATTTGATGATCTTGCGCTGACTTTCCTTAATCATTTCTAGCTATTACGACATCGGTACCAAACTCTTGTCGACCTTTCAACAAGATAAAACCACACACATTTCGAATCATATTCAAGAGTGGCATAGACGAAAATGGTTAATCAAATATTTTATACCACCATATTTTCTTCTTAAGTGGTTCCTCAAATATTTATTACCTTACATAGTGAAGGATGTTTCGACATCCAGAGTTCAAAATGAGGAACAGGCTATTTTTAGGGCACAAGAGTTGGATTTGATCTATGTTCAATTCAGACTTTTGTATGACATTATACCCAATGCTCCTAGGTCCAATTTCGACCCCAAGGTCAAGCCTGGGCCACATGGCAATGGTATTGTGGGATGTACAAGTACCAAACCTACGAACTCAGTTGCGAAACAAGTGAGCCAATTGTCAATTAACCATTATGCATCGAGATAAGCTACGGCTTCGTCTCAACCTACCCAATCGACAAGTGTACTTTCTGTGCAAACGTCAAAACTAAAAGGCAACCAATAGCCTGGAAGGAATAAGAAAAAAGGAAAAAATAATTGTAAGGGTGGGAACAAGAATGAAAAATGCTAATAATAATGACAAGAACACTAATGCTGGGGGGGACAAGTAGTCTAAACGTAAGGTGAATTTTCCTTGCAAATTGTGTAAGGAGGACCATCTCACTCACTTGTGCCCTCATATGGAAGATGCCTTGAGGTTCATATCACAGGGCCTAGCTATGTTAACTAATCCTTTACCCAACAATCAAAATATGAACTCGAGGACCATTGATCCTGGTTGTGCATCGGGTGGAAATCAAAACCTGTCAGAGGCCGCTAGTGGTCATGGATGCATCAACATGATGAGTGCTGCTAAGGTTGTGACTCATAAAAAGGACTATGGTTCATCGCAACAAGACCTTGGGAAAGAACCTTCACTACCTGAGAGCCCTCTATGAATTGAAAATCCTATGGATAAGCCTAAAGCTCCACCTCGCATTCCTAAGGGTGTCTCAAAACATTCAGGGCATAATCCTAGTGCCTGAGTCACCCAGAACTATTCAGTTGTCGAGTATTTGGGCCAGACTCCTTGTGTGATGTCCGCATTAGAAGTTCTTTAGATTTGTCCTCCGCAGAGGAAAGCTTTGTTATCTTCTCTTGGGGTTAGTGATGATAACTCTTCTACTATGATCAAATTTGAAACCATGGGATTACAGCCTCGCTTTCCTTACTACATGTCTCTTTTGATTCATGTAGAGTGTCTTAACAACACCGTCAAGCGTACTGTCATTAATGAAGGTGCTACCACTTCTATGATGTCTTTGTCTTGTTGGAAGGGCTTGGGTTCTCCCGAGTTGTCTCAATCTGCTACTATGTTGATAGCTTTTGATGGTATATCATTTCGGCCATGTGGAATTCTTCCTTCCTTAAAGGTCCAATTGGGAGGGAATACCGTCGTGATCAAGGTTGAGGTGGTTGATGCACCCCTTGACTACAATCTTTTGCTGGGTCAGAATTGGATGTATAGTATGCAAGCCATAGCTTCTTCTCTCTTTCGAGTGATATGATTTCCGTTTAATGGAAAGATTATTACGATTGATCAAATTTCATTCCAAAATCCAAGTGTTAATGCATCGTCGGGAGCTTCTATCCTGATTATCGATCATTCTCAGCCGGCAACTGGGAGTGTGGGCGTAGGTATGTATCATTCTCTTATGGGAACCTTTAATTGTCCTGCGCCCATTTTTATGATTGGGTCTAGTTTTGGTGGGGCTTCATCCTTGTTGAATTCGATATCTTTTCGCACTACCCATATGGAAGATCCTTGGATTATTCCTTCACTAAGTACTTTGAGTGTTCCCACTGAGACTAACATGTCATTTCCTGCAACAATGGTGGCTTATCAAGCGAATCTTGATAAGGTTGCAGAGCCTAATCCTTTCTCTTCACTGACAGAGGAGGAGGACCTGTATGTGCTGCCTGCATGGGCAATAGAGTCATCTCACTCACACGATTTCCTTGATGATGTTTTTCCATTGGATGAAGCTATCCTTGAGGCCATGTCGGGAGTTGAGAAAGCTTGGGTGGAATTGCATCATCGATCATATTTTCTTCCTACTCTTGATCGTATGGAGTGTGATGACTTTAGGGAGATTCTTAGTGAGAAGATTGGTAGCCTCATGGTTCCATTGAGCTCTCCTAGTCTGATGGCTGATGGAAACATGGCCAATGTATCACCAAATATTCTTATCAATATTTCTCGCGATCCTGGCAAGGTTGAGAATGTCTACATTGGGGTGGATTGTTCCCCCGATGAGATCAACGAGTATACCGAGCTGTTTAAAGAGTTTCGTGACATCTTTGCTTGGTCATACAATGATATTCCAGGTATCGACCCTCGTATTGTCGAACATGACATCAAAACCTATTCGAATGCGAAGCCGGTTTGACAACGTTTGCGTGCAGTGAATCCTAGAAAAGAACCTGCCATTAAGGTTGAGATAGAAAAACTATTGAAAGTTGGTTTTATCTATCTCATTCCCTTGACGGAGTGGTTTTCAAATCCCGTTCTGGTGGATAAGAAATAGGGAGTGATCCGTATATGCACTAATTTCCGTGACCTAAATCACGAATGTCCTAAGGATAATCTCCCCACACCATTTATTGATCAGATTTTGGATGAGTGTGCTAGGAGTGAGGTATTTTCTATTATGGACATCTTTTTTGGATATAATCATATTCAGATTAAGTCCAAGGATCAACATAAGACCGCATTTATTTGTCCTTAGGATACTTTTGCATATCGAAAGATGCCTTTCAGCCTTAAAAACGTCGAAGCTATGTTTCAACGAGCCATGACCTTAATTTTTCATGATCTCAAAACGATTATTGAAGTATATTTGGATGATCTCACTGCTCACTCTCGTTTGAGAGTGCATCATCCATATCATTTGAGATTAGTATTCGAAAGATTCCATCATTACCAGGTTCGTTTAAATCCTCATAAGTGCATCTTTTGTGTGACTATTGGTCACTTGCTAGGATTCATCGTATCCAAGGAGGGTATAAGAGTCAATCCCTTAAAGGTTGAGGCAATGCTCCAATTGTCTCCCCTACGTAATATTAGACATCTTCAGTGTTTGCAAGGCATGGAGAACTTCTTGCGAAGATTTATGGTTAATTTTGTCAATTTGACTAAAGGATTTATGCGTATTTTGAAGAAGGACGCTCCCTTTTACTGGGATGAGTGAGACCAGGAGTCCTTTGATGTTCTTATGCGAGCCTTAGCAATGGCCCTAGTGCTTACTCCACCCGAATATAGCTATGATTTCTTGATTTATTTGGTCGCGTCCATGGAGACGGTTGGTATGGTTTTGGTTCAAGAGGATGAGGAGCTCCATGAGCATGTCATATATTATTTGAGCCGAAACCTTATAGATGCATAACTCTACTATTCCCATGTGGAGAAGCTAGCCTTGGCTACCATTCATGCGGTTCATCATTTGAGACATTACATTCTCCTTCGTCAAACCTTGGTCGTAGCTCATATCAATCCATTTCAGTTCGTCCTCACTAGAAGGATGATTGGGGAAAAATAAAATAAATGGATTGTCATTTTGCAAGAGTTTGATCTCGAGTTCATTTCAGCGAAATCAAAGAAATCATGGATCTTTGCAGAGCTTATATATGATTTTCCAAGTTTGGAGGAGGAGGAAGTTTATGAGGATACGTTTGTCGATGAGCATATTTTCCTTATCTCAGCTTTGGACCCTTATTACGGGGATATCATTATATATTTGTAAACATTGAAGGTCCCTACTCACCTTTCATAGGATGAGCGACGACGATTACATCATGTAGCTAAGAACTACCTTATAGTGGATAACACTTTGTAATGCCATGGGGTAGATTCCATTTTACGTCGTTATTTAACCCATGATGAGGTTGAGGTTGTGCTGAATGATTGCCATGGAGGGGCATGTGGTGGTCATTTAGATAGGATTTCTACAGCCCAAAAAATATTGAGAGCAGGATATTTTTTTCCATCCATCTTCAAATATTGTGTTAATGCGGTCAAGAAGTGCCACCCTTGCCAGGTGTTTCCACGCAATATGCGCTCGCATCCAGCCTCGTTACATCATATTGTCACCATTGGTCCCTTCACCAAGTGGGGGCTTGAATTTATGGATTGCAACCCAGCTGTGGTTGGGGGCGAATCATCACATTATTATGGCTATTTATTACTTCATGAAATGGGAAAAGGCTATGCCCATAATTAAATCTAACGGTGAGACAGTCACGCATTCCATTTTCAACTAGATTATCACCCAGTTTGGCATTCCGAAAGAGCTTGTCACTGACCATGGTAGGCACTTTCAGAATAAAACGATGGAAGAGTTGGCTTCCAAGTTAGAGTATAAGCAAGAGCATTCATCTTCTTATTACCCTCAAGCGAATGGACAGGTTGAATCAGTGAACTAATCACTTAAGTCTATTCTCCAACAAACCATCACACGAAGCAAGACCAATTGGAATATTATGTTGTATCCTACTTTGTGGGCCTATAGAAGCATGGTTAAGACTGCCATCGGTTTCTCTCCATATCAGCTTGTACATGGGGTGGAGTCAGTTTTATCGGTTTAATGTGAAATCACTTCTCTGAAGCTAGCTATAGAGCTTTTACCTGACACTTCCGCATTGGAAGAGCATTTGGTCCACTTAGAGCAGCGCCGAGATGCCTTAGTGGCTCTAGAGGTTAACAAGCATCACGTCAAGGTCCAATATGATAAGTATGTTTGTCCAAGGAGGTTTAATGAAGGTGACTTGGTCCTTTTGTGGGATCAAGATAAGGAAACCTTGGGGGCAGGGAAATTTAATCCCATGTGGCATGGTCCTTACGTGGTTAAACGAGTCTTAGAGAAAGGCACTTATGAGCTGGTTGATTATGAAGGGATATCCTTGACAGAGCCTAGAAATGGGCTCTATCTAAAAAAATACTATGCATGATCTTCACCCAGGGCTGATTGTTGTATATTATTGTACAGTTTTGCATTGCATAGTTAGGTTTTCTTATGGTGATCGGGTTTGTTGATTAGCTTTTGTTTCTTATGGCAAATTTTGATGGAGTCTTTCGTTTACATAGGATTCGCTGATGGTGCTAGCCGCCACACTCAAAAGTCAGCTTCAGTTGTTTGGATGATTTATGCTCCTATGGGTCAAGTATTGTCTTCAGGAAGCATATGTTTACGGCCTTGTTTAAACAATATTGCTGAATATAGTGCCGTCATTGAGATATTGTGTGATGCCATTTGACATGGTGTTCATTCTCTTGAGGTACGTCTTGATTCGCAGTTAGTGGTTTCACAACTTAATGGCTTGTATCGTATTAGGGATCCAACATTATTACGAAGATTCTTATGTGTAAGATNATACATTCATGTTCCAAGAGTTTTTAATCAAGTTGCTGACTCATATGCTAACTATGTGTTAGATTGGCATTTGTTTCATAGACCATAAGCATATCACAACATACATTTTACACACATGTAAATATAAATAAAATAAATCATCATAAAAAATTTTCATTAATATCCAAAAAGTGACTTCATAATACATAAGTGTCATATACAAAATTGGGGCTTCCGAGCCACCAAAATATAATACATAGTCATACAAAAATGAATACACTCAATTCTCTAAGCTTGAGTAGGAGGGGGGTTCTAATCATGATATAGCACTATGGCTCTAGCTAGCCATCGAAAGAGTCAAACCCATGCTCGTGGTACACCAACCACTTGGCGCTGCATGGCCTCAGGCAAGTCCTCGACTTACACCATGGGTACCCTATGTGTCAAGCAAACAAAGTTTGTGTGGATGCTTTTGAGAGTCCACTCCGCATCTGCACCCATGATATCTTCTCCGTTTCCCCTCCGTCGATGACGAGAGAATCCTTCTGGCCGCTGTGGTCCTATATCTGCATACACATGATAGATTGTCACTATGTGTCGTCACATCAAAAATATGTCTTTTGAGTTAATATATCAAAAAACACAAAAAAAAATTAAATAATTAAAAACTTAAAAAGTGGGTTTGGGATTATTTACCTATGTTGCCATAAGCTGATCCTGGTGGTAGTAGCATATCCATATCTCCATGGAAGTCTATCCCTGCATAGGGGTAGTCCTCTATGGAGACAATCTATCTATGCCACCATGGAAAGAATTCTGCTAGGTAGGGGTTAGCCACCCTACCTCCACCCATTCTACGCATGACATTTTCCCAACATCATTGGGATGGATCCCGAACTCCATGTAGAGAAATTTCCACCCTAGGGATTAGCCCTGGCACCTGCTCAAAGAAGAACGTGCTCATTATACTGCCAAACCCAAAATTTCGCACCCTACCCATCTTGCAGTCACTGAGCTGTTGTTTCATGTTTCTCAACAGCATCGTACTCCAGTCATACACTATAGGTCGCATACACTCTATCACATAAAACATCATTGGCCGCGAGGCTTGGTGGAGTGAATCTAACCGTGCAATCTTGCCTAATGCCAAAAGTATGGCCTTCAGCCCCAGAATCTAGATAGATTTTGTCGGGATTTGACTCCCAACATTTTCTGTCTCCGAAAAGCAGTACACAACTATGTACTCATCAATAGTCAACCCACCTCCTGGCCCACGAGATCGAAGATTCACCATCTCTCCTCATCGAGACAAACCAGTGATAAATTATATGTCCTAAACCTCAATGCTAAGCAACATCCTGTCAATCTAAAATGTCTCAGATTCTAGATCCCAATAGTCCACCAGAAGCTGGAGTAGTCTTCTTTTGGCCCTCAGGATGCTAAGACACAAAAACTTGTATAAACCACATGCCCGTAATGCTTGTTGGGCCATAAGATCACCTTGCACATCCTCCTCCACATCACCATGCTCTCTTTCCCTCCACTCTAACACCATCCTGCACAAAAAACCAAAGTTTTGATCAATTTTTGCCTTTGAAAATCTTGTGTGTGGCCCTATACATGACTTTTCTCAAAATAGCTGCATATGTACACGGGTTTCGGTGCTTTTTCCGCATATGGCGAGCCCTATATGCGAAAAAATCCCAATTTCCGTGTGGGCTGAAACGCACGAGTATGGATGGCTTAAAAAATAAAATAGACCATGAAATTGGAAGAGGAGGGCATGAGAATCTACCTAGATCAAATGGGGAGATATTCCGCTTGACGATGCTCTCGGAATTTGCTTCTAAGCTCAAATACACTATGTTGGGTAAAAATTTCAAATGATATGAAAATTTTTAAATTTTTTACTATTTATATAAAAAATTTGAAAATTTTACCCACTTTCTATAGTTTTTGACCATTTTGGACCGTTTGAACTAATTTGATGTTGTAGGAGCCAATTTTGAGTGCAGTTTGACCGTGGCTTTGATCAGTTCGTGCCTGCTACAGGTATTATGTCTAAACTGACATATAGGTTAGGTTTCACATCCGTTTGCATTTTGCATAACCTTATGACCGTTTCATTTTAACCTTAGGTACAAACCCATTCCATCTTGTCACAGAACCTTCTTGCTGCTTTTAGAAGTGACATATTGTGAATGGTAGAGCTTCATCATACATGAGTACCCTAGTTAGATATTGTTTTACATTTGGTGCCCATGTCGACATTTCTCCTTTAGGGTGTGGGAGTCCTTTGTATAGTATTGCCATGACTTTGAGCAAGAGCTTCATACTCCTCTTGACCTTTATACTGGCCTTTTCCCTGGGACTCCCTTGTATATGTCAAGTTGTAATTACATTATCATGAGTTTTTCTTGCCTTTTTGAGCCTTATGCTGGCTTCCCTAACTTTGATTATCAACCATATAACCCGATCTTGTCTCATGTCTAGCCAAGCAAAGCCTTTTTATATCCCTTTTGTAGCTTGATTCCCCATTTTTTACCGGGAGGAGACTTTCCCCCAAGTGTCGTTATCCTGCACATGTTTCCTTGCATTGAGCATAGGTATGTTCCACTACTTGGAACTAGTTTGTTTTCCCTTTGACACTCGTCTCCTCCTAGATTTGTAACTATAAAGCACTTTTATTTTTTTTTCAAGCTTTTCAAAATATTTGAAAAAGTCCAAAAAAATCAAAAAACCAAAAAGCTAGAAAGGAAAAGATGTTATCTTTGGCAGCAGTCGAGTCATGTCGCCTTTGAACAGAGCACTATATATCACATCCATTGGTTGGGTTAGTAGTTTGAATTTAGGAGATGTACTTGTTTCTTTGAGTTTACCTCCACTGACTGGTTAAGCTTCCAATCCCTATGGAGCCTTTGTTGATGCCTCATGTGTCATAGAGATGTCCCAGTTTTGTATATCAAGTCTACGCTGCCTACATTCAATCACCATTCACCTTTATGCTCTTGTTCGAAGGAAGCTGAAGCCTGAGTCGGCCATTCCTCAATTGTCTTGACTTTGCATGTTGGCCATTCTCGGTACTATTACTAGTGCGTGCACATCTTGTTTGAGTACTTCCACATTATATAGCGTTTTTTAGTACCTTGTGTTGGTTGATGGGGGATGCCTTAATGCACTCCTTCAAGAGGATTCCATCCCATCGACTTCAGATCATTTATTCTGGGATAGGAGTCTAGAGTCATTTGATTGCCTTGAGACTTACAGTCATCAGTGGTAGGTTCTCTCTCCATCAAAAGTTTTGGGAATACATCAATGTCCCCTGATCGATGGATTCTTCCAAGTGTTTGACCTCAACACATTTATTCACACTTGTTAGATTGCACTCTAGTACCTTGATTCCCATTTTCATTATCGGTGGGTGATCTTGCATCTGTTAATGGTATACATCAATGATTGGTAATCAGACGATGGACTACTATGTTCGACCTCGACACCTCTATTCACATAGTAGGACATGTATTCGTAGCGGTTTGTGTAGAAGACTTTCCAAATTGGTGGCATTTCATATATGCTACCTCCTTGATCGTGTCAGTGTTCATGAGATTTCACTTCTCGTGACTTGATTCCAGTGTGTGTCAGATAGATTGAGCCATTATGGAGATCTTGATCCATGGTATATCTTCAGCTTTCATGGAGATATTGGTCCTTTATATATCTTCATCATGCAGATTCTGATCTATTGTATATTGTACGTGGCGATGACCAAACATGTCACAGTTTGTATATCATGCCTATTCATGGTCATTGTACTCTTATGTATCCAGGACCGCTATATGTATTTGCAGTCATGTGTAGAGTTTGATTATTGTATTATACTATTGGATGGCTGGTTCTTCCACCTAGTTCTTCATCACTCCACTTCTGGGATGGATTTATAATGTATTTTGGCCATCATGTTACCCCTCTGACCTCACACATTAGGGGGCATATGTTACAGCTGATTTTACCACACATGGTTGATCACACTTTTATGGCCTTCCATGTCCCTCTGCAGACTCTTTGGACCCCATGGACTATTTTTGTATCTTTGATGTTTCCAATATCATCCCTAAAAACACTCATTATTTGATGTATGCAACTTTTAATCCATTTCTCATGTATATACGCGGATATTACCCTTAAACCTGCATACATTGGGATGTGTGCAAAAGGCCAAATGTTTTTTGGATTTTTCCTTAATGTGGATCTGAGTCACTTGTCTCTTAGCATTCCATATGCCTCGAGGTCGCTCAGATTTGACCTTCCATTACCCCATTGAAGCACTATATAAGGAACCCTTTGGATACATTGAAGAGGAGGAATTGAAGAGCAAGAAAACTATAGTCCATTGTTGCCATAGCTTGCTTGTACTTGAGTCTGCATCCCTTTGTCCCTTGGAGAACTTTGTGTTCTTCCCAAGCTTTCCTTTTCTTGTGAGCTTGCTATCGAGAGATAGAGGATTGAGGTGGTGGAGGCCCAGGTGGAGGACTCAGTTTCTCTGGTTCGTAGACGTGCTGACAGAGGTTGTCACTTATGTAATCTCTGATTTACTTAATAGAAATATCTTTTCCTTTCCAATGAAGTGCATTTAAATGAATATTGAATCCATGGATGCATTTAATTGCGTATGTATCATTGATTATATATGTTAGAGTATGCCTAACACTATATTATATAGCATGCTTTCCTTGTTTACTGTTGTTGAGAGTAAATTGCTAACGCAAGCAGGATTGGAAAAGCTCAACAGGGATCTACTGCAACCATCTAGAATAAGGTATGTGTCGAGATCCTTTAGTGTTAGATGATTTATTTCTCTTGCATAAGGGATTGATTTCTGCGGTTTCTCTGTCTGTTGTGGTACACCCCAAGCCATAGGAATTTTTCTCTGTAACACTCTGTTGCCGCCTTTTCACACACCTGGATCACGTGGCAGAAATCTTCAAGCCACTCGGTGTGTCCTTGGGGGCAAGTCTCGAGTCAAGGCTGTCACCTT
>LPNX010323479.1:87468-115771 GCA_001517045.1 Pseudotsuga menziesii | reverse complement strand
AATTATGGTTAAACATAGTCATACATGGTCAGCCATTGTTAAACATGGTAAAGCATGGTCAACCATGGCAATGTTCAACCATGTCAATGTTTGACCATGAGTNATGGTATCATGTACCACTTCCACTTGATCAACATGCAATTGTTGAGCAAACTCCATTGGAGGAAAACCAATAATCTATTTCTCTAGATTTTGATCGTCTTATATCTTGTACAACCTGGTATGATTTACAAGATATTTGAATTATTTACATGTTTTAGTTGGACATTAATGGCATTGTCTCATCTTAAATGTTAATCACATACCTACATTCATATTTTTCAAAGCATGTATATGTAGTGGTTTCTCTAAAAGATAGTGAATGTGGCGGGGATTATTGGTTTGTACATTGTATAGAGGGAAAATAAACCCTCAATACATCCATAACTGATGATGAAAACAACCACTTCCCAATCAAGTTGATGGTTGTTAAAGGTGAATACTTGACATAGGACAATAAGGGAAGAAAGAATGGTGGATATGTATTTCAAGGATTACAAAACAAGTGCAGGTGTGTATCACTTTATGAACCTAATCATTGGTATGAGCCTCTATTTAAAAATAATTCCCAACAAAAATTCCTCGAAGGTACAATACTTCTTACCATACTAGAGCACCTGAGACTAATGAATACCATCGGTAATAGAGATGATCTGAAGGGCTTGGTTGTATGATAATAGGTATTCTAACACAATGAGGTATGTAAAAAAATGATTATGATATTTTCTTAATACTAATATTTTATTTGATCCAATGAGTCGAGATATAGGAATTCAGTATTCACAACCTCCCAGGTACATGTATATCCCTCTCTTAAACAAATAGTCATTGTAGGTACATACAAAAAATTTCAAATATTTAATATGCGAGTCTCATTTGTCTTATTGTAATGTGCTTGTAACCCATTTTTTGGTTGGCCCTTCCATAAAATATTGAAGATACAAGTACTTTTGGTTTGTAAACATAAGTGTTGAGTGGTTGCTCCATGTATGTTGACAACAATCATGACAGGCACTTGTGCATGCTCAATAAATTTTTGTTGTGTTCAATCGGAACTATTATAATTGAACATGATTTTTTTATAAGATTTGCAAATGTTAACTAACTTATAATTGGCATTTCATGTTTAGAGTCAAGAGATGCGAAGAAACTGTCAAGTGAGTACTTGGGAAGATTTATGAAGCTCAAGGAAGAGGAAGCTCAAATTTTTAAACAAAACTCACACTAGCTGGGGGAGTGGGGATAAATGAGATTCCACTAGATGTACATTTGGACGTTGTCCATGGGTGGTCTTTTATGTTTAACTTGTGGCTTTTGTGTATCGTGTGTCATTTTGGGAATGATATGACACTATTTCATGTTTGGGTATGGGATTTTTTATTAATATTATAACTTATTAACCAATTTCAAATAAATTTTTATAAAAAATTTATTACTTGTCTCGGGCCTACAGTTGATTAATTGTCTCTATGGTTCATATAGGTTTGTTTAGTTGGTGTTTTATGGATTTTTTTCAATCCTCCATGAATTCACGGAGGATTGAAAAAAATTAGGCAGCATTTCGGCTTGCCCGGGACACATTTCAAAATTAAATCGGTAGCATAAACGCTACCGATTGACATAATTTATATATATATATAACAAATTAACAAAAAAATTCAATTTAACTACAAATTTTCAAAAATCCGACAGCATTTCTGCTTGCTGGTACACATTTTAAACATGAAAATTATAAAAACATACATTTACCAAATTTTAAAACAAATTTTATAAATTTATTAAAAAAAAAATTTAAATTCCATTTAAATTGAAAAACAATAATTTAAACTGTTACCTCTTGGCTCCGACGCCATCGTGACGAGGTTGGGTTGCTTCGGGGTGCTTGGGGTGCTTCTCCTTACGCCGCTCGTCGTTCCTCGGTCGAGCTGTTACAGTGAAAGTTTGCAAAAAAGACGGCAGCGGTCCCCGCGGCCTCTTTTTATAATTTTTTCGACCGAGGTCCATACCTCGACCGAGTTATTTCTTAACCCTCGGTCGGGGTATTAAAACCTCGACTGAGGGTTAATAAATACCTCGGTCGAGGGCTGAACAAAACCTTGGTCAAGGGCTTGATAAAACCTTGGTCGAGATATTAAAACTTCGGTCGAGGGCTTGTTAAACCCTCGACCGAGGTGCGTTTTTCTGTTTTTGCCGAAATGCGCTTGCCAAAAAGTGTTACCCAGGTCCGCGGATTCATCCATTAACATTGCTCCAGTCGACATGTTGGTGCTAGTCGACTGACTTGGGCTTTGTCTTCCTTGGTCATATTGCTTCTTCCTGCATTCATATGCATAATGACCAAACTTCTTACAGTAATGACATTGAATTTTTGATTTATCAAACCTCTGGCCACTTGGCTGACTTGGGTTCTGGTTATCTCCTCTGCCACCGACATTTGCAGGACTTCTTCCTCCTCCTCCTCTTGAAGAACTTCTTCCTCTTCCTCTGAAGTTGTTTCTCCCCCTGCCTCTACCATGACTTATGGATGACTGTGCTGCAAATGCACCTTCCAATGATGTCTGTGATCTGCTGATTCTGTGTTCATGATTGATGAGTGAAGCTTGCAGCTCATCAATGGAGAATGTCGACATGTCTGTGTGTTCCTCTAAGGTCACAACCAAATTTTCAAATCTTAGGGGAAGACTTTTGAGAATTTTTTCAACAACCCTTTGGTCTGATACGGGTTCACCATGAGATTTCAGTTGGTTTATCAACCCAACAACTCTGGTGTAGAATGCGTCTACATTCTCTTAATCTTTCATGCACAGAGATTCATAATCTTTTCTCAGAATCTGCAGCTTGGATGTATTTACCTTATCCAAACCCTGATATGCAGTCTCCAATGTATCCCATGCTTGCTTGGCATTAGTCGATGTTGCTATTCTTGGGAGTATGCTCTCATGCATAGCTTGATGTATGAAAAATAGAGCTTTTCCATCTCTCTTCCTCTGTTCTCTCAAGACATCTTTCTGAGCCTGTGTGACATTGTTATATGCTGTCATGTCTGTTGGTTCTGCATAACCATGCTGGACTATCTCCCAGACATCTTGCCCTCTGAATAGAGCATTCATTGTTAAAGACCAATATTCATAATTCTTTCCTGTAAAACTTGGAGGTTGCAATGAACCAGAAGTGGAAGCAATTTTTTTAATTTTTTTAATTAACTTTCCTTAGAAAATTAATTTCCACTTTTAAGACAAGATTTCTTTCCTAAAATCTTGGGTTGATATAAACCTTCCTATATAACCAGGCTCTGATATAATACCAAGCTATGATACCAGATAGCCAAAACCGAGCCGACTAAACTTGGGTTTAGGGCTCAGTCGATATTCAAATTTTCACTTTTCACGCCGACAACTTTACTTTTTCACCAGTCGGGTGAAACTTGTCTATGTCCCACTAGACAAGTTTATAAATTTTAATAGGTCCTTCCCACCAAAATTACTCCGACTTACTTGTGCGACCAAAATTACTCCGACTTACTTTTACTCGACCATGTTGGAAGGCTCTCCGACCAAGTCGACTCTTCGTTGACTAAGTCAGCTGCTTCAGTCGGCTGACTCACCGACCACTCAAGTCGGCTCACTTTGGTCGAAATCTGTAGAATATGTTTCTTAGTCTAAAGACTTAAGAAATTACAAATACTTTTCACCTGTGAGTAAGATGAAGTAAAATAAACACATTTACAAATCCAAATAACTTATGAGAAACATATGCCCAAATATGTAGGAAGACTTGAGTCGACCAATGTGCCGTAAAACTTGGAACTTTCACGCAGTGAGATTTTTATGGGTTCTTGTTCTTTCACTTAACAGTAATTGTAAAAGACTTTTACAGAAGTAAATCTGGAAACATGTGCAGCCAAATAATCATGCATTCAATCACAAACTATTTCATATATTAACTATGCTGAAATAACAAAGTACTACAAACTTGTCTGTTACAAAATGGTCGGTCCAGACTTGTCCATCCAGACTCCTCGATCTACAGAGCTTCAGCTCTCCAACTAAATCACATGCATAGAAGGTTGAGCTTTGACTTCTCTTTCTCACTCGGAGTTCCTCTGATGTCTACTATCTGTGTAAACTGATTTACAAAATGCTTCTTCTATTTATAGGCAATTTGAAAATTGCTACTACATGGGCCGACTGACTTGCCATTAAAGACTGTAATAACTATGTACCTAACAACTTAGCTTCTGAAATAAATTCGACTGATTTACAGAGCAGAATTGAGGACTTTACAAGATCTTGACTCGTAACAGAGTCAGCTGAAAGTCAAGTATAGATATAGTAATTACATTTCTCCAACATCCTTCAATGTCCATTACATTGAACGCCTCCTTCAAATCCGGCCACATTTGAGCATCATCATCAGTATTCGATGATATGGTCTCATTAATTTCATGAATTTGTGGCATCATTTGCAGCAGAATCCTCTGAAAGTCCTCCAAATCCACAGAGCAGCCTTTGTCAGCGTCAGCAACTGATATGATGCCCTCCAATTCCTCTCTGCTCAGCCCATTCCCCTCGATGAAGCCGCTGCCAGTGAAGAAGTGGTGCAGATCCAAGAGATCGAGTTTCATGCCGTGACAGAGGTTAACGGAGACGGAGAGGGCTCCACAGTACGGGATGGACGTCCGATCACCGGCCTGTTTTTCCGATTCTGGCCGGTGGAGAATGGGAGCGATATGCGCGGACCACGCAGCCAGCTGGGTTATCCAGCATGAACGTACATGCTGGATAAGCTCCGTCGTCCTCTACCGCAATCTTCTAGGCCTCATGCGCTATCCCCACGGGCTGCCTCTTACCGGCCTCCCTCCATACGGCCCTCCTTAGCTCTCCCCACTTCACGCTTGTTGCTATAGCAGCAACCATACTCGTCGGTCTATTGCTTTCTGCCACTCTTCGTGACTCCCTTCCACCTTCTCTCCCAACTCCAAACACGCGTTACCCTACACGCAGCCTGAACTACTGCCTTCTCTTCGCCGCCTGCTCCAGTGTTAATCCTCGGGCTCCCTCCTTCATCTCCTTCCCAAGACATGAGCCATTGGTTCGCAAGTAATCACTAAAGAGATGTGTTTTGAACCTTCTCATTGTGCGCGTTTATTGCTGGAGTAGTCTGACGTTGTTGTTTACACCGTCGTCTAGTCTTGCAGACGATCTTCAACTCATGTACCAATACCACACCGCGAGCGATTCACGATTCCTCCCTGTATTAATATATCTGCGCTTGGTTTCCATGCATATTTTATAGCTATGAGGATCGTATCTTCAAAGTTGCATTGATAGAATTTGTTTACATTTTTTGGGCGTTGAAATTTGTGTTGTCACCGCCTGACATACTGCTGCGTAGTATTGATTAATTGCGAAACCGATAGCCTGCAACTTAGACACACGTTCTAGATATTATTATGTTTTCCATTTATGTTTTAAATATTCCGTGACTTTGAATAAAATACCACTCTTTTGTTGCACTTTCAAATACACATCAATTTCAAAACCGTTATTTACAAAAGTTACTCGTAGTCTGCTCGTACACTAGAAATTTAATTGTCATATGAATGTGCACTAATACTTCTACCTTGTATTGAAAACCTTAATTATCAAGTTGCCATAACACTAGCACCCTGCTATGCTTGTGCTTTAAAACTGAGTATACGCCATTATCATACGATGTGAACACTATTGGTTTTATGGTTTGACTCATTGTATCATTTGGTCACTTGACATTTTGCCATTTGTGTACTTACATAGTAATTGATCAATTGCATTTAACCAGTTTCATAAAGCTACGTACTGTGCCGTTTCTAACCTTGACCTGATTCCATTAAGCACTGAACAATAACATACTAGAGAGAGGTATCTTTCGGTATTTAGTGTCTTTGCAGAATCAAAATAAAGTTTTCTGGTAGAAGGTTTCAACTTTCAAAGAAGTTCGAGATTAATAATTAAAATGACCATTTCAATGGTCATTTATCTTAAATATGCCTACACATGGCAAGACTTGCCATTTCAATCAGTAACAAGAAGCAAACTCCATACTCCATTTCCAATTCATGATGGGGTTAACGCCCGACTCCCTTCTTTCATATATGATGAATCCTAACACAAAAGGGAAAACGTTTCACGCCTCTTTCTCCTATGTCTTACAAAGAGAGGTATAACGAATAATACTCACAAAACTCAGAGGAATAATCACTTCTCTGAATGACGGAATAATGCAAGCTCATTAAAGAGAGGTAACTTACACTATCATTCAAAATGCTATGGTCTCTCTTCTTCCTCTTCACACGGCAAGTCAAACACGAAAGATTTTTCGTATCTCTTAACAACCTTATTGAAAGAGAAAACTCAAGGACTCGCGGTTCTGCAAAGAAGTTGTTCCCTTTCCCATAGAATAGAAACATAATTTGTAAAGAAAAACTGGAGTGGAGTCGTGGCTCATAAGAGAGTCCAATCCTTCTCCAAGCAACATAAAATTACAACGTATTATATAAATATTGGTGAGGAGTTGTGGCTCATAAGAGAGTCCAATCTTTCTCTAAGCAACATAAAATTACAACGTATTATATAAAAATTAGTGAGCTTATTTAGAGAGAAGTTGCTTTTTTTTCATGCATAAATTAATCAATAATAATAATAACAAACAACTTTAGAGGTTACAAGTTGAAAATCTACGAGGAGTAGGGTTGTTCATTGCTTTTTTGTGATAAGGTTTAAACTATAGGCAATCTCTAGGATAGAGGCTCATCATAATAAGATCTGGCTTACAAGATATTGGATATACTCTTGGAAGTTTGCTATTCCTATAGTTAAAAATAATAAATAATAAAAAATAACTATAAATATAAGTTACAATATAAAAATTGAAAAAAACAGATATAATAAAATTATCCATTCCTTTTCAATGCAAATGTGTATCTATACTCCTGATATCACTCGCATAAGATTCAGCACACCACCTCCAATAGAACATAACTACCTTTTTTTTCGTTAACAAAATAACTAACTCTACATTGATGGGGTTGGGATCCCTTCATTATCGAACTCTTGGTTTTTTAACCATTAATGTCATCTCATCGCATCACATCGACGGGAGTCGAGTTCTCCTCAATGAGGGTGAACTTTAACCATTACCCTTTCACCATTAGTATAACCAAAGTCTATCACTAAAAAAATGAACGTGCCCCTCCTTTATCACATAACTCCACTTAATATTTCTTTAAGAATATATTCAATACTACTATGCGAAAGTGTGCACCTTTCTTTTCTTTGTGCAAACTTATTTACATAATTTTTATAGAACACAAAGAGATACCTTTGTATTTGTAATTCCTTTTTAATACAATATATTATAATAATAACAATTGATTTAATTAACAATTTAATGAATTCATATATTGAAAGATTCTCTTTTCCTATAAAACAATCATATTTATATATATATTATTTTTCTCTCTATGTATATTAAAAATAACTAATGTGTTTAGCTTTTTTCTTTTACAAGCTTTAAGCTTTTTTCTTTTACAAGCTTTAAGGGTAATTTTTTGATAACCTTTGTTAGAAGATGACAAATTTCCATTTAGAATAATTTTTTAGATTTACTTAGGATCATAGATATTAGTTATCTTTATGGTGATAAAATATTTATAGGAGCTCATTATTAGATTGCAATAGGTAGTTATTTCGTAGAACAAAAACTTATAAGCGAAGCACTAAGATGACCTTAGTCATCCAAATCACGTATTTTCAGACATTCACCTTGTCCCTAGTGGATTCATGCCTCAGTCATTCAATTGAGTCAAGTATTTCAGTTTCATAAGTCTACCAAATAAAATTATAGCTTAGGAAATTCACACAACATTACCTTTATGGTCATACCTTGAGTTTCTTGCCAAGATCTTGTAGGTTGTACCTTTTATTTGTATTTCAGTGACACAAGAATCAAGGTAGCAAAGGGAATGCTACAACATATTTGAGAGGCCCAAAGAAGAGTATATCTTCTACATGGAAGGGCTTTAATATGAGTAAATTCTCTCCTTTCCAAGGTTGAGGTGACCTGTAGCATCTATATCAACTTTTTTCTATAACCATTGTAACAAACCCAATTTATACCATGGAATTTTAGGGGAATAGGGTAAATTTTGGTATATATCCAATCATCACCTTATTCACTTTCATTATTTCTAGTTACAACTAACCATGTCCTTTAACCTTCAAAGCTCGTGGGAAACTTGTTAGATACAAAACCCAACATCTTAACTTAATATCTGCATGTAACAAAATTTAACCAAGAAAACTTACAACCATGAAAGTTGAGTCATCTAACTCTCATAGTTTAATATACCATGTAACAATTATTTTCAATTATATGCTTACATAGCATATTAACCATATAAAGTCATTCTTTCCAACTACTATCATTTTAAATATTAAAATATCAAGAACTATACATGAGATATATTTAAATATTTCAGTACATTTCTATTATACCCATAGTTAATAAAACACATTTTTTCCACAAATTATATTGCATATCAGCATAACCCTTTTATAAGGTGAGTTCCATAGGTAATATAAACAGTTTCAAACATCAATATTGACAAATAAAAAAGTAAAGCATTGACATATCATTTATCTAAAATAATAGACTACTGAAACTAAAAGCTTTCTGACTTCGACTTTCCTCCCAACCAATTGATTCTCTATTCGCTATATGATATCGTGCTGAGAGACCACCCTTGGAGTTACGCAAATCCGCTGGAGTAGAAAGAAATATCAAGAATTCTCTCATCAAGATCTCTCAATATTGTTCACTCACTCATGGGCTAAAGCGAATGGATTTCTACTAAAAGATGCTTGACTAGTAGGACACATCCACTACTTTGACCACTTTGTAACCTCACCATCTATACTATTAACTCGTAACGATGCACTAGGTTCAAAGATGAATAACTGATATATTAACTCGTAACGATGCACTAGGTTCAAAGATGAATAACTGATAGAGTTTAACTATACTAAACGGATTGATAGAGCTCTTGGTTCCATTCAATTCATACGATTTAAATTAGGGCCAAGCGCTTGGCTCTTTATATAATATTAGGATCTGGCATAAAGAAAAGTGGTTCTCAACTTTTATTGAGAAATAAATCGTTCCGATCGTTTTAATCCACAGAGTTCACAGTTCATGTGGGTAACCAATTACGCACTATATTGTTCTTAACAAAAATCATTTATAACAAGAAGGCGTTGCCCTTTCAACACTATGTATGTATTAAATAAAGTTATAAGCCGAATTCAACTCTTCTCATTGCATGAGAGTACACAAGAAGATTCAAGGGTTGAGTTCTCTACAGCAGGTCTTATTGGTTTCTACAGCAACCATAGTAGCACAAGGGTCAAGCCTTGTCATGGAAGTTACCCGTCTCTACTGAATAATGTAGATAAAGGTTGTTTTTAGAGTAACTGGTTTACACAATCGGCCTATCCTTTGTAATACACACAGTCAAATTGTATAGTGGTCTCTGCTCCTTTGAGATATCCCTGGTTAAGGTGATTGTTCAGTGATTCTGCAAGCTATGATAGACAAAAACAAAACAAACACGCAAAAACATTCAACTTTCAAGGGCTCTCCCTCCATCTCAGGAATAAATAAATCTATAGCTACAATTATTGCCCATACGATTTCAAAGGATTTGTCAAAGCATAACTCTCTTCTTACTGTAACTAAGAAGGTTACTGAAGTCTTTCTGTTCATTCTAACACAGAGAAAAAATCAAAGGGAAAAGAGACACACCTTCTCTTCAAAAGAAGTCGTTCTTCTTTTCCAACGAAGGGATTTCAACAATAACTGACAACTATCGGCTTCCATATTTTCGTGTTCCATTTAAGGTAGGGTATTCTCATTAAAAAGAACATAGCAGTGCAATAATACATGCGTTTCAATTCTAAGATTAGGAATGGTAGTACAGAAACCAACAACCTGGTTCACCAAGTTCTGTTCTCCAAGCCGATCCTTCTTTTTTCTCTCCACTCAAAACGGTATGACTCCCAAGAAAAGGATGCAATCAGTCTCTCGTGGGGCCTCTCCTCAGCCCCAAAAGAAAGGGGATTAAAAACAGAAGATTGTTGGCACAAAAATGCCCATATCCTTTCCCTCGTTTCAGAGCCATCGCTTTAAATAGAGTTTATCCGAAGGCAGTTTACAAAACAGCTTAATTCCTATTCTTCCACCACGCCATTCGTCCTAGGACTAACCTCTAGAACTTCAGAGTACAAAGGGAGGGAGCCGTCAATCGTCCAGCTGCTGCATGGCGTAGTTCAAAAATAAACACATGAAGACATATTTTCGAAAATGAAAAACATAACAGTTATGGTTATGAAGATGATGAAGTATAACTTATATGTGATATTTATAATAGTGTAGGGATATGCTATGTTACCAGAAACGAGAAACGCAAAACGGAACGACGAGAAACGATGTTTAGAGGTTTCGCATGTACAAGAAACGAGGAGAGAGAAAGAATAAGAACATTGAATGTAAAGAGAAGAAGAGACATGAGATAATATATTGAAATGCAATTTATGTTGTGAAGAGTCTTGATTAGTGGGTAAAATAGGATTTATGTTGTGAAGAGTCTTGATTAGTGGGTAAAATAGGATTTATGTTGTGAAGAGTCTTGATTAGTGGGTAAAATAGGATTGCCTATTAATTGGTAATATAGATTAGTTTGTATGCTCAGAAGTATTTAATACAATCGAAACTTTGATCAAGTCTCTAACTCCTCTTAAAGAAGGTCTAAATATATGATAATTTGAAATTTTCTTCTAACTAAAACCAAAAATTATAGAATTTCCACTGGTTTATTGAAAAAAAAACAAAACAAAAAAAACTATGAACCTATGAACCCACTTTTAGAGTTGATATATAGATAAAAGTGATCAACATTTTCAGAAAAGATCAACCTATACAAATACTTTAAAACTGAATGGAGAACAAGTTACTTAAATGTCAACTTAACAAAAAAGAAAAAGCATAAAATTATGACATTGAACACAATTTGGGTTAGGGTTACGTGGGTGGCAAGACACCTTCTCAAACCGGCCAAATCCCCTTTTTTCTCCATTTCAAAACCATAAACCAATTTAATAAAATCAAAACACAAAGGTTAACATAAAGAAAATTATTTCATAAACCACTTTATTAAAATCAAAGGAAAATTATTTAAACACTTTACACAGTTTGGATTCTTTATCATAGAATAAATAGTGTATTTTTATCCTACCTCACATACCTCCTAGACTTGCAACCTTACCGGCGTGAATGGCTCAAGCCGATACAATACTTTTGATCAGATCCGAATGTCTCTCTGTGTGTGGCGTATGAACCTCACCCACCTAGCTAATTACATATATAACAAGCTATCGCACACCTGGCTGGTAGAAGATTTGGGGAATGGGATGTTGCAGCATAAAATTAGCTTAATCTTTAGGCTCATACAATAGAGACCGGTGAAACAGAACATAAATTGAAAACTGCAACCGCTTAAACATTCAGAAATTTCAGAAACGATAGTAAGAAACGGGAATAAACGCTGGCCGTTTCGTAAGAAACGGTTTTTGACTCCGAAAAACGAGAACGAGCGTAGAAAACGCCGTTTTTCGTTCCGTTTCCATTTCTGAACCATTTTTTGAAAGAAACGAGTAATGCCATCACGTTTCTGGTAACATAGGGGATATGGTCATGAGTATCGAAGTTTAGTAAATGGATTAAATAGATGTATTACACGCCTTTATATCTCGGAAAGCTTTGTCCTTAGAGTGGGAATAAGGATCGATGTTGGAGTTCAAAAATGAGTCAACAATACATTCTATTCTATTCTTTGTCTAGTATAGAAAGGCCTTCTTCATACATGAACACTGAAAAATGGATTTTCTGAGCATTCAAAAGAATGTTGTACATATGAAGTGGCTTTGAGAAATAACAAGTAGAGTATGATGTAGCAAAGTGAAACAACACATATCTTGATCTTGTAATTTGGTTGGTAATATAGGATCTTCAAGGAAGGTCGTCTGGATCTTTTGAGATTTATTATGGACTTGAAAAGAATTAACAAAAAGTTTGTCATTGTATGTGGGGCTTATCAACTTATCCTCTGATGTAATGGTTTGAACTTCAGCATCATCATCAAAATTGCTGAGAATAGATCTTTCTTTTATCAAATATGGCCTCATTATTTTGCACAATGTCTTACAACATATATATCTAGTGCATGGGCAGCTGGTAAAATCTCCTGTTTTTTCTTCTCAAGCTAGTCAATTAAATAGAAAATCATTATTGTTGTATGACTTACACTCTTCCAGAACCAATGTCATAATTTTTGCATTGAGGAACTACACATTTGCTATTCCCAGCCCCCATGAAAGCTTCCAACAAATAATGGAAATATTTCCTTCATTAAATCTTAAGTATACGATACTTCAAACATTGCTATTTTAGATATTTTCTTGATGCGTTTGAAAAAAATGAGCTGGACATCTTTGTATTCGTGCCTTAAAAGATTTATATTTACCAAAGCATTCATTAATCAAAGCATTAAATGTTGTATATCCTCTAGCCCTTACTAGTTAGTAATAGTTTTAGTAGTGTAACCAAAACATTTTTTTTGTATGTAGTAAATGAAAGTCAGCGTTCATATCTCTGATTTTATTAGAAAGGAAATTTGGACAGTCCCGTGTCTTTGTTTCCCCTACACTTCTTGAGAATGGTGGTGTGCTACAAAATGATAGCCTTGTTTCACTTTTAAAGGATGCCATTCACGTTATTAGTTGTGGCTATAAGGATAAAAAGGAATGTTGAAAGGAGGTGATTATTATGAAATTTAAATTCTTAGAAAAGCTCTGTATGCATGTTGACAGGTTTCATGTTATTGATACATTGTTTCTTTATGCCAATAGGTTCGATGGATTTATGGTTCTGTTACACAGGATATATAGACTTGCTTCAAAATGCATTGCCATGGATGGCGATTGTATTCCTCCAAGGCCAACATTCAAAGCGTTTGTTCAAGTCAATCTCTTAGATTGTCTCCACCAAGTTTTGTGTTGGGCTCTTGGATCGGTTGAAATAGTTTTTTAGTAGACATTGCCCAATTTGGTATGGATATGGAGGGGGATGAAAGGGTTGGAAAGGGTTGGAGAGGCCATAACTTATGAAACATGGATGGACATCACTCGATGGAGAAATAGAAATAAGATGACATGCTCTCAGTCATGGAATTGCTTACAAAAAATTGATAGTTCGACACCGCAGTTGAATCAATGCGAGTCTTTTTAGATACGCGCTTTAGCCAGTCCCCTTCCCCTTTCACCGCTCTACTCAGTCAACATGTACACCATGCAAAAACTAGAGGATCGACGACGTGCTAGGTAGAGGTTATTCGAATATCGCCTAGTAGACTGTGTCGTCAGGATCGAATCTAGCCTGGTGGACTGTGTCATCCAGGCCCACGATTTCGCTGGTATCTGGGAGATGAGATTTGAACTCATGACCTACTTTTTCCAATCTAGGTATACTAGGGTATGTGGTGTAAAAAAAAACAATGGAATGAACATAACCACTGTGGGAAGATTGAATGCCTTCTCATTATTAGACTGAATATAAATAAGAAATACATAATAGCAATACTATGGGAAAATACCATGGGTGAGTTAACTCACTAACTAACCACAGGTGAGATTACATTCTTCAACACACCCCCTTAATCTCAACTGGTAGTACATCTTCAACATTGTCTATGTCTAAGTGCTCTCTCTAATATACAAATGCAGATTTTCCCAATGGTTTGGTGAACATGTCAACCAACTGCTCCTTAGAGCAACAAAATAGTAAAGAAATTTGTCCATCATTGACTAACTCATGAATAAAATGATAGCGAGTGTCAATTTTTTTTGTTTTTTCTATGAAATACATTATGTTTAGAAAATTGTATTGCAGAGCTATTGTCACAGAAAATACAAGTGGGATATTTTGCAGTGTGTCCCATATCCTTTAACAATCTTCTTAGCCAAACTGCATGGCAAGCTACTTTGGTGGCTACTACATATTCTGCTTTAGTACAAGACATGCTCACAATGGGTTGTTTCTGAGATGCCCAAGAGACCAGATTTGTACCCAAATGGAAAGCATAACTAGAAGTGATTTTCCTATCATCAAGACTACCTGCAAAATCACTGTCAGTGTACCCTGTGAGAGTATTGTCTGGTGTATGAGTGTATCAGAAGCCATATTCAAGTGTTCCTACAACATATCTCAGAATTCTTTTTCCAACTTTTCAGTGAGGGTCTTTGGGAGACTCCATAAATATTGAAATAAGACTGACAACATACATCAAATCAGGTCTAGTTGCAGTCAAGTACATTAAACTTCCTACCATTTTTTTATAGAGTGTATTGTTTATTGCTGGTTCATCATCATTCTTGGTTAAATTGGTGCCAAGAACTATGGGGGTTTATGCTGGTTTACATTTATCCATTCTGAATCTCTGCAAAATATCAGTAGCATAATTATGTCGGTAGATAAAAATACCTTTATTAGTTTGAGTAACTTCCAGGCCAAGGAAGTACTTCACCAGTCCTAGATCAGTCATTTCAAATTGCTTTTTCATGACTGTCCCAAAATATTCAAGCATCAAATTACCAGTGTAAATCATGTCATCAACATAAATACATACCATCAATATTTTACCTTGCTCTGTTTTGACATACAAAGTGGGCTAATTGCTTCTTCTGCTGAAACCATTGTTGATGAGGTAGGAGTCAATCCTACTATACCAAGTTCGGGGAGCTTGTTTTAGACCATACATGGCATTTTCAGCTTATACACTTTTTCTTCATGGATTTTGACAGCATAACCAAGTGGGTGGTCTACATAAGCTTCTTCTTCAAGAATGCCATTAAGAAAGACAGATTTCACATCCATTTGATACACGAGCCATTGATTTTGTGTTGCAATGGCAAGTACAGCTCTGATGGTATCCATCCTTGCTACAGGAGAAAAAGTTTCATCATAATCTACACCATACTTTTGTGCATATCCTTTGGCAACCAACCTTGCCTTGTGCTTTTCAAGTTCTCCTTTTTCATTCAGTTTGGTCTTATAAACCCATTTGACTCCAATACTGGTTTTGTCTGTAGGGATATCAACAAGATCCCAAGTCTGATTTTTCTCTATTGCATCAAATTCTTCATTCATGGCTTTTACCCAATGTTCATCCTTCACTGTTTCATTAAAAAATGTGGGATGATAGGAGAAGAGATCATACTGAAGTTGCTCTTCAAGAACCAAAGTCTGCTCATATAACTCCCTCAAGCTTCTAGTTTTATGGTGTTGTGGTGGATTCTCTACTACTTCTTCTTGCTGTTGCACTTCCAATCTTGGAAGTCTGATAGGTAGAGTTGGCTAATGTCAACGTTCTTCATGTTGTATGTCTGAAGGATCACTCCAGCATTTGTCTTCAATGAACTTTACGTCTCTTCTCACCACAACCTTCTTGGTGACAGGATTATACAACTTATATGCCTTATGTTGTTCACTGTAACCAGTGAAAATGCAATGCTCACTCTTCTTATCTAACTTTCTTATGAGCTCATCAGGTATATGCACAAATGCAATAGAACCAAAAATTATGAGATGTGCGACACTAGTATTAGTGCCACTCCATGATTCTTCAGGAATCTTGTCCTGGACAGTCACTATGGGTGACCTGTTGAGCAAGTAGACTGAGCATCCAATAGCTTCATCCCAATACTCATCTGATAGATTCTTGTGTGACCTCATGCTACGGGTCATGTTCATGATGGTCTGGTTCTTTCGTTCAGCAACTCCATTTTGGTGTGGAGTGTATTTGGTGGTGAGTTGTCTCTGGATGCCATGATGCTTACAAACGTTTGAAAACTCATGTAAATCATATTCACCTCACCCATCTGACCAGAGCATTTTAATGAACTTTCTAGACTGCTTCTCAGTGAGAGCCTTGAACTCTTTGAACTTGGAGAAGGTCTCTAATTTGTTCTTGAGAAAATAAATCCATGTTTTCCTGCTAAAATCATCAATAAAGGTCAGAAAATAACAACCGCCTCCTATTGATTGGGTTTGCATTGGTCCACAGAGGTCTGTATGAACTAACTCAAGATGTTCTTTGGCTCGAGTGGTGGAAGTGAGGAAACTGTCCCTTTGATGTTTATCAGTGATACAATCCTCACAAGTGTTGGATTGTTCATGACTAACTGGTAATCCTTTGACCATTGACTGTCATTAGAGGAAATTTCAACTCAAAAAGTGTCGTTTAACTCTAATTCAAATTCCATGTCATCCTGTGTTAGCCAATGAAATTGATTTAATTTTGAAATATCGTATAGGTCTTTAACACTTTAAATATAAATTTGGGGATAGGTATCATAAAAAAAACTACTTTTTTGTTTGTATTTCTGACATATCTCCTCGTGTTTTTACTCAAATTTCGATCGGGAGAGCTCGTTGGATGCAGAATTTAATTCCACATCCAACGAGATCTCTCAATGGAAATTTTAGTAAAAACATAGGGAGATATGTCGAAAATACCCCAAAAAAAGTAGTTTTTTTCTTTTATTTTCGGTCATCTGAATCTAGATTCAGATGAGCGAATAGAAGTGTTTTTCTTTTCTTCTTTCATCTTCAAACTTTCAAATTGAAGGCATAGGATTTGTAGTCTTACCGTTTTAACACGATTGGTTTCCTTGTAGGCCGATGCAAGCATATTCCAAGCTTGATGTGCGCTGGTAGCTTCGGAGATCTGTGATAAAATAGATTCCTCAATGCAACTTTGGATCAGCCATGTGGTTGTGAGATCTCAGTCTCAACAAGCTCCGAGAGCATTCTTCTAGGAATTATTCATTGCGGCCAGAGCAGTCGCATCAAGTTCTTTGAACTGAGTTTCCACCATATCCCAACATTTGTTGAGCTGCAGAAATGTCTTCATTTTTATAGACCAAAACTCATAGTTACTTCTGGTATGAACGGGTTCAGAGATTGGCTTCAAAGAGCTCGTACTAGCCAAGATATATGACTAAAAAACAAAAATTCCCTAGCTTTTCTCTTCTTTTTTTTGCTTTTCTCTCCCTCCCTTTTATTTAATAAAATGGAGCACCACTCCTTCAATGGAAAAGAGCGGTGAGGAGGCAAGGTGCATACAATTTGTGTAACTTTTGGAGTTTCACCGTGCTTTCCAAGTGAAACAAGAGCAGTGGTAACACTCCTACCTTCTTCACAAGTAGCGGTGGCACCACTTTTTCACTTTGTGAAATGAGCGGTGGTCTATGTGGGT
Organism: Pseudotsuga menziesii; assembly: GCA_001517045.1. Taxonomy (NCBI): domain Eukaryota; kingdom Viridiplantae; phylum Streptophyta; class Pinopsida; order Pinales; family Pinaceae; genus Pseudotsuga; species Pseudotsuga menziesii. The sequence continues at coordinate 98,325 of LPNX010323479.1, read as the reverse complement.
AACGCTTTTCTCGAAAGGAAAGGAAGCAGTGGCCTTCCCGTTAAAAACAAAAAATCGCCACTTGGCCTTCCAGTAAAAAAAAAACACCACTTGGCCTTCCCGTAAAACAAATCACCACTTTTTAGGGGTAGGGAAAAAAACAACGCAAAATCAGATCTAGAAAATTAGTGCCTTCCATTCTATGAAAAGGCTTACCTTAACTTTGGACTAGGCCATAGGCTCTGATACCATGTAAAAGAAAACAATGGAACGAACAAAAGCAATACAGACAGATTGAATGCCTTCTCATTATTATGCAAATGTATTTATAGGATTACATAACAACAAAACCATGGGTGACTTAACTCAATAGCTAACCATAGGTGAGATTACATTCTTCAACATGTGAGGCATATCCATGTGTTGTAGAAATCATTTGACTCGTTCAATCACTCTAAGTAACCACGCTCCATACTAAGGAGTCAACTGATACCCCTAAGAATATCTTCCATTTGGTTCTAATTTTGAAATGAAAAGTTTGTCTCTTGAAGACTTGCATCAAAAGTATTTTCTAAGTTCATCAAAGGCGTAGTCATGTCTATGCTTACCATTTACACATTTTCAAGTAACCATTTCCATACATGATTCAAATTAATTCTTGTTTGACACTAGTATGGCAACATGCCCTTTTCTTTGGATGCATAAAAGTTGTAATCCTAAAAAATTGTTTAGTGTTGAAGATTCTGCAATGTTGCTTTGAATTTGTTGACCTTAGATTACAACATGCCATTTTCTTTTTATTTATTGTATATTTATTCTATGTGGCTTAACTTATTTCCCCTAGTTTACAAAAAGTTTGAACTGGTTTCTTATGAAAAATAGTTGTATATATCTTCAATATATTGAGTGTCTTGTAATTTTACTTGGTATGAGTAATCCACCATTGGGCATCGGAAGTAAGGGAGTTTAGTTCTCTAGGATCCCGAATGATCAATTTTTTATTCCTATGTCATGCAGAATTAATCTGTTGCAGAGCAGCATTATTTATAGGCGGCGGGCTTATTTTATCATTGATTCAAGGATCATCCAGTAACTGGGTTAAATCAATGCATTATGATTGTTAATAATAAGCCCCGGCCATTTACGCGCAGTGTTATTGAATTTACTACAAAGAAATTACAAGACATACAAAATTTGAATATCTTAGGTTTAGATGATGTTAGATTCAGTTACAAAATGTATCATTTACAAAAACTTGAATTCAGAAGCTAAAATATCTCATTACTCATAAAACTTCTCTGCAGTTTATAGTTTACATTCACATAGTAAACATAATACAACTTTTTAAAGAGAAAAGCATTTTTTTTAAAGAATGTACCTTTCAAAAGGGGATCAAAGATGAAAAGGGAAGAAAATTGAAGTATTAGCTAGTAAATATGTGTTTTTCAAACGAATCCAAGAACCTCAGCAAGAGTGGGATAGTATATTCTTCTCAATCCCTTGAATTATAAAATGAGAATAATTGATGAACTAGTTTATTGATATATGAATGCATAAAAGACATATTCATAGAAGATGTGTCTTATATTCATAGGTCTTAAACATAATCACATCTCACAAGCAATTTCTCTATAGGTATTGTTAATATCTAGATATATGTATTTTGGTTTTATGGAAGGTAGGTGAACATCTAGAGGATGAGTTTGGAATGGGGAGGAGATTGTGTAGAGTTGTTGTGTGCCTCTCTTGTTAAATGGAAAATATCAGGTTCTTTGTCAACCATATTTTTCATTTTTTATATTTTTGCAACTTATTTATTATACCTGCCACAAGCAGTGTATATTGTAATCGATCACAAGTCAAGCTGGGTTGACTTTGTATTAGTTGGTCCATATGAAAAAATTAAAATCTCTATTGCAAAGTTAAACTATGGAATATGAAAAATGGCAATTTTTAAATTTATTAAAATTGTATTTATTTGTGTTGCTATTGGTTAAGCAGGGATGATGTCATCCTTGAAGTTTGTTATCTGGATTTGAGTTGACACATGGTAACATGACTTCATCTATGTCATTTGTGCGCCATTGGTACATTACAGTCCTTCGCTTGTACATGAAAAGCGACGAATACCTGAACGAGAAGACATTACCGGTAATGTAAAGGCAGCAAAATGATTCTGAAAGCTTCATCATTTTGTAATAGTCGGACAAACCTGCGCAATTCGAGTAAGAGGGCTGCCTCTTGGGGATCTTATTGCGATACACGGTTGTCCCGCCCAGAAACACGATGAGTATAAGCAAAATGATGACAGTGGATATGGCGAATCCCCATTGCCAGCCCTTGTTGTCTTGCACCCACACTACAAACGTGACTGCTAACAGCGAACCCACACATATGCTGAAGAGAAACCAATTGAAGAAAGTAGACCTGAGCCTCCTCTCCTTGGTCTCGTTCTCATCAAACTGCTCTGCACCGTGAACTGGCAAGGAGCCCTTGAGTCCCCCAATGCCGAGGGCTACAAGGTACAAACCTATAAACAACATTCCAGCTTCTAAGCCATGGGTCTGCTTGCAAACCCCAGCTTGTAGCTCTTTCGAGTCGCAGGCATCAGGCTTTAGAGAATGGTAGTGAGCTTGTACTGTCAATAACACCATGCCCTAAAAGGAAAAATATCAAAACCATAAGGTCAGCGGAAGGCAGGTGGTCTCTCTCTCTATATATATGTATAAACATTAAGCCCGGAGTCATCATATAGAAAAAAAAGCAAAAAAAATACTCACAACAAGCTCTATGCATGTAAATGCAATGACCGTTACAAAAGTAGGCATGAATGCATCAGATATATATCCTCCCAAGAGAGGCAGCAAGAACGAAGTCCCCATGAAATTTGTTACTGTGTTGGAAGATTTAGCCAGTGAAAAATGCATGTACTGGTTGAAATATGTCACTAAATTTGATGCATTCGCCAGAAATGCCAGATTCTCGAAGACCTCTGCAACTGCATTTATTTTTTTCCATTGATGTTTGAGTCAATTCTGAGGAATACATAACGAAAAATTTAAGAATTCAAAGAAGCAAATCATTTATCTGCACACACGCTCTGAAAAGTCTTAACAAATTACTCACCCAAAACAAAAATAGCAGCAAGCAGTCCGCCATGTCTGGACTTGTCCACGGACCGTTTCTTCCAATCGGCATATCCTTCCAGTTTGCGCAATCCACCTCGTTCGATTTCCTGCAGATATGACTCGGCCATTACAAGAAATCATGGACTTAATCTCCCCAAATTCAAGCACAAACATCCATATGAAACTCTGCAAATATATATAAAAATATTCAAGAAATTCAAAACGGGCATACCATTTCAATTCAAAACCCAAAGAGCTCTTCAAACAGGCAGAGAACACGGATTTAAGCATGAACGTCTGCAATTCTCAGCGAAACAACATAGCCATTGAATCCGATGGTGAATATAGATAGGGGTTTTCTTGCCAAAGCAAGTTCTGGCAGGCAAGATTGATTCACAAGGGAATGAGAATCCGCAGACCGACTACATTTATCGTGTATGCCTGCCGTCTCATCCACAGCCGCAGCCACAGGCAGGGGTGCTTTTACCTTGTGTTTAAATTGGGACAACGTCTCTTTCTCGCTTCCAATTTGTAAGAAATACAAGATTGGGATATTTTTCGTTACTGGTTTTCAATAGTTAAACATAAATATGATATTATAATTATTAAAGCAATCAAGTAGCAAATATCCCCACCCAACCAAACTTACTTCCTGAATCCTCAATCCTCAACATATTTTCAACATTCTGGTAGCCTGGAATCTCGATAGTAACGCCGGTCTTGTTGCGTTGTCCTTCCTTAAAAACCTGCATCAATATGAAATTCAACAGATATAAGTTACATCTTATTTAGATCATCTCCTTCGATCTTTGCAATCAGTTGAAGATCCAAACCGGCGTGGAAGCATGGCGATTATTTCTTCTTTCAAATCGCATGTCAACGATCTTTCATATGCTGGCTTCTACCTCTAATATGTATTCTTTACTGTTGCTAGTTGTCAATCTCCCTTCGTCATGTATTTAATGCTTTGTCATTTAATATCGATCTGGTGAACTGCATAGACCTGGAAAATAAAAATATCCAAGTGGAAAACTTCCTCCTCAAATCATGCGCGAAGTCTTGGAATTCACAAATATTTTACTCAAGAGATCCTTTTGCTAAAACTAGAGAATGACTGTTGCAAATTACTGTAAATTTAGTCTGACATCTTCTTTATCGTTGATCCTTTAGGTATCTAGAGCTGAATTAAACTATTTGCTATTCCAGCGTTGTTCACTAGATGGTCCACTGTTGCATGAAATCACTGTATCAACTACTCATAATGAAACATGCATTTTTGTACAATAAATCATTACTGTATAGACTTCCACAATTATTACATTAGTCTGTGGAATTTCCATCCTTCCACAACATACGAGATATACACAGGAGACTACAAGAAGAATATAGAATTTCCGTTAGACTAAAATAGGATATATACACAGGGGACTATAAGAAGAATATCTTAGGATCGAGAAAGGGCTCTTACATGAACCATATATATTGATAGTCTTGTCTATGAATTTCTTACAGTATTCCTCTTTGGCCACATCTGCAGCAATCACATGAACGTTTTTACCACCCAGAGACCGTGATTTCTCGGCAACAGCTTTCAGACGTTCTTCCCTCCTGGCAACAAGCATCAGATTCGCTCCTTTCTTGGCATACAGATAGGCCATTTGCTGCAATAATAAATCGAAGTACCATTAGCACAACTACAACAGAACACACAAAAACACATAAAAATAATACAGCAATGCATTCTTTATTTATACACCTCTCCAATTCCAGAAGATGCACCAGTGATGAGAACCGTTTTCCCTCGCATATTCTCGCGAAAAATGAGGTGATAAAACCAAAATAACATCCGCATGAGTGCCAAAGGGGGAAAGACCACTGATAAGAAGGCTATTGCTGTGGGAGGCAATGCCAAGTTAAGCACGCACTGCAACAAATCCATTCTTGCTTTCTTCTCCTGTGAAAACTCAACTGGAGCTAAAATGATTTTTTGTCGTGTGAAAAGTGATCGATTGAAGCTAGAACTATGACCGTCTCTCGCAATGAAAATCCTGCAAAACAAACTCAGCTTTTATGTAAAATTGCACAAAGTTATAGATGTGATAGGCCATGCATGGCCTCTGTTATCTTCAGTACGCGTGTTGGGGGAGGAATAAGCAGTGATCCACGTAGCTTACTTGGCAATTGTGGATAAGCCACGTTTTCTCTCATTCCATCAATTGATATGGTATATCAAACCAACTTTAAGTCTCGCTAACTGTATTCCTTTTCTGTCAAAACCATCGAGAGTTTTATTTTAAAGGGTGGATCGACAGTATTAAAAAGAAACTCTATTTAATTTATCTCTAATAACAGGCACCATTAAAACTTAGTGGAATAACTTAGTATGACTTTTGTTCACGTACCTTGTCCAAATTGGTTAGGCTGTCTTATCTCTTATATATTCTTAATTTTTAAAGGAATAACTTAATGTTTAAATGATTTGTACTAGTATTTTGGTTACTTTTTTAGTAAATTTTGGTGGAAATTATTGAAATGATAGATTTTGGTTGGTGAATTTGTATAATTTAAAGTGTTCTCAAGGATAGTTAAAGTTCGTGTATCCATTTTTAAGTCAAAATTGCATTAGCTTACTAGGCATTTAAATGTCAATTTAACTAAGAAATCCCTAACATAGTAAGGTCAATAATGTAGTCTAAGTTTTGAATATTTTTTTAAAGTATATTTACTATTTTCTTTTGTTTGAAATTAAAAAAAATAAGAGTCATTTATATATGAGAGGGAAATTGTAGAATATAGATGTTATGAAATATTTGAAGGTATTGAATTTATTTATGAATTCAAAAATACATATGAAAATTTTTCATTTTGTATTTTACCAAAAAAAATTGACCAAAACTCTTTAGAAAATCCAAAACCTAGAATAAATACAATGGTATTGAATTTATTTATGAATTCAAAAACACATAAAAAACACTTTCCATTTTGGATTTTACCAAAAAAATCTAACTAAAACTCATTAGAAAATTCAAAACCCAAAATAAATACAATTCTGGGAACAATAAATTAAATTTTTTAATTTATTGTAACAAAAAAATAGTTATAAATTTTTTATTAAATTAAAATTAAAAATATAATTTTTAAATTAAAAATAAATCTAACATATATATATATATTAAATTAAAATTATTAAAATGATTAAAGTTATAAATATTTGAATTATTTTTAATGATTACATACTTGGCACGTTGCAGGGTGCATAGACTTGACGTAGCTATCAAATGGATGTAGCTTGGGTGGTTGGGAGGAATGAATGTTACCCTCCCCACCAAGGTTCTACTCTTGTAAGTGACATGATGCTCTTGTGGAGCCCTTTGTAATAAATGTTGTGAATGATGAGCTGACCATACTTTGATTCAGTTTGAATATCAGGCATTGGAATGATTCAGTTTGAATGTAGATATTTTATTAAATTAAATTTTAAATGGTTTAGAAATTAGTTTTTAATATTAAAAACAAATATAAGAAGTTTTTTTTAATGATTAAGGGTGCATAGTGTGAATTTTTTTTAGTTAAAACGATGTTTACGTTTTAATTATAGAGGAGATGTCTAAAATTTGATTGTTTAGATTGGATGGTAAAAATTTTGTTTAGAATCTAATAATTTTTTTGGTAAAATTTGAATGCAATTATGTTTTAGTTATAATTTTGATAGGTGTTTATATCTTAGAATTGTGCTCGATTAGAGTTTATGTTTTTCCTAGATTGCACTAAGATGAAAGTGTATTGTCCATATTGATTTTATGACCGTCTTTCTAAATTAAAATAAACAATTATAAAAAAAATAATATAAAAAACAACTAGTAGCTAACTCGTAGATGATACAATGATAACACTTACAATTCATACAAATTTGCATAGAGAACAAGTAACTTGTTGATAACACACTAGTTTACACTTGGCATCGACGCTTATGGTGATCACGTGACTAAAGTCTGACAACTCTAATATTTGCTTAGCTTTGTCCAAATCTATCACTTCCTGGTCAGATCCTTTTCCTTTTTCCCCATTCAAGTTTGTAGTTTCGTGGCCGGATTTGTTGGCTCCCTTTCTTCTCGCGGCGGTTTGGCTCGTAATATCTCTGTGCTTTCTTCAAGAATGGGTGTGGGCTGCTGCAGCAGTATCTTTACTATGAGTAATGGATATGGGCTGTAGTGCTTCTGCGAAGTAGAGCGGAGTTAATACGACGGCTCTTTAATGCGTCAAGAAATCCAAGCTCATCGAGGCGCCATTTGGACATTGAAGTTCAGCTTGGATGGCCATTCTCTTGCTAGTGCTGGACAGGACCGCATTATTTATGTGTGGCAGGTGACAGAATCAGAACGTAGATTAGATGCATATGTCGAAAAACCAAATGGTACTGTCTCTAGTACCAATGCTAGACTCAATGGTTCACCAAAGTTACTTCCCTTGCATATTGAAAGCCTTGTGGATAAAAAGAAAAGAGGAAAGGTCACTTCTGGTAGAAAGAGCTCGACCATTGACTGTGCTTTGCTTTCGGCTGCCGAAGAGTATGTTCTTGCTTTCAGAAAAGCCACTGTGTTCTTTGGAAGGTCATTTGGATGATGTCTTGGACCTTGCATTTATGTAAGTTCTATTAAAAGGTTAGTCAATATATTATAATCCCCTACTTATTTTTGCAATTCTCTCTAATTTGAAGTTCACATTACATCTGTGTCATTTTTTTATGGGTATTTGAGATCAGTTACTCATTGTATCGTATGGCATGCTATCTTTGTGTAAGCTCCATGCTGAGGACAAAATCTCATTTCTTTGTTGCGTGATATCTAACTGGCCATCTCAGGAATGCTGAGAATGAAACGAGAACTTCCAGAAGGTAACTAAGAGTCTTCCATCGATTTTTTGGTGTTAGCATTCTTTTTTTTAAAGAAAACCCTTAAGGCTAAAAGCTTTCTTACTTCACTAATTTGATCTGCAGGTGCTATACCATATGGAAAGCGTTCGCTTATCTTGCAATTCTATACCAAAACAGAGGAGAAAAGGGTTTAATGCCATACGCCTAAGTGTTTAGGGATAAGGTTCTGTACAGAGATGAACAATTATCTCCATGCCTGAGGTTTATAGTAATTACAAGAAACGTTTATAGTAATTACTGTATACTACTGTTCTTAACATTAATTTTTCAAAACATTCAAAAGACATAAACCTTAATGATATTGAATGAATTTTGATTTAAATTAACTGTTTAGAGAGCCATCTAATCAAATCCTATGCAGGCATCCTTTCTCGATCACTTCGGTTCCAAGTGACAATTATGTGGCGAGTTCAAACTGACTGAATGTGAAAATTGAGCCCATCATCAATCAAAGATAAAAGGAGTATTTTTTCTTTTACCTTTGTGGAAGCTTTTTGCTCAGCCTTGAGAGTTTCTTTCTGATTAGTGAGTGCAGAAGTTTCTTTGACAAGCACATTAGAGAGTTTGTCTACCTTTTCAGATAGAACTTTTATTTCTCCACCCATTTGCTTTTCCTTTTCTGCAGTTAAATCTGAAATTGATTTTTCCTTCTCATCTATTTCCATTTGCAATTGTTCCATATTGCTCTTAAGTTCTAGAATATTTGATTTCATTTGCTCAACCCCACCCATAGCATCCTCCTTCAATTTCTCTGCTTGTACAAATTCATAAGCAATACAAAACCTCTTAAGTCGATCAAGTTCAGCATTGCCATTGGCCCATTGCATATACTGAGCCCGCTCTTTCCTCAACTTCTCTAGAGCAGGTAGAATCTCTTGAGCCAACACATTATCTATCTCATTCACTTTGGTCTGCTTCTTTTCAAGATTTTTCAAAGCAGCTTCCTTTTTCATTTCATACATTCTTGTCTATGCTGCCTCCTCAAGCATTGACAAGATCTCGGGAGGCTTCATGTTGAGAACTTTAGTAATATGCCCTTGCATAATGAGAAAATGTGGATTTTTTACATTAAGCTGGACATAATGGAAAAGGTTCTGGACATGTGACAGCTGTGCAAGGTGACCATTAATTAAGTATTTATTTCTGCCACCAATGACAATCTACAAAAACAGTGAGGATCAAATCATACAATGTACAAGAACATTAGAGTTTCCCAAATGTAGAGTCAGACAAAGTAAAAATGTATTCCGTTATGCACAAATGTAAGGCACACACATTATAGCATCCAACAGAAGTGCACTTAAAGGTTTATCGAACCACATAAACATCAAAAGCCTTTGGTGACAAATACTGTAAAATCCGATGCAAACTATTAAAAACTTTTGTGATGAATATTGCTGAAGCCTTTGGTTCAAAACCTAGATATGGTTTGCTTAAACTCATAGTTACCAAGTTCAAAAGTTGGGTAGGTCCAAAATCAAATTCAAAGTTTCGTTCCTTCTATTACTTTTGAAACAGTGTTTTAAATTAGTTATTTTCAAAGTAAAATTATTCATACAACTAAGTCTTCAAATTGAATTACTTATGCACATTTTTTTCACTCTGTGCAGACCATTGTAGAAACATCTGGAGATTGGTTTTTCAATAGAAGTGTTGAGAAGTATATTGACCGTATCAGTGTGATTCCACTTGCAACAACAACTTTTAGGCTTGAATCATATCGTTGCAAACTCTTTTTTCTAATGTTCCTATTTACCAATAAAATAATATAATTCTAATTTTGGACCGTCAATAGTATTGGTGATATGCGATGGTGTTTATTGAGTTTCTTTTTTTTTAAGTTTTCAACGAATCTATTATTTATCCCACAAATTTGAAAATGCATTTTTAAAATATTATGAGACAAAAATATTTTCTAAATTTTGTATTAAATTTAATGGTTTGAAAAATAAAAGAATTATTCCTTTGGTCATCCAGCAGCATTGTTCGGCATTTCGCATTTCGGAAAAGTTTTTATTTTTCACTATCTTTCTTTTTCCGAATTATCTTCTTGGTGTTTGGAATTTCATTAAATGACTTTTTTTTTGCCGTTCCACTTGTTCCTAGATTCCCGAATTCCGAACTTATAATTTGGGTTTTCTTTTCCAAAAAGGTCTTATGTAGTTTGCCGCAAAAGTCTCACTTGTTTTTCGCTATTCGGGAAAACTAGATGACAAGTTGCTTTTTCTAAAAATCCGAATTCCGAATGAGTCATCTGTACTAGAGGTGACATTTGTCAAACTCTCACTAAAACATGATAGAAATATCGTTTTTTCAAACTAATTTAAACATTTTAAGAGTTTAAATTTTTTTCACATTTAAAATGTTTTCAATAATAATTTTACTTTTTAATTATGAATATATTTTCTTTTATAAATGATTTCACTTAAAATGATAAAATCGATCCAAGTATTATTGAGCGAGAATTGTGAGGATTGGAGGCTGCTCGGAGCTCACGTTCTCGCTTTTACAAACACTCGACGCACAATAACAAAAAAAAACAAATCGTGAACTCCTAAATGCGAACAAGTGAACAGACTTGTTCGGAGTTGGCTTTTACAAAGACCCGACACAATGGAAAAAACAAATATCGCAAACCACGAACAAGTGAACCCGCGAGCAAAAGGTTGGGCCCACAATGCTTCCGCTCAGAGTTTCGAAACATAAGAACCCACGGAGCTTACAACAATCAACAAGTTATTCCCCGAAGTTTTTCAAACTCTCACTAAAACATGATAGAAATATTGCTTTTTCAAACTAATTTAAACATTTTAAGAA
>LPNX010323479.1:67890-87442 GCA_001517045.1 Pseudotsuga menziesii | reverse complement strand
TTTAACTATGCATAGAATGGATCTAACTGCAAGGATACTTTGACCTCCCTTCTTAACCCTACACCAACTCTTAGGTTAGATTTGAAGTGCTATTTTAAAACTTTGAAGATATTAAGATTGCAGTGTTTTATCTCATATTTTAAATAGATCCTATATAGTTATACTACTATTACTATTTTATTATGTAGCTTATTATCAATACTTTCTTTCTTTTCTAATAGTTTTTTTTTCCATTTCTTTTCTTATATAATAGCATTTATATTAATTTTGATTTGTTATGATTTTAGAGGGATTGTTTAAAGAAATCAAAGTTAGAAAAAAAACATTTCAAAATTACATCAGTTATGAATATTATTTTATAAATACATTTTTTAAAATAAGGTTTTGAATTAAAATAATAAATAAATATTATAGGTATCAACTTTAAATATATTTAGATATATAATATATTTAGATATATAATATATTTTTCTAATTTCAACATAAACATTTTACAAACTTTAAAACACTTATAAATTTTACTAATTTATTTGTTTATTTATTGATTGATTGATTTTTATTTTTTAAAACATTATTTTCATATTACAAAATCATATTTGAAAAGTAAATTGAATGATATTGAGTAATAAAACATATTTATTATTTTGTAATCTAGTAAAATGTACCTAGTCAAAATTATTTAACATCAACTTCCCAAGATTAATTTATATATCTAATTTATGGACTTAAATTTTAGCTTTTAAATTTTAAAAGATTAATTTTAAAAGTTATTATTCAAAATTTAATTAATTATATACTAACTATGTTTACTAAAAATACCAACACAATTATATACTAACTATATTGATTAATTTTAAATTTTAAAAGATTAATTTAACAAAAACATAATTAATTCTATATTAAGTGTATTTACTAAAAGAACAACTTCTATATAAACATCACTTATTCTTTTTCATAAACTTATTTTTAGTATATATATATATAAACCCCTCGATTGTAGATGGTGTGAATCCTATGTATATTTTACCATTTATAATACTTCAATTTGTGAAAATTCCTCAACCAAAAAGCATGAATTCTAATTTTAATATCTTTTTTCTTAGAAAAAATTATAATATAATGGTCTCCTTGCAAAATTCAAGAAAGGCTTTCATAAAATGATTTTCTCATAACAATAGAATGCTTCCATTTGGTTATTAGTAATATTCTATTTTCTTTACTGTTCTATACATCTAATGTTACTTTTCCTAGATTTATGGGTTTATTAATATCAATTTATTAATGTGTTTTTTAATTATTTTGGATTATATATTTATTAATGTGTTTTTTAATTATTTTGGATTATATATTCATTAATGTGTAATCCCTTTACCATTTAAAATGTTAACCTATTATTATTTTCTTCAAACTTTTCGGAAGAGACTAAGCAATCTCTTTTTTACTTAAGACTTGACAGTAAGCCTCTTTGCTACATCTAGTGTTATTATTACTTTTTCCAAACTTTTCTTAAGCGGCAGGTACTAAGCGACTTTGTTGCTTATTCCACTTGTTTATTTATTGTTTAATTTTAACATGTTCCCCTAAATTTCAGCATAGTTTTCCTTGTTCCACCTGCACACACTAAAGGAATTAAGTTCAAAAGACACATGTGGATTCATGTCTTAATTGTTTAGTCGATTCAAGACCTTCAGTCTTCTAAATCTATCAAATAAAATTACAACTTAGGAAATCCAAAATAAAACTTAGAGTGTCTTTACTAACAGTTCTTTTATTGGGGATGTTACAACCATTGACTCCATTTTCTTTATATTAAATTGACACTAATCTTTTTTCTAGATACTACAAATACATAATGTTTTAATAAACAATTTCTTAAAATCACCTTAATGTTTTGATAAACAATCTCTTCACATCACCTTAATTGTTATGGTCATAACCTTAGCAATCCTATCAAAGAGGTACCCCAAATATGTTATGTAATACACCAAATTAAAGAAAATTATTATTATTATTGAATATTTTATTTTTTAAATATTTTTGACAAGAAAATAAAAAATAAATGGAATGGATTATTCTTATGTATTAATTAAAAATAATGAAAGGAATCATAACTAAAATAATTGTTGAAAGAGTGTTTGCTGAAATACAATGGGAATATACAAGTGATGAAAGATGATGCGTGAGAACTCAAGATCTAGGAGGAATCCTCTCCAAAATTAGGTCAAAAATCCTTATGGAGTGCTAAAGAGAAGGAGGCTCATAAATGACCAAGTCCTAGGAAAAATACTATATAATAGTATGTTCATTTAGCAAGCAGGAGGTTAGTAGTGGACGAGAAACTAATCTGTTAATGAAAGAGATGGTGCATTGATTGGATTTTGTCCTTGTGTTCAAGAAACATGCTTGGGGGTTCTGGAGCAAGCGATACTTTGTTTCTCTGGGAGTTGGTTGGGAGGAACGAATGTTTCAGTTCTGTTTTCGCAACAGTGGCATTAGGTTCCCTATTCTACTTCTTATATGTTCTAGATTTGTTTAAAATGAAAACTTCAAGTTAGTTCTGAATTATATTTAAATTTTTACAGAAATGGTACTATGCATTTGTTCCTATTATCTTCCTTACTTTATGTTATTGTGTAATGTAAAACTTATCTTAATTAGCAGTCGTATATATTTTTTTATATTATAATCAAATCTGTGTTTGGGCTTCCATACTCGAATCAGGGTTTTGTATTTAAATGAATTATTATCATAGATATGGACAAATGTTCTAATTCATGCTTGCAGATGTACTATTACAGTATTTAAATGTATTTATTTCAACTTATATTTTCTTCGAAGTCGGTGGATTCCTGCAAAGCTAGACTTTATCTTTATATGTTTCTAAATTGTATCAATTTAAAATGCTATGTCAAACTAGAATCGTACTATCAGAGATCCTTGGCTACTAATGGATTCCATAGATATATTATGCTAAAGGACTTATTTACATAAATGCATTTCCAATATTTAATCAATAATGAGCTAACTGATGCTTTTAAAATAGACTAAGAGTCGAGAGGATTCTTCCTTTATTTATAGAAACAATCTATAAATCGAAAAATTACTTTAGTGATACAAAAATAAATATGAATAGAACACATCTCATATAATCTCAAAACCATCCAAATGCAGATCGAGATCTGCATTAATACAATGAAACGATAAACCTATATCTGACTATTAATCAATCAGTTAAATGTTTTACGACTAAAGTTAGATGGCTAATCATAAATATCTAAATCGAGTTCTAGACTCGTTATCTATCTTTTACCATCACTTATATATCTAGTGATTAAATACACCATCAGATCTAACATGATCTAAAAAAATTAATACAACATTTAAATACAAACATGCAGTCTCTATTCGTGGGAATATAAGCCCTGAGGATTTTAACTCTACTTAAAACAAATTGAATCCATAGAATTGAAATCGAGTCACACATATTTTATTATTTCATAAACAACAAAACCATCCAATAACTATTGCATGGAAGCAAGACAATTATACAATGGTGTCCATCGCGTTAATAATATTATGATAGGTACAATCGAATTAATGAAGTGTCAAAACATTAACAATGAAGATCTAACTATAAGCTGGTACAGAACCAAAGGGGTCTTATTAAAATATTAAAATATAAAAATAGAGGTATGAATTTTGACTCTACTTCCTCATGAACCCTGAGTGGTTGTAAGTCCATTAGATGGCATCCACCATTCAATAAAACCTTAACATATACATACAAAAAGAAAATACAACAATGTTTTAAATAGAGAGGTTGCGAAGACATTGCTGCAAACTATTGCAGACCAGTAAGAACCATGTTACAGTCCAACTTATCTTCATAAGAGTGGCGAAAGTTGCACTTCCTACACGGTCTAGAACCCAACAAAAATACTTGTAAACCTAAACTACTTAACCATTACCAATGCAACTGTTGGAGAACCATTGATGAAGATGACACACATCCATGCCATAGGGTACATGCCATATGAACAAGGAGTAATTTTAGTACTTAATAAGAAAGTTATGGTTTGGATAAAATTTAAAATATAGAATGGTTTCACACACACACCCTTGTCATTTAGAGTGGCTGCGTCTGGGAGGAGGTGACCCTGTCGCCACCCTCGTCGACCATCTTTGAACCTGCATTACCACAATGTAGTCATAATCTTTTCGAATCATTGAAAACTATTGAAATAAGGATGATAAAAAATATTTGAACCTTACCTTTTTACAAAGGCAGAGAGGGCCATGGGTCGGCTCCTCCTATACGCCCTTATCACTCCTCTTCCTTCAAAATGAAAACAAAGTCATTTAATTGTTTACGATTTTAAAATTGAAGACAAATTTTCTTCTAAAAACTAAATGGAACCTAACTAGGTTTTGTTATACCTTTAGAAGGCGTGGAAGGCCAATGAATGTTGGTTTTCTTCTTCTTCCTCTCTATAGAAAACCAGCAATGGCAAGTCCATTTGCAGCCATTAACGCCATTAAAAACATCAATGTATATCTCAGCAAGCAAATAAGAAGCTTTGTTAAACCAACGAGGAAGTGGTTTGACCAGGTTACGCAGCGCAACTGTTAAACGGTTGAGCTCTTTCCAACAATAGGTTGTAGACCAAATGACAAATGCATAATGGAACAATCCAAACAGAGAGAAACTACATTAAACCCTATCAAAAACCCTTTCCATCATTTACGACATATGGAGGGACGATATTTCATCTTATACACGTTTTTAAGCTTGCCATTAACTACTTGGCTACATTGTCAACTCGCAACTAGGACAAATTTATTTCCAAAAGTCTACTTCAATACAAGGGTGTCATAAACCTTGTTATGGTTGTGTTGTAGCTGCAACTACTTTCCCAAAATTTTAAATTTTTGGACCCTCCTTGTTAATTTCATTTTGTTTGGTTTTTATTTGGTTTCCCAAACTCGGTTGTTCTTCTCATACAAGTTTGAATGTTTGAGTTGATCAGAAGCTGATTGATTTAAATGCCCTATGTTTAGCCTAAGATTTCGACTTCAGAACTTCGAGTTTTGATTGTCAAAGTCGGAAGTCACATGAACAGAAAATCAGAGCCGTAGTTCTCTATACAGCCGTTGTTGTGGGAGACAGATAGAGAATGGGTTGATGTTTAGTTGTTTCCTTTGGTGATCACGCGGTTTTATTGTTTCAACTTTTTCTTTGCGATGGTTTTTTGAAATTTTTGGCTATGATCGGAGACCGTAGTATAATTGTGTTTTCGTTGTTGCGGCTCTGGAACAGACTAATCATCTGTCATATAGTTTTTCTTTTCACTGACAGTTTGTTCTAGCTTTCTCTGATGTTGATTGATCTACGAAACTTTTGGTTTGTGTAACTTCCACCATTGCGGCTCTGTAGCGTATTAACCATCCGATCACTGTAATAGGTCTGACCTCCAATGTTTGGCCACCCTCTTCTAACGCTTTATTGTGACGTTTTGTGTTGCTCTGGAACCCTTGGATATTTGGTCACCCACCGTTGCGGTGGTTTAGTGAAATAATCGTTCGATGTTATGTGTTCCGATTCGCCAATGAGGGTTTTTATTTGCCCGAGGTTTAGTTTTCTTGCAATGGGCAACAGAGTTCTTGGTTTTTTTATCAAGTTTAAGGTTTTCATGATGAGAACGCAGTCTCGAGTTGTTACTTTTGACGCTCATTTTTATTGGTAGTATGATTTACGTTTATTGAAAGTGGTCTGGATAAATGATGAGTTTTTCATTTTGATCACAGACAGACATAGGAGATTTTCTCGGATCCAGTTGAGGATTATTGCCGCAAAGAGGACAAAGAAAAATGAAGTTGGATAAAGAAAGAAGCAGTTAAAGCATGAAGAAGTAGAGATGTTGCTCAAGGAAAAGAGGAAAACGAAGGTCTGAGATCAACCGGATTTCGAAAGGACCAACGGATTACCGATCCTAACTATTAAAAAAAAAACCAAAGTCCCAGGCTTGGGGAGTTCGTCGGTTACCAAGTCGGTTCCTTTCTATAAAGTGCCTATAAATATTAATCTTCATTTGAAATGTTACGTTTGTATGAATCATGACCACTCACAAAAGGACAAACTTGTGGGATTAAACGGTTTGGGAATCCCAAAGGTCACCCAGGTGGGTAGCCCAAAAATTTGCCTCCGTATAAGTATAGGATATTTATATAGAAAGGGGACTTTTTCCCAGTTATACTTGTGAGAACATGTTGTAAGAGGAACTATTTCATTTTGCAATAGATAATTACAATTTTTCCTATTGGAGAAAGATTTGGTTGAATGTTCAAATGTTGTGCGATGGATGTTGTTGAAGGGGAACTATTTTGTTTTCAGCTTTTATTCATTAACTGTGAGATCGTTCTAAATTGTTGAACCTATGTTCTTGTATGAATGTTCTCTAGTTTATTTTATGATAATTTCCACTATGAGTAATGAATGCTTTCATAAGCAATGAGATATCTTGTTGTTCATCTATCTATTCATGTTTATGTGTTTCGAATTAAAGAACAACTACCTATGATTTTTCTTAATGGATTAACAGCAATACATTACTCATTAAATGATAATCTCACTCCCTAGGGACAACTTAGTTAGATAGTTGTATTTCTTTTCGTGTGTGATTTAGATGTGAGAGAGTTTAAGACAAGAGGTAAGAACTTGCGCATCACATTGTGACCGTTCCTCATACTCTTAATCAATCTTCATTTTAGATAGGCACTTGCATTTCATACTTAAAACTAAAAAACACCAAAATATACATGGTGGACTGGGCCACAACCGGTAGAACCTTTTATTTTTTTTACTTGACCTACGGTTGTCGAACCGCAAATCGAACGGATTCCTCATACCAAACAGTCACGGGCTAGTTGGGAACATTGATTGGGGAGAATCCCTTGCTGTTGTCGCCTATGATTTTCAAGGCATCAACAGTTTCTGGTGCTAGAAGAAGGGCCACCAGTGCATGGCTAGCCAAGGAAATCCATTTCCTCGAAATTACTCCACCAGTGATAGTTTTGAAAGCATTTCATTTCCCAATCTGAATCCTGAAGAGAAGTGGAAAGAACATTTGTATTATGTTGATAACGAAGTTGTTAATGATCTAAGAAGACATACCAGAGAATATGTGAAGAGTATTGGAGGATTACCTACTATCCTTGATTTACCCAGGAGAGAGTATAAGAAAAAAGACCGTCCTATATTGGAAGACTCAGTATTGGTTGGAGATTTGGAAGAATTGGTAGAAACAACATTGCAGGAAGTGGTTCAACCTTTGAATCAAGTGGGCCCAAATACACGTTACGGTTCACCTGTTAATACTTCTATTCATTCACCACCTCACTCTCCACCCAGACTCATGGTGGGCGTAAATGCAAATCAGCCACCTAACCCACCAAATCCACCACCTACTTGGAAAGCCAGATCACCTCTAAACCTAGCACCTCCTTTGCATGACTTACCTCAAGCTTTTGAGAAGATGTTTCCCAAGTTTGAACCAAATGAGAAGATATTAGTAGATGATCACTTGAAAAGTTTCTACTTGGCCATAGAAGGGCTAAAGGCTAGAGAACACGAAGATGTAGTCTGTATACTTTTTTTCCACACACCCTTAAAGGAGTAGCAGCCTCATGGTATTTTGGTCTTCCTGCAAAATCAATCCCAGACTGGGATATTTTTGAAGGGATATTCAGAAGCAAATACACAACCCAGAAGACTCATGTAGCTCTCATGAAAGGACTATGCGCTTTAAAGAAAGAAAGAAAAGAGAAGGTGCATAGTTTTACTCAAAGGTTTGCAGCTTATCTTAAGAATTTTTCTGAAACTGATAAGCCCTCGGATAAACTTCTGATTGAATATTATACTTCATATCTAGGGCCCGATTTGGCCATGTTTACCAAGATGAAATCCAAACCTATGCTAGCAGAGACTTATGAAGAAGGGGAGAGAGTAGAAGCTAAAAAGGAAAGTATAGAATATTATCCTGAGCAGTCAGGAGAGAAAATTTTTGGGAAGAAAGCTTTGTTATTTACTAATCCTAAAGAGGAAAATTCACATGATTTCGAAGGAATGGCGAAGATGATGCAGAAGCTTTCCAATAGAATAATAGATTTGGAAAAGGAAAAAGAAGCTCAGAAGTCTTATAAGCTTTATTACAAGAAAATAGAGGATAACAACCAATCCAAACCTCCTCCACACAGTCCTGCATCAGTGAACTTAATGGAGGTAGGAATGGATAACTGTTGCACTTTCCACCAGCAACCCCATTCTGAAAAGAATCGTCCTCAATGGATAAATTCAATGACATTAGTAATGAATCAGCTACTCGATTCCAAATTAACAGAGGCTGATGATGAGGAAGGAAAAGATAATAATGAATCAACTGATAAGCAAGAGGATGATGCCATGGTTTTATGGGACTGTGTCTCATTGTTTGATACTCAAAAGGAAAGTGATTTGAGACATGAGGACATATCAGAAGCAAATGTGACAATGAGAAGCCTGTAGAAATTATAAGGCATTGATGGCATAAGGAATTTCATAAACTGGCTAAGGATCTAAGCACACAATTAACCTCACAGAGAATTGTAGAGAATTAGCATAATGAGAGAAGAATAAGAATTAATGAACACACATTAATGAATGATCAATAAATGATAATTGATATTATTACATAGGTAATACATCCTTATAAAGGAAAAAGGAGTTGCATGAAGACAACTCAAGCTAGCTCATAAAAGCAGGCTTACTAATTATGATAAACCCCTTAAAGCACTTTCCAATCTACCAAGCACCTCACAAGTTGGCAAAAGCATGAGTGAGTTGTCAAGGAGATGGAAATAATATGCTAATGGAGAAAAACTAATGGAGGATGGGTTGGAAACAAAAGCACCCAGTTTCCTAGTTGACTAGCTTTTATCTTATCCATAGAAAAGCAGGATAAAGCAGAAAAAGCAGAATCTGCTATATGGTCCTGTATACTAATTCTAGAGGAACCCAGAATCAGAAATAAATCATTCCTAGGATATGGATGGCATGCATTGACTTTAAGTGGATGCCAACTAATTAAGCTAGTGGGTGAATAATTAATCATTATTGATTAATTATTTTATCCTAAGTGTATGAGTGGGTTTATTATATCCCAACAAAGCCAAGGGCTGATAAAAGAAGACAGGTTAATAATCCTGAAAATTAAGAGACTCCAGAAGAATGTAAAGAAATTTCAAAAAAGAACTACAAGTAATAAAATTCCTGAGCTTACCATTACCAGTCAAAATCCAAAGCAGATTAACATGCCTACTAAGCCCATTGAAGAGAAGATCAATAATGAAAAAATGAATCTCACAGAACATAAGATGGATTATGACATCGTGGAGGATATAAAAAAGGTAAAGGAAAATATTTCGCTATTTGAGATGTGTAATGTGCCGCAGTAGAAATAAAAGTTATTGAAAGCACTTGAAATTCTAGAGGAGAAGCTTCCCACCGACAATCAGCCCCAAGAAGAAGAAATCGGTGAAACAGGTGTGGGAGGTAAGCCTAAATGCAAGACTCCACCTTTTCTCCTTACTTTCAAAATTTTCAACCACAACGTGCACAACTGTCTAGTAGACTCAGGGGCATCAGTAAATGTTATGCCACTGTCCGTTTGCAAGAAGATAAATGGACAGCCTAAACCATCTACATGGCAGGTTATTCAGTTAGACAGAAAAAATGTGAAGGTAATTGGGGAATTGGAGGATGTTTTGATTCGGTTATCTTCAAATGAAAAGGTATGTCAATTCATTGATATTGTAGTAGTAGACATACCTGAGGCTTATGGACTTGTCTTGAGTAGGGATTGGTCAGCAAAGCTTAATGGTTTTCTTGCATCATACTGGTCACACCTGTGGTTACCTTATAAAGGAAGTCCAAATCAAATTAAAGTTTTAAGAGAGCCCCACATGAAACACAATGTCACTCAGTTAGAAGGTAAGAATGAACCAGTGAATTCTGTTTTGGGGAATTACTTCATTGATCTAGAATTGGGAAACTACCAAGTGGAAGAGGCCAACAGTACATCAGATACTCAGCTTGATCTCCTTCGGTTTTCACAGGCTGATGAAATTAACTATAAAATAGTAAATTTAGCTTTAGATGTAGATGTTGATTCATGTATAGTAGTAGTAGATAATGTTTGGACACTTTTTTTTGATGGATCTAAGACTTTGGAGGGATTAGGAGCCGGTTGTGTCCTAATTGATCCAAAGAAAAATAAACATTTTCTTTCGTGTAGATTAGAAATTGAATGTACCAATAACACGGCCGAATACGAAGCATTAGTTCAGGGACTGAGAAAAGCAATTGAATTAAAAGTAGAAAATCTGAAAGTGAATGGGGATTCTGAAATAATTGTAAAACAGATTCGAAATCAGATACATTGCATTTCACCTCATTTAAAAGCTTATCAGAATGAAGTGTGGGATTTTCTTAAAAATTTCTATGCATTTAACATGGTATCGATTCCTAGACTAAAAAATGCAGCAACTAATTTGTTAGCCACCTCAGCTGCAAGGCTTGTACCCTCTAATAATAGGTGTTCTATTGAATTACTTTTCAGGCATTTAGTTTCGAACATGATTACCAATTTATGAGTTTTTGATGATGATCAGCAGATTCTGGAATGTTTGACAAATGATGAGACTTTTAAAGAGGCAATAATCGATGATGAAGAACATCAAGATGAGCTAAAATTCGACATTTTTATTCCTAAAGGAGTCAGGACTTTAGAGCGAATGTTTGATCTAAACAATAAATTCAGAAGACCAGCAAATGTCAAGACTCATAGCTCATCTTTACAATTCAAGCTAATAAATTTAGGAACTCAAGTTGAGCCCAAATATGTGAATTTGGGAAAGTGTTGCTCTCCGTGTGAAAGAAATAATCTCATTAGTCTGTTCAAACAATACAAAAATGTTTTTTCCTGAACATATGAAGATCTAAAGACATATGACACCAATATTATTCAGCATGCTATCCCTATCAGATCTGGAGTCAAGCCTTATCAACAGCCTTTGAGGAAAATGCATCCAAAACTGGAGCCTCTAATTCAGAATGAAGTAAAGAAATTTTTGGATGCTAAAAATATCTTCAAAGTTAGACACTTGGAATGGGTTTCAAATCTGGTACTAGTAAGGAATAAATCTGGAGAAATTAGACTATGTGTGGATTTCAGAAACTTAAATTGCGCTTCAGATAAAGACAATTATCCAGTCCCACCCATGGAACAGATATTGCAAATGCTTTCGGGTTCTAAGTTATTTTCTTAATTAGATGGATTCTCTGGCTACAATCAAGTGTTAGTAGCTGAAGAAGACAGACTTAAAAATACATTCAGAACAAGATGGGGTACTTTTTCTTACAAAAGGATGCCCTTTGGACTCATAAATGTTGGAGCTACTTTCAAGAGAGCTATGGATATATCTTTCTGTGGTATGATTGGCCGCAGTGTTGTAGTATACCTCAATGACATCACAATATTTTCAAAGAAGAGAGAAGAACACGCATTTCATCTAAAATAGATTTTCGAGCGTTGCCGAAAATATGGTATCTCGCTGAACCCCAAAAAGTGTGTGTTTGTTGTTACAGAAGGAAAGCTACTGGGTCACGTGGTTTCTAAGAAGGGGATCTACATAGAACTAGAGAAGATCAAAGCTATCGAACAGATTCCCTTACCCCATAATAAAAAAAGGCATGCAATCATATATGGGGACAATAAATTTCGTGCGAAGATTTGTGCCAGATTTCACTCAAATTGTTAAACCTTTGCAACAAATGGTGAAACAAAGTGTACAATTCAAGTAGAATGATGTAGAGAAGAATGCATTTAGTAAAATAAAGACATCTGTTGCGCATGCACCCTCCCTCAAAAGTCTAGATTTTGAGAAAGATTTTATTTTGTACACTTTTGCATCTGACGATTCACTGGCAGCCGTGCTTACTCAGAAGGAAGATGGGGGAGATGAGTTCCCCATTTCATTTATGAGCACTGGTCTGTAGGGGGGAAAATTGAATTACCCAGCTGTGGATAAACAAGCTTACGCAATCTTCAAAGCGGTAAAATAATTCAGGCCGTATATACTTAAGAATCGGACAAAAGTAGTAGTTCCACACCCAGCTGTAAGGTCTCTTTTCGTACAAAAAGAATTAGGAGAAAGAAGAGGCAACTAGGTAACAGCTTCATAAGAGTATGACCTCGAATTCAAGCCAACCTCCATAGTTAAAGGGCAAGGATTGTGCAAACTAATGACTCATAGTAAAAAAAATGAAGAAAATAATTAGGAAAATGGATCTGAGTTACATTTGATGGAGGTATGTCCTCTTTTTATAGCTCCATATTCCTGGTATCGAGACCTTGTGCATTACCTTCAGGAGGAATTGTTACCAGAACATTGGAATTCTAAGCAAAGAAGAGCACTGCGTCTTAAATCAGCTTCATATCATACCGTTGAAGGAATATTATTCAGGAAGAATTATGATGGAGTTATTCTTAGATGCTTAGAGAAAGAAGATACGAGTAAGGTCATGACAGAGTTACATGATGGGCCTGCTAGAGGGCATTTTTTCAGAGGTATGACAGCCCATAAAATTCTCAGAGTTGGATACTATTGGCCCACACTATTCAAGGATGCACATGGCCATGTCAGAAAGTGCGATATCTGCCAAAGGTGTGGAGGAAGACAAGCTAAAGTAGCAGGACCATGAAAGCATGTGATGATAACAGAACCATTTGAGCAATGGGGAATTGATATCATTGGAGAGATAAAACCAAATTCTTCCTTGCAACACAAGTATATCTTGATGGCAACTTATTACTTCACTCGATGGGTCGAAGCCATTCCATTGTGTAAAGTGAATGAGGATGCGGTCATGGACTTCTTGCAAGATCATATTATGACCACGTTTGGGGTTCCAATTTCTCTAGTTTTCAATAATGCTACTTATTTTTCCTCTATTATATTAACTGCATTTGCTAATGAAAAAGGAATTAAGTTGCATTATTCTACAAACTATTATCCACACGGAAATGGTTTGGCAGAATCTACAAACCAGAATCTGATTAGAATCTTAAAAAAGACTGTGATAGAAAACTAGAGAAGTTGGCATTCAGCATTACCAAATGCTCTTTGGGTTGATAGGGTCACACCCAAGAATTCCTTAGGTGTGTCACCATATACCCTTATTTATGGAAAAGAGGCCATTATGCCCCCCAATATTATGCTACCCTCTTCCATAATAGCTCAGGAGTCAAGAGGCTCAGATAATGAAGTCTTACAAATGAGAATATATAATCTTTTGAAGGCAGAGGAGTCCAGATTCAAGGCCAAAGAACATTTTAAACATCAACAGGAAGTAGTAAAGCGATGGTTTGATAAGCATAAAGCTGGAAAAAAGGAATTTGAAGTGGGAGACCTAGTTCTTAAGTGGGATTACCTGCATGATGAAAAGGGAAAGCATACAAATTTCCAACAATTATGGGTTGGCCCTTTTCAGATTGTAGCGAATCTTGGCCCCTCAACCTACAAATTACAAGATTTACAGGGGTGGGAAGAGAACTTACCAGTTAATGGTTTTGTTCTCAAACCTTATTTTTCCTGATTTTGTTTCTTGTTTTGTACATAAATAATTTGATTTGGTTGTTTACTTTGATTTATTTCATTTTGTTTGTTTTTAGTTAAAATTTTGTTTGATTTCAATAAAAGAGGCAAACTTTTGGTTACATGGAAAACATCAGAATTATGGATTAACTGAAATACTTGGGTATAAGGCTGTATACTATTTTTTATCTGATAGAATTTCTTCTAGTTAAGCAGTTCTCCTAAATGTCTATGAACACATTGAAGTCCTTCTTAATCCCTGTAAAATGACTCAAGATCCAAAGGTCTGGAATACTATTTCGAGGCTCCATCCATTTCACATCTAAAAATGTCCTAGGGGGTTGCATCAAAAGACCCACAGAAATGATGCAAGGTAAACAGTATATTATATATAAATGATCCCATGCCAAGAATTGAAATCCAAGAGGCCAATAAGAGTCAAAACTCCTAAGAAAGCAATATCTATCAAAACAAAGGACTGAATCATATGAGTACAAAATTGCCAAAAGTTCTTCTCCGTTCGTGAGCTGAAAATTAAATACATCTCTCACACAAAAGAACACTATGGATAGAGGAGCTTGAATAAAAATTCAGAAAGAAAGGCATCAGGAGGACTCAAAAGGACAAAAAAAAAGAGTCCACAAGCACACAAAAGTGAAAAATGGCACGGGAATGGGGGAAAAACGAATATTTATGTTTTCCATATGTTACAATCCTATGGTGTCCAAGATGGAAGCTACCCAAAGACAGAGGTAAAATGAAACTCATCTACTTGGCCTCAAAATATTTATCTTGACTTTGAGATCCTGGGTTCCATTTTCCTAAAATTGGACTGCCATCAATTATTAAACGTACATACATTTGCCATTTAGGAAATCCACACATCTAGAAGAATGCAGCATGCTAGTATTTACTTTTAAAATAGTCTGTTTCTCAAAGAAGAAGTTTTTCCAAAGATCTGAGTTCACCAGAAAGTCGCCAATTGTTGCAGCTACAACTGTTTTCTCAAAATTTTAAATTTTCAGACCCTCCTGGTTAATTTCATTTTGTTTGGTTTTTATTTGGTTTCCCAAACTCTGTTGTTCTTCTAGTACAAGTTTGAATGTTTGAGTTGATCAGAAGCTGATTGATTTAAATGCCCTGTGTCTAGCCTAATATTTCGACTTCGGAACTTCAAGTTTTGATTCCCAAAGTCAGAAGTCATGTGAACATAAAATTGGAGCCGTAGTTCTCTATACAGCCGCTATTGCGGGAGACAGATAGAGAATGGGTCGATATTTAATTGTTTACTTCCTCAAGCATGCGGTTTTATTGTTTCAATTTTTTCTTTATGATGGTTTTTCGAAATGTTTTGGCTGTGATCAGAGACTGTAGTATAATTGTTTTTCGCTGTTGCGGCTTCGAAATGGACTAATCATCCGCCGTATAGTTTTTCTTTTTGCTGATGGTTTGTTCTAGTTTTCTCTGATGTTGACTGATCTGCAGAAATTTTGGTTCTTGTAACTTTCGTCGTTGCGGCTCTGTAGGGTATTAACCGTCCGATCGCTGTAATAGGTCCGACCTCTGATGTTTGGCCACCCTCTTCTAACACTTTATTCCGACATTTTGTGTTGCTCCAGAACCCTTGGATCTTTGGTTGTCTATCGTTGCAGTGGTTTAATGAAATAATCGTCCAACGTTATGTGTTCCGATTCACCAATGAGGGTTTTTATTTTCCTGAGGTTTATTTTTCCCACCATGGGTGATAGAGTTCTTGGTTTTTTGATCAATTTTAAGGTTTTCACGATGAGAACGTAGTCTGGGGTTGTTAAGTTTTGACACTTATTTTTATTGGTAGTATGATTTACGTTTATTGAAAGTGGTCTGGATAAATGATGATTTTTTTGTTTTGATCGCAGATAGACATAGAAGATTTTCTCAGATCCAGTTGAGGATTACTTTCGCAAAGAGGACAAAGCAGAATGAAGTTGGCTAAAGAAAGAAGCAGTTAAAGCATGAAGAAGTAGAGATGTTGCTCAAGGAAAATAGGATAGCAAAGGTTTGAGATCAACTGTATTTTGAAAGGACCAATGGATTAGCGAGCCTAACTATTAAAAAAAAATAGAGTCCCAGGCTTGGGAATTTCGTCGGTTACGAATCCATTTCCTTTTTATAAAGTGCCTGTAAATCTTAATCTTCGTTTGAAATGTAACGTTTGTATGAATCATGACCACTCAAAAAAGGACAAACTTGTGGGATCAAATGGTTGGGGAAGCCCAAAGGTTACCCAGGTGGGTAGCCCAAGAATTTTTCCTCCGTATAAGTATAGGAGATTTAGATAGAAAGGGGACTTTTTCCTAGTTAGACTTGTGAGATGATGTTGTAAGAGGAACTATTTCATTTTGCAATAGATAATTACAATTTTGCGTGTTGGAGAAAGCTTTGGTGGAATGTTCAAATGTTGTGCAATGGATGTTGTTGAAGGGGAACTATTTCATTTTTAGCTTTTATTCATTAATTGTGAGATCGTTCTAACTTGTTGAACCTATGTTCTTGTATGAATGTTCTCTGGTTTATTTTATTATAAATTCCACTATGAGTAATGAATGCTTTCATAAACAATGAGCTATCGTGTTGTTCATCTATCTATTCATGTTTATGTGTTTTGAATTAAAGAAAAACTACCTCTGATTTTTCTTAATGCATGAACAAGAATACATTACTCATTAAATGATAATCTCGCTCCCTAGGGACAACTTAGTTAGATAGTTGTATTTCTTGCCGTGTGTGATTTAGATGTGAGAGAGTTTAAGATGAGAGGTAAGAACCTGAGCATCACATTGTGACCGCTCCTCGTACTCTTGATCAATCTGCATTTTAGATAGGCACTTGCATTTCATACTTAAAACTAAAAAACACCAAAATATACATGGTGGACCGGGCCGAAACCGGTAGAACCTTTTATTTTTTTTACTTGGCCTATGGTAGCCGAACCGCAAACTGGACAGATTCCCCATACCAAACAGTCACGGGCTAGTTGGGAACATTGACTAGGGAGAATCCCTTGCTGTTGTTTCCTGCGATTTTCCAGGCATCAATGGCTTGGTTAAAGATTATAGTATTAACCTCAAGGTTGCTTATGCCAAGGATTAAACCATGACTAGGGTTTGAGTGCCATAGTCCCCAAGAATTTAACTTTTCGACAAACTCTTAAACCTTATAGTCACATATACCTTGTGTCTCCCACTAGAACTGTGGTAGACACCATATTTTAAACATATTGATACCTCATGCCAAGGTAAGTGGGATCAAGGCTATGGTATTTAACAACATAGTCCCCATCCCTCTTCTTCATCAAACTAGAATACACCAAGAATTTATAATTTATTTTTAATTTCTCCTAAGATATTTTATTTTGTTGTTTTGAATATTTTTGGCAGAAAGTCGAAAATAAAACAAATGTAATGATTTATTCTTTTATTAAAAAAAGATACTGAAGGGGACAAAAATGGAATAGATGTTGAAGAGTGTTTTCTGAAGAGTTTTTTCTGACTCGCAAGATGAAAAGACAAGTGGTTGTAGATGTTGAGTGAGAACTCAAGGTGTAGGAGGCATATTCCCCAAAATCAGGTCACAACTCCTTGTTGAGTGCTAAAGAGAAGGAGGCTCGTAAATGACCAAGTCCTAGAAAAAATACTATATAATAGTATGTTCATTTACAAGCAGGAGGATAGCATTGGACATGGATTTAATATGAGAATGCAAGATATGGCGCATTAAGTGAAATTTTCTCTTATTGTTCAGCAAATAGGCTTGGGGGTTCTAGAGAAAGTGATTTGGTTTCTCTAGGATTTGGTTGGGAGGAACAACTATTCAATTTCTGTTTTCCCAATAGTGGTGCAAGGTTCTTATCTTGTTGCTATCTGTTATAGTTAAATATGATATGATTTCCATTCTTAAAATGGTATCACAATTAATTCTTTAACAGAAGTTATTTGCATCCGAAGTAAATATTGATCCATTAGGTGTCTGATTTAAGAACTGATCTAGTTTGCATCTAAATATAATGTAGTTTTGTTGTACATTAGTTCGGTAACCATTCATATTATGTTATTTTTTGTTAATCATATTATGTTAGTATGGTAAATATATGTTCTTTTCTATATTCATGACTGTAAAACACCAGTTTTAATTATTAATGTATCTCAACTCGGGAATCCATACCAGAATCCAAGATTGCTAGTAATGTGTACTTTTATACTAATTAGTAATTTTTGAGTGCAACTAGTTTAACACTAGTCTTCCCTTCTACTTTGGAGTTGAATCTCATCACTCACTTCCTTTAATTATTTAATTGACTATAAATTATTCCTACTAAAACTATTTCTAAAAATGTTAATCGAGGGATAAATCTATTGTTTTAAACAAATAAAACAATATTTTAGAATCTCGTCGAGAGCTGAAAGGCCTTAGTAATTTTATAAAATAAAATAACTACGTCCTATTAAAAGAAAACTATTACGAATCCAAATTTTACAAATCTAAAATGAGGGATTAAGATCATTTGGATCTGATTAAAATATCTAAGGATAATTTATTTATGAAACCTATCAATCTATATATGCTAATAACTCACGATTTCCAACTAATCAGATACTGATTCACACATGTCCTATCTAATTTATAAAACTATCATTCAACAATTAAAATCAAGGAAACCACCATTGTCAAAGCTACATCTTTGAAATCAAAACACATAACTAATCGCAGCAATGAATCTTTCGTTTCCCAAGTATGGCCATAATCTCATCGAAGGATGGAAACCATTATTCTACATAGAGGAGTATTATAAACATTCTATTTAATATCAAATATCAAACTACAAGCTCTTAACCAACAAAGATCGTTGCAGAAAGGGTTTGCGGAAGGATATTTCAAAGAAGTTGAAAGGAAACTCGTAATTGCAGAAGGAAGGAGTTTTGCAAATTTTGGAAAGGGTTTGCAGAAAGATATTTTGAAAAAGTTGAAACGAAACCCACAATTCGCAACCCGCAATTTCAGAAGGAAGGACTTTCCATGAATTGCGGAAAGGATAAATGTGGAAGGTTAATTTGAAAAGTTTAAAAACAGTCTCGCAATCTGTAACCCGCAATTGCAGAAGGAAGGAATTTTCATTGATTGTGGAAAGGATAAATGCAAAAGGTTAATCGAAAAAGTTTAAAAACAGTCCCACAGTCTGCAATCCACAATTATGGAAGGAAGGAGTTTCTACAAATTGTGGAAAGGATAAATGCGGAAGGTTAATTCAAAAAGTTGAAAACATTCCCCGCAATCCACAACCCGCAATTTCAGAAGGAAGGAGTTTCTGAAAATCATGGAAAGGGTAAATGCAGAAGGTTAATTTGAAATTTTTTTAAGGAATCCCCAAAACCCACAACCCGCAATTGCAAAAATATCTTTGCGAAAGAATGGTTCAAAAAAGTTGAAAGGAATGCCCCGCATCCCACAACCCACAATTACGGAAGATCATTGCAGATGGTTAATTGCGGAAAGATCCATTGTGGAAAGATCATTACGGAAGGTTAATTGTAGAAACACAATTTGTGGAAAGATAAATTATGGAAATATCACTATGAAAAGACTAATAAACTTAGAATCTTGGGACTGAATAGATAAATAAATTGAAGCCAAAATTCCAGGATTGAGTTCAATGATTGAGGAAAATTTGAAAGAAAAAATTAAAGTTAAAAATGAACATGAACATTCAAAATTAATAACGCCATGTTATAGTTAATTGAAGAACACCTGATGATTTTGTTCCCTTAACAAATATCTACATTGCACAACCTGCCATGTAGTAGTAAAGTATGTATTAGTAACAAAA
>LPNX010323479.1:45964-67869 GCA_001517045.1 Pseudotsuga menziesii | reverse complement strand
TATATGGATTTTTTGAGATGTGTGACACAATGGTATCAGAGCATGGTTACAACACTAGGCCTGAACCGACTCAACATTAAAACTAATAATTAAACTAGAAGACTAATTTTATTTTATTTTTGGTTTGATTCTCTTACAAACAGGAAGAGAAGGATAAATTTATTTTTGCAAGAAAAATATGGGAGAAGTAGGGATGCCTATAGAAGAAGAGACTCACCCTAGAAATCATATAAACAATGAAGAGAGTAATCTAATGGATGGTGAAATATGGGTAACCCTTAATGAGAGTCAAACTAATAACCCATATGAACTACAAAGAACTAAGGTTTGAGTTAAAAAGGGTTAGAGAGGATAATGAAGGAATCCGGAAAGCTCAAGAGGAACTGAATAATATTTTACTAGCTAAAATACATAATGATGAAAAAGAGAAAAACAAATAACTTCAACATAATATTATAAAATCTACACCTTACAAATGTAAGGGAAGAAAACTAGAATTTTCTAGTCATGGGGGTGGAACTTCCAGTGAGGAATCAGTCAAACACCACATAGAAAAACAACAAGATTCCAATGAAAGTAGTGATGATAATAAAAAGAAAAAGAAGTAAAAACCGTACGAAGAAATATATTGGGAATTTAAAAATATTAAACCACCGATGTTTAACGGTGAGATTAAAAAAGGAGAAGAGGTGGAAGCATCGCTACCAGGGATGAAGACATAATTCCAAATCTATAATTTCTCCAAGGAACTGAAATCTATAATTGCCATATATAATTTAACTGGAAATGTAGACAGATGGTGGTAGTATATAAAGAAATTAAGAGGAATCAAGGAAATATACATAACCTGTAAAACCTTTAAAAATCATTTTAAACAAAAATACCTCTCAAAACAATACTACGAAGAGAAGGCTAAGGAATTTTACGACTTAAGACTAGGAGCTATGACCATGAAATAGATATCTAGTAAATTTCTGAGTCTTCTTCGTTACATACCATACATAATAGATGAAAAATGAAAGATACAATGGTTTCTAAGCTATATGCCTATCATGTTTAAGGAGTGAATTGAGTATGAAAATCCGAAGACGTTAGAAGAAGCAATGAGAAAAGAAAATTTATGTTATGACCAGAATAAAAATAAAAGAGAAAATGTACCAAACTCAAGGACTAAAAGACAAGATAACTTTGATCCAAAAAATAAGAATAATAAATCCCACAAAAATAGAGTGAATAATTACAAATGGTATCAAGGAAGTAACTATAAAATTTTAAACCACAGAGTCCTACAGCAAAAGAAAGAGAACCTCCCACTACTTTTAATAATATCACTGCACAAAGGGAACCCTTAAAATGTTGGGAATGTCATGAGCCACATTATTTTAAAGACTGTCCAATAAGAAAGAAAAAATTTAATGTTCACTCCATTCACGAAATTGTTATAGTTGGAGACATGGCAAGGAGTATGCCCAAAATCAGTGTTGCATTGGAGAATCGACAAGTAGACCATCAAACTTCAATGTTTGAGATCGAAGGTATGAAAAAAAATCAACCTATTTCCATCCTAATTGATCTAGGTGCACGTTTCAGTTATGCATAACCTAGGATTTTTGAATTATGTAAATTAGTACCAGAAAATTTTGATAAGTCATGGCTGGTACAATTATCCACATGTGCTAAATGTAAAGTCGCCACTTATGTTAAAGGCTGTGAAATATTAATGAATGATTTTAATTTGCATGATGATTTGAATATTTTACCATTATGTTCCTATGATATGTTGATAGGAATGGATTGGCTAGAAAAAAAAAGAGTAATGCTGAATTGTTTGGACAAAACCTTTACATCCATAGATGATGATGGAAACACCATTAAGGTGAAAGGAATTCCTAGAAAATTTACGATCAGAGAGATCTCAACTGTTAAAATGAAATACATGTACGGAAGGGATGTAAAGTATTTTTTGTTTATGTAATGGATGATAAATATAATGATAATAAACTTAAAATAAAAGATATAACTATCTTAAATAATTTTAACAACATTTTTCCAGAAGAAGTCCCTGGAATACCTATGAAAAGAGACATAGACTTTACAATCAATCTGATACCTGGAGCGGTACCATCATCAAAATATCCTTACTGAATGAATATAATAGATCTTACATTACTCAAATAACAATTACAAGAATTAATGGACAAGAAGTATTTCGACCTAGTGTTTCCCGTTGGGGAGCACCGACCTTATTTGTAAAGAATAAAGAGGGAACCTTAAGATTGTGTATAGACTATTGAAAACCAAATAAAATGACTATTAAAAATTGATATCCTTTACCTGGGATAGACGATATATTTGATCAATTCCCTAGGGAAACAACCTTCTCAAAAGTAGATCTAAGGTCTGGATACCATCAGGTGCATATTAAAGATGAAGACATATTTAAGACTTCTTTTAGGACCTATTATGGTCATTATGATTTTTTCATAATGCCTTTAGGGTTGAAAAATGTACTTGCATCCTTTATGTTCTTAATGAACATAATTCTATGTAACTATCTGGATAAGTTTGTAGTCGTATTCATTGAAGACATACTAATTTACACAAAGAATAAACAAGAACATCAAGAACATCTAAAGATAATTTTTCAAGTATTAAGAGAACAATAGTTGTATGCAAAGTTCAACAAACGTGACTTATTTAAAGAAATTAATGATCCAATATCTAGGACACATAATGTATAGGAATGGAAACTCTGTCAACCCCAACAAAATTAAGGCCATCACTGAATGGCCAGTTCCTAAAAATGTAACAAACATAATATCGTTCATGGGGATTACCGATTATTATAGAAAGTTCATAGAAGGATTTTATAAGATATCCTACCCCATAAATTTACTACAGAAGAAAGGTAAAAAGTTTGAGTGGACTGAAAAGTGTATGGAAAGTTTTAATAAATTAAAACATTTTCTAACTACCGCCCCTATCCTAGAAATTTATGATCCTTTTAAGGATTTTTTCATATGTACCGATGCTAGTAAGGAAGTATTAGGCGAGGTGTTAATACAAGAAAACTTCATCATGGCTTATGAATCTAGAAAACTAAAGAGCATGAAAAGAATTACGCTACGCATGACTTAGAACTTGCTGCAATTATAAATGCTTTAAATATGTGTCAACATTACCTCATTGGAAAAAAATTCATGTTAATATCAAACAAAATAAGGTTAAAATATTTATTTGACCAACAAAATCTAAATGCTAGATAGGCTAGATGGTTGTCTTTCTTAAGTGAATATGAATTCGAACTAAAACACATAGAGGGAAAAGAAAAAAAAGTTGCAGGAACTTCGAGTCATCACACATACATACTTTTTGCAAGAAGCACTTACGAATAGGATCTGGAAAATCAGATCTTAACTACAAAAACTTTTGACAGTGAATTCCAAAATTTAAAATAAAAGACTATTGAAAATTAAAACAACTAGATAAAATTAGATTTAAGCCTAAATAGAAGAGGATTGTTGCTGCATAAAAATATTTTATACGTACCAAATACAACAAAAATAAAATTAATAGTCATGAATGAGTTACACAAACGACCTTATCCAAAACATCCTAGATACCAGAAGATGATCACCATGAGAAAAAAGGACTTATTTTGGCCTAACATGAAGAAAGAGGTAGCAAAGTACTTAGCTCACTGCAGCAGATGCCAACAAGTAAAGGAAGAACACCAACATCCTGCAGGGTTACTACAACTGCTACACATTCCGCAATGGAAGTGGTAAATAATTTACATGGATTTTATAATAGTTCTACCTAAAAATTTCAGGCAACATGACTCAATTATGGTTGTAGTCGATAAGTTAAGTAAAGAAGCTCATTTTATTCCTGTAAAATCTACTTATAAGGTTGTTAACATTGCAGATATTTTTATGAAAGATATTTTCAGGTTACATGGCATACCAAAGGTAATAACATCATATAGAGATGTGAAATTTATAGGAAATTTCTAGATGGCTTTGTTTAAAGGGTTAGGCACTCAGTTGAACTTCAGTAGTGTGTATCATCCTAAAACGGATGGGGAGACTGAAAGAGTAAACCAATTCCTAGAATACATGCTAAGAATGTTTGTAATGGACAAACCAGGTAAATGGGAATACTACCTACACTTAGTTGAATTTGCTTACAATAATAATTTTCAACTATCAGCAGGTATCATTCGTTTTGAAATTTTGTATGGACGCACATGTAATACTCCAATTTATTGGAGTAGTCCAGTTGATAGGTTAATGTTAGGACATTAATTGTTAAAGGATATTGAACTAACCATGAAATGGGTGCAACAAAACTTGAAGGATACCCAATATAGGAAGAAAATTTATGCTGACCTAAAAAGAACTCCAAGATAATTCCAGGTAGGTGAGAATGTATACATAAAGGTAAATCCTAATAAAAGCTCTTTGAGATTGAGAAAGTGTTCAAATTTTTCACCCAGGTATTGCGAGCCATTTGAAATTTTGGTTGAAATAGGATCGGTTGCAGACGAGTTATCCATACCACCTATTATTAAAGTACATAACATTTTTCATGTTTTCATTTTGAAGAAATGTATTCATGATGCTACTAATGTAATCGATTGGAATGTTATACATGTGGAATCCGACTGAGAGTTCCAAGTGGGATGGAGCGTATCCTCGACAGGAGATAAATTTTACCTTGGAGCCATAGCATCGAACAAGTCAAGGTGCAATGGAAGCACCTTAGTCTGGAAGAATCTATTTGGGAATTGGAAATTGTTATGCGAGAGGCATTTCCAATCCTACTCCAAGGTGAAGATATGGAAAAATAAATTAGAAAGTTAATAACACTGAGGACAATGTTATCCTCTAAGGAGAGGTGTATGTAATACACCAAGAACTAATGATTTATTATTAATTTCTGCTAATATCTTTTATTTTATTATTTTGAATATTTTTGAAAGAAAGTAAAAAATAAAAAAATGTAATGAAATATTATTTTATTAATAAAAGATACTGAAGGGGAAAAAAATGGAATATTTATTGAAGAGTGTTTGCTAACCCACAAGAGGAAAATACAAGTGGTTGTAGCTGTTGAGTGAGAGCTCAAGGTGTAGGAGGCATCTTCCCCAAAATTAGTTCACAACTCCTTGTTGAGTGATAACAAGGAGGAGGCTCATAAATGATGAAGTCACAGGGAAAATATTATATAATAGTATGTCCATTAGCAAGTAGGAGGTTAGAATTGGGAAGGGACTGAATCTGAGAATGAAAGAGATAGAACATTAAGTGAATTTTTCTCTTGTGGTTCAACGAACAGGTTCGGGGGTTGTGGAGCAAGTGATTTGGCTGATCTAGGAGTTGGCTGGGAGGAACGACTATTCAATTTCTATTTTCCATGCAGTGGTGCCAGTTTCTTATCCTGTGCTTATTTGTTATATTTATATATAGTAGGATTTACATTCTTAACATGGAATCACAATTAATTCTTTAGCAGAATTTGTTATGCATCCGAAGTAAATATTGATCCATTAGGTATCTGATTTAAGCATTGGTCTATTTCGCATCTAAATAGAATGTAGTTTTGTTGCACATTAGTTTAGTAACCATTCATATTATGTTATTTTTTGTTAATCATATTATGTTAGTACAATAACTAGATCTTCTTTTCTGTATTTTATTCATGACTGTAAAACACCAAGGTTGATTATTAATGTATCTTAGATTGGGCGTCCATACTAGATTCGAAGATTTCTAGTAATGTGTACTATTACAATAATTAGTAACTTCTTATTGCAACTAGTTTAACACTAGTCTTCCCTTCTACTTTGGATTCAAATATCATCACTCACTTCCTTTAATTATTTAACTGGCTGTAAATTATTTATGCTAAAACTATTTATCAATTTCTTAATCGAGGGATAAATCTATTTTTTAAACAAATCAAAAATTATTTTAGAATCTAGTTGAGAGCCGAAAGGCATTAGTACTTTTATAAAATATATTAAATATATCCTATTAAAAGAACTATGTTACGAATACAAATTTTACAGATCTAGAATGAGGGATCGAGATAATTTGGATCTGATTAAAATATATAAGGATATATGAAAATTATCAATCTATATATGCTAAAAACTCATGATTTCCAACTAATTAGATACAGATTCACACATGTACTATCGAATCTATTAAAATTATCAGTCAACAATTAAAATCAAGGAAACCACCATTGTCAAAGCTACGGATTTGAAATAAAACGCCTAACTAATCATAGCAACAAATCTTTTGTTTCCCAAGTATGGTCGTAAGCCCATCAAAGGATGGAAATCATTATTCTACACAGAGGAGTATTATAAAAATTCTATCTAATATAAAAAAAACTACAAGCGCTTAACCAAAAAGATCGTTGTGGAAAGGGTTTGCGAAAGGATATTTTGAAAAAGTTGAAAGGAAACCTGCAACCCACAATTGCAGAAGGAAGGATTCCCACAAATTTTGGAAAGGATTTACGAAAGGATATTTCAAAAAATATGAAAGGAAACCTATAATCTGCAACCCACAATTTCAAAAGGAAGGAGTTTCTGCAAATTGCAGAAAGGATAAATGCAGAAGGTTAATTTGAAAAATTGAAAAACAGTCCCATAACCTGCAACCCGCAATTTCAGATGGAAGGAGTTTCCACAGATTGCAAAAAGGATAAATGCAAAAGGTTATTTTGAAAATTTGAAAAACAATCCCGCAATCTGCAACCCACAATCATGGAAAGAGGGAATTTCCACAAATTGTAGAAATGATAAATGAGGAAGGTTAAATGATAAATGAGGAACCCAATAAAGGGTCGAGCTCTTTCCAACAATAGGTTGCATACCAAATGACAAATGCATAATGGAACAATCAAAATAGAGAGAAATTGCATTATACCCTATCAAAAACCCTTTCCAGCATTTATGACAGATGGAGGGCTGACATTTCATCTCATATAGGTTTTCAATATTTTCATTAATTTCTTGGCTACACTGTCAACTTGCAACCAGGACAAATTTATTGCCAAAAGTCAACCTCAGTACAAGCATGTCATAAACCTTGTAATGCTTGGTTAAATACTATAGTATTAAACTCAAGGTTGTTTATGCCAAATATTAAAACCATGACTAGGGTGTGAGCGTCATAGCCTCCAATCCTATAACTTTACAACATACTCTTAAGCCTTTTCTTAAACCTTATAGTCACATATACCTTGTGTCTCCCTCCATAACTATGGTATACACCATAGTTTAAACATATTGATACATCATGCCAAGGTAAGTGGGATCAAGGCTATGGTATTTAGCACCATAGTCCCCATCCCTCTTCTTCACCAAACTGTAATACACCAATAATTAATAATTTATTATTAATTTGAACTAAGTTGTTTTATTTTCGTATTTTGAATATTTTTTACAGAAAGTTGAAAATAAAACAAATGTAATGAATTATTCTTTTATTAATAAAAGATACCGAAGGGGATAGAAATAAAATACTTGTTGAAGAATGATTGTTGACCCACAAGAGGAAAAGACAAGTGGTTGTAGCTGTTGAGTGAGAAATCAAGGTGCAGGAGGCATCTTCCCAACCAAAATCAGGTCACAAATCCTTCTTGAGTGCTAAAGAGAAAGAGGCTCGTAAATGACCAAGTCCCAGGAAAAATACTATATAATAGTATGTTCATTAGAAAGAAGGAGGCTGGCATTGGAAGGGGATTGAATATGAGAATGTAAGATATGGCGCATTACATGAATTTTTCTCTTGTGGTTCATCGAATAGGCTTAAGGGTTCAGTATCTAGTGATTTGGTTGCTCTAGGAGTTGGTTTGGAGGAGCGACTATTCCTTTTATGTTTTCCCAGCAATGATGTGAGGTTCTTATCCTATTGCTATTTTTATAGGTAGATATAGTAGGATTTCCATTCTTAATGTGGAATCACAATTAATTCTTTAGCAGAAGTTATTATACATCCGAAGTAAATATTGATCCATTAGGTATCTGATTTAGACATTGATCTAATTTGCATCTAAATAGAATGTAGTTTTGCTGAGCATTAGTTTAGTAACCATTCCTATTTTGTTATTTTATGTTAATCATGTTATGTTAGTACATTAACTAGAGCTTATTTTCTATATTTTATTCAGGACAGTAAAATACTAGGTTTAATTATTAATGTACTTTAGATCGGGCATCCATACCCAAATCAAAGATTGCTAGTAATGTGTACTATTATAATAATTTGTAATTTTTGAGTGCAATTAGTTTAACACTAGTCTTCACTTCTACTTTGGATTTGTAATTATTTAATTGATTGTAAATTATCCCTGCTAAAACTATTTCTTAAAATGTTAATCGAGTGATAAATCTATTGTTTTAAACAAATCAACAATTATTTTAGAATTTGGTCGAAAGACAAAAGGCCTTAGTGAATTCTATAAAATATATTAAATACATCCTATTAAAAGAACTCGGTTATGAATCCAAATTTTATAGATCTAGAATGAGGAATCAGGATCATTTGGATCTCATTAAATTATCTAAGGATAATCTATTTATGAAAATGATCAATATATATATGCTAAAAACTCACGATTTCCAAATAATCAAATACAGATTCACGCATGTCCTATCTAATTTATTAAAACTATCAGTCAACAATTAAAATAAAGGAAACCACCATTGTCAAAACTACATCTTTGAAATCAAAATGCCTAACTAATCACAACAATGAATCTTTTGTTTCCCAAGTATGGTCATAATCCCATTGAAGGATAACAACCATTATTCTACATAGAGGAGAATTATAAACATTCTATTTAATATCAAATATCAAACTACAAGCTCTCAACCAACAAAGATCGTTGCAAAAAGGGTTTGCAGAAGGATATTTTTGAAAAAGTTGAAAGGAAACCTGCAACCCGTAATTGCGGAGGGAAGGAGTTCCACAAAATACGGAAAGGGTTTGCAAAAGGATATTTCAAAAAAATTGAAAGGAAACCCACGATCCGCAACCCGCAATTTTAGAAGGAAGGAGTTTACGAAATTGTGGAAATGATAAATGTAGAAGGTTAATTTGAAAAGTTGAAAAATAATCCCTCAAACCGCAACTCGCAATTGCAGAAGGAAGGATTTTCCACAGATTGCAGAAAGGATAAATGCATAAGTTTAATTTGAGAAGTTGAAAAACAGTCCCACAATCCGCAACCCGCAATTACGGAAGGAAGGAGTTTCACAAAGTGCAGAAAGGATAAATGCGGAAGGTTAATTCAAAAATTTGAAAAACCCCCATGTTATACGCAACCCACAATTGCAAAAGGAAAGAGTTTCCACAAATTGTGGAAAGGGTAAATGCGGAGGGTTAATTTGAAAAAGTTGTAAGGAAGCCTCGCAACCCACAAACCGTAATTGCGGAAAGATCATTGCAGAAAAGGTTTGTGGAAGTCTGGTTCGGAAAAGTTGAAAGGAAGCTCCCGCAACCCGCAATCGTGGAAGGATCATTATGAAAGGTTAATTGCGGAAATATCCATCATAGAAACATCATTGCGGAAGGTTAATTGCAGAAAGACAATTTTCAAAAAGATAAATTGCGGAAAGATCACTGCGACAAGACTAATAAACTTAGAATCTTGGGAATAAATAGATAAATGAATTGAAGCCTAAATTTCAGGGTTGAGTTCAATGATAGAGGGAAAGTTGAAAGAACAAAGTAAATTTAAAAATGAACATGAACCTTCAAAATCAATAACACCATGTTACATTTATTTGAAGAAAACCTGATGATTTTGTTCCCTTAGCAAACATCTATGTTGCACAACCTTCCATGTATTAGTAACATAAAAAAAAAGTATGCCAGATGTTTTAGCAGCATGTAGGAACTTTAATGATGTGTGTGTGTGTTTGTGTGTGTGTGTGTGTGTGTGTGTGTGTGTGTGTCAATATTTTTTATATGGATATTTTTTTGGTGTGTGAGAGAATGGTATCAGAGCATGGTTACAACACTAGGACTGAACCAGCTCAACACTAAAACTATTAATTAAACTAGAATACTAATTTTGTTTTATTTTTGGTTTGATTCTCTTAAAAACAGGAAGAAAATGATAAGTTTATTTTTGCAGAAAAAATATGGCATAAGTAGGGATGTATGCAGAAGAAGGGTCTCACCCTAGAAATTCTATAAACAATGAAGAAGGTAATCTAAGGGATGGTGAAATCTGGGTAAACCTTAATGAGATTCAAACTAATAACCC
The DNA here is from genome assembly GCA_001517045.1 of Pseudotsuga menziesii. Lineage (NCBI taxonomy): Eukaryota > Viridiplantae > Streptophyta > Pinopsida > Pinales > Pinaceae > Pseudotsuga > Pseudotsuga menziesii. The sequence goes on along the minus strand of LPNX010323479.1, from coordinate 57,576 downwards.
ATATGAACTACAAAGAACTGTTAAATAACTAAGGTCTGTGTTAAAAAGGGTTAGGGAAGATAATGAATGAAACCTAAAAGCTCAAGTGGAACTAAATAATATTTTACTGGCTAAAATACATAATGATAAAAAAGATAAAAACAAAAAACCTGAACATAATATGCCAAAACTATAACTTACAAACATAAGGGAAGAAAACTGTAATTTTCCAGTTCTAGGGCTGAAACTTCCAGTGAGGAAACAATCAAAAACCACACAGAAAAACAACAAGATTTAAGTGAAAGTAGTGATAATAAAAAGAGAAAGAAGTACAAACCATATGAAGAAATCTCTACGGAATTTAAAAAAATTAAACCACCAATGTTTAACTATGAGATTGAAAAAGGAGAAGAGGCAGAAGCCTGGATGTCGGGGATGAAGAAATACTTCAAAATATATAAGTACTCCGAAGAACTGAATGCGAAAATTACATAATATAATTTAACTTGAAAAGTGGATAGATGGTGGTAGGATAAAAGAAAGTAAAAGGAATCAGGGAAAGATACATAACTTGGAAAACCTTTAAAAAGCATTTTAAATGAAAAATCCTCTAAGAATAGTCCTACTAAGAGAAGGATAAGGAATTTTATGAGTTAATACTAGGAGTTATGACCATGAAAGAGCTCGGTATTAAATACCCGAGTCTGCTTCGTTATGTACCATACATAATATATGAAAAATCAAAGATACAACTCTTTCTCAGTTGTCTTACTATCATGTTCAAAAGAGCAGATTGAGTATGAAAATATGAAGACGCTGGAAGAAGTAATGAGAAAAGAAAAATTATGTTATGACCAGAATAAAAATAAAAGAGAAAGTGTACCAAATTTGAGGACTAAAAGACAAGATAACTTTGATCCAAGAAAGAAGAATAATAAATCCGACAAAAATACATGGAATAATTACAAAGGGTATCAAGGCAGTAACTATAAAAATTTCAAACTACAGAATCCTGCAACAAAAGAAAGAGAGCCTCCCACTACTTTTAATAAGAACACCACACAGAGGGAACCCTTGAAATGTTGGGAATGTGGTGAGCCACATTATTTTAAATAATGACAACTAAGAAAGAAAAAATTTAAGTTTCACTCCATTCAGGAATTTGTTACAGTTGGAGACATGGCGAGGAGTATGCCCAGAATCAGTGCTATGTTGGAGAATCAAAAAGTAGACCATCAAACTCCAATGGTCAATATCAAAGGTATGATGAAAATTCAACCCGTTTCCATCCTAATTGATCCAGGTGTAAGTTTGAGTTATGTATCACCCAGGACTGTTGAAGTATGTAAATTAATACCATAAAATTTTGATAAGCCATGGCTGGTACAGTTATGCACAGGTACTAAACATAAAGTCACTAGTTATGTTAAAGGCTATGAAATATTAATGAATGATTTCAATATGCATGGTTATTTAAATATTTGACCATTAGGTTCCTATGATATGTTGATAGGAATGTATTGGCTAGAAAAACAAAGAATAATGTTGAATTGTTTTGATAAAGACTTTACATGCATAGATGATGTTGGAAACACTATTAATGTGAAATGAATTCCAAGAGAGATCTATACTCTACGAATGAAAAGATCTGTACAGAAGGGATGTAAAGTATTTTTTTTTTCTGTAATGGATGATAAAGATACTGATAATAAACTTAAAATAGAAGATATACCTATCTTAAAGGATTTTAAATACATATTTTCAAAAGAAGTCCCTGGACTACCTCCAAAAAGAAACATAGACTTTACAATGTACATAATAGAGCTTATAGAATTCAAATCACAATTACAAGAATTAATTGACAAGAAGTATATTTGACCTAGTGTTTCCCCTATCCTTACAATTTAGGAGCCACTGGGAGTGCCATCACCAACCTCATTCTATTGTTGGTAGTTGGTAACTAGTTAAGCTAAGTTATACTTTAGTTACATTCGGTTAGATGTCTTCCAGTTCAGTTAGTTCCAGTATTCCATGGTTGCATGGGGTTAGGCACATATTCTCACCTACATCATCAGTTTAACTGGTTTAACTGATTGAGATCCTGAATTAGAAATTTGGAGTTAGACTAGTTAACTTCGATAGTGATTTATACACTTTTAGTTATCCATTATGTAATGTTCTGAGATATGCTATACAAATTAGAAGACTAACTTGCTGCAATTTTAATTGAAAATTATGATATAAAAATTACAGTCAATCAGTAAAGTTCCAGACTATGCAGATAAAGGTATTTTACTGGTAAATTGATGAAAAGGGAAGTGCAAAGATGGAAACAACCAAGGAAACTTTTATTACATTTATTTCATCTTCCCTAACATGTTTATATAGGATATCATTTATGTTTCAGAGTCATCTATGCTAAAACTTACTCACATGCTTCTAGGTTATCCAACCATGAAACTAGGAATATTCCTTTAGATCCCTTCCACCAAAGGATTGTGAAAATTTACAAAGGTGTTATAATACATTTAAAATTCATCCAATGGTTTTTCATACATATCAGAATAGTTCAAGACTTGGGGCTATTTGGGAGAAGTTGGGCAATTTTGGCAATTTTTTCCTACAGAAGTCATGTGCAATGGAGGATTCCCAAATAGTGTACAACCTCAAATAATTTGCAATATGAAAGTTTTTATGGAGAGATAGGTCAATCAAAATCATACATCATATTACGGAATCACATTCAGATAAACAGAACTACCGGAATTAATAAAACTGTAAAACTAGTCATTTTTAATTAGCACTAGTAAAAAATAAGGAATTAGTGACTACGTGACTAGAAATTCTAGTCACCATAGGTTTTTCAGGTGATTTACTACTAAATATCAGTAATTTTGACTGAACCAACTATAAATGACTAATTTAGTCACCGTTTAACAAATATGACTAGATAATAAGTGACAGAGTTAAAAATGACTAACATAAACGACCAATTTAGTCACGACATAAAAAATGACTAGCTAGAATAATATGAATTATAATTTATGTTAGTCATTTTTAATTGTATCGCTCCTACAATATTGGAAAATTGCAATTGTGACAATCAAGTGTTACAAGGTTGTAATTATTTTAAATTGTCTACCTTCTATCTCTGACCATGTGTAGGTTAACAATTCTGAATCAAAATTGGAATTTGTGGGGTTAAGAATATCTAGTGTTTTTTCCAAGGTGAGGATAGTGTTAGGTTTTTTTTGGATTATTGCAGGTGATGTGCTTTAGACATTCATGCACACCCCGGCAATAGAAAATTACAATTTTGACAATGAATTTTTACATTTTAGTGGATTTTCACACTACAAATAGATTCAGGGGGTCCATAAATCCTTTTGTAGTGTTAAAATTCAGTAAAATTATACTAATTCTCATGTAGACTGATTCATGAATGACCCCCTGTGTCACTTGACAAGTGCATTTTCTTCTTTCAAGAAATCTAATGTACTAGATGCCAAGTCGAGCTTCAAAGATTCATCATTTCCCGCTCTGTGCATTTTCATGTCTTATTTTTTATACCATTGCATTCAGCTCATCACACTGGCTATGCTTGTATCTCATTTGACAAAAAATTTCATCATTTGACGCTTTCAATAGTCGATTGAAGTTTCAACATGTAATAGTCATTTACGTCTTATTAGTGAAATTCACTAGGTTTGTGTCCGTTGTTAATTCGTTGGTTTTACTTGTTTTCTAGTCTTCTCATCATGACTATGTTCAGAGTGTCCAAAATTTTCCCTATGTTCCTCTTTCCAAAAAAAACCAATGTCCTTTTTTTTAAAGAAAAAAAAAACCCTAGCGATCCATTACCATGTCTACAACATCAATGCATCGATAAATCTTGTTTCGAATTATGCAATCTCCATGCTCAGTCCCCAAGTCTACCCTCCTCTCTCTGCATATGAAATTGGAATGAATCTAATGCTCGAAAATTGAAGGCATTGTCGTTGTTGCTGCCATGATTGCATTAGGTTTAGTCTCTATAAATCATAGTTAATGTTCATGTTATCCTAGCAGGTTCAAGCATTCAAATATGAGGTCTATTAAATTTCCATCCACCTCATACCTTAATCATAACACCATAAGCATGATTCCATCACAACAACATCATCATTGGGAAAAAAATATAACTAAAATAAACATGAAAAAAATATCTTAATGAACAAAACTATAATATCCCCAACATCCTCATATTACCATTTTGGACATTGATATATGCACACAACATCAACAATATACAAAGATACAATTAAAACATACCATGTATGAAAATTTTGGGCATATTGCAAGTCCACATATAATCAATATTAAATCTTTAACATACATGCAATTTCCTAAAATATCCTTATCAATTATATATTTATAAACCAAACAATATGCATAAATATCAATTAAATCCAAAATTTAATAGAATTTCATCTCTAACAAGCCTATGATCCAATAAAAATAACCATGCAATAAAAAACAAGCATATTGTATGGATTCAAAGCAATATGTTTTTCATCCAACAAGCAATAACAAGAATGATGTGGGTTAATTGAATGAGTTAATGAAAACAAAGACGTGGGATCAAGCCTCAAGGAATATCCATCTCAACAAGATATATAGAGCTAAAGAATATGAATATTGTTGATACAATTATATAATAATAATTTTGATCATTTACCTTCAAAAAGCATATATTTTTATTAGCAAATGAAAGATATATAATTTAAATAAATTTGGCTTTACACCATTTATATTTTCCATCTATTTGGTAACTGGTGCCAACCACAACCAAAAAATGAAGCACAAATCAAAAAATTATTCTAACTTCAACTTCACAGGTTATGAACAATATGACTGCCTCACCACCGAAGGGTTTGCAATGCATCAGGTTCACTTCTTCCATCAAATTCTGTAAGAAAACATGCTATCAATTGTATAAGTTCATTCTTGGCACAGGAATATACAAAATATTTCAAATTATCCTTGAATTTGGAATATTTGGGATGAAATTGGATCGATTCGCAAAGAGTGAGTAGAATTTGATCTGATTTAGGGTTTAGTAAATAAGGGTTTTCGCTTTTTCTCTCAATTTGGAGCCGCCTCTCAATCTGTTTCTATGCTTGGATCCACTACTTATTCAATGAGTTGGATATCAATCGAACCATGCAACCAATCACATATCTATATATAAAGGTAGTTGGTTAAGCTAGTTGGTTCCTCTGATTTCTCTTTTGCAAGATAATGATCAACTAGCACTGGATGCAGATATTAAACTACTAAAGATTTATGCAGGGAGATAATTGGATATTCTTTATTTAGACCCTTCCTTGAATTAGGTTAGGCGTCAATTAAATATTACTAACACATGGATGAAAAATGAAAAGGAGGAGAAGTATCCCTATGGCTTGGTCAAATAATTGTGGATTTCTTCAATTTTTTTGAAGAGGCAAAGAAGTGTGTGGTATGCAACTCCAAATTTGCACAGAGTTGAGGGATATTTTGACCAAGGAAAACCAAATCAATTTATATTCTCTTTTCTCTCTCATAGGATGCTGCTACAATATGTGAAGAGGGGTGAGTCATTGGTTGTGTATTCGTCTTGAAAGAAATCCATATTTCAGTCAAATCATGGGCTTTGGTGGATTTAAGATGGTTATGGTGAAAACCATACACTTCCAAAGGACTTCCTTCCTCTTCTTTTGATACATCATATTTATCTTGGGTTGTGATTTACTATGGTAAGTTCGTGGATACCAAAATGTGGCCATTATGTTTTCTAGAGGGTGGTTAGTATGTTTTCAATCATCAAAAGGTCATGTGCACTGACGATATCATTGACCTTCAAATTTTACTCCAATCATTCTTTAGATTTTATTTCCCCCCTTCGAATTTGATTAAGCTTACATCATGGTAATTTCCAGGACCGAGTGAGTGGGCCAGTTCATCATGAAAATACTATCCAGAATAAATCCATCCTTTATGGTGTAGACAAAAACCAAATGCAGTAATATTTAGGGGTTAGTATTAATTTATTGACCTTTAACCATGAATTTATGTTCTAGTTGATTATTATATTAATTACTTGCACTCTGTTAGGTTGTCCATTCTCATGAATCCCATCTTCTAATCTACTTCTTCTATTTTCCAAGGAGGTATGATGTAGCCGATTGGCACCAGGTTTCCAAGAAGCAGTGGCTATTTAAAGTTTGGGTTAGGATACCTTTTTATAAATGGAATGCATGTTGTTCTCCCTAGGAAATATTGAACAGCCTCAAATCAGAAAAATGAGTCTGTGATTGTAAGTATTGGCATTTGGAATGACTAACATTTCATTTAACAAATACTTTTAGGTTTCAATCTCAAAGTCTTTTGAAGGGCCCATAATTTTATAGAAGTATTGATGTGTTTTTTTGAGTGATGATGATTTGCTTTCATTGGATTTGTAGGGTCCTCTCTTTATTTCTCCTGTTTTTTTTGCCCTAAATTTCAAGTCATCTATTATTTTGTTTCCTTTTATCTAGGATTGAAATACATATTTTGTACTTTCCCTTCCTGCAATTTCTTGATGACTTTCCTTTGATTAGATATTTTATATACTCGTTTAGGTTTTTTTTTACTCATTATCTTTACGGTACCCTCAAATATGTGTATTAAAGACAACTATCATCCTATGCTGATAACCAAATAGAAACTAACCAGGGGAGGTAGAACCAACACAGCCATCATCCTCTACTCATAATCAAACAGAAATGAACCCTTCCTATTCTGAGCCAATTACTTTTCTCCACCTTTAACATAAAGAATTTATCAACATAAAATTAAAACCCAACCTGCATTTTATATCACAGGGGAGTTTTTAAATATGTGTTTCAATAACTGAGGAGAAAGGTACATTGTTGCATCTTGGGGTCCATCTATTTATTGCCAAATATTTGCCACAAGGTGCCCATCCCCTAAAATTTTGTAGTTGGTAGCTGCAAATAAAATCATGATTGGCTGGCTCATTGTAGTTAAAGATAAGCCTGATGATCTCATGAAAGCTATATTTATCATTTTATCACTTCTTAATCTTAATTAGACGACATCGATAATGTTTCTTGTAAGCTACATTTTATATGTTAGTGATGATAGGTTCAGGAGTTAGATGTTCAATATAATCTCGTGCATGCCACTATAATCCTGGTCTTGTATTTTAACCTGGTTCAGAGTTGGCATATATATGGTATTAATGAGCAGGTATTCTACTTTTTCACTTTAGTTTTTCCAGGTTAATCTAAAATATGAGAAAGTTCCCTTTCCATTCTGGCTCCATCTCTTCATTACACGGTCTTCTAGTAGTGGAAATGCTCAATAAGTGCAAGACTGTATGGATTGTGTTTCTTTACTAACCTATAAAATCGACATGGAAATGATCTTGGTCAATAATCCATCATTTTAGCTGGAATAGTCTTGAATATGTTTCTGCTGCTGGACCAAGCAATTTTTTGTGCATGGAGTCTTCAAAGTATGATACTATCATTTGTTTTGGTTTGTTAACCGTGTAGAAAATTGTTTTTGGTTTAAATAAATTCCACCCAGTTAAATGAAACAATTGTTAGCATGATGATTGTATTGCATGTGAGGATGCAAATTTCAAAAATATATTGAGATATAAGTTCTTAGATACATAGAATCACATGCCAAACAAAAGGATGGGCATGATGCAAGTTGGTGAAATAGTAGCCACTCATATTATCCAAAATAGACATATAAATACATAAAATGTCAAATACAAGTGAATAACATGCTATGACATATTATAGTGATGATGAGTTGCACAAAAAAACCCAAAGGAACAAGAGAATATGCCCAATATCAGCTAATCAAATCATATATTTGTATATAACGAGTGTATTTATGTATTATATAGATTAATTTCTTTGTCATTTCCCATGGTCTGGTCTGAATTGCATCGTTTATATGTTAGGCCAAGGACACACCATAGACCTACCTCCTAAAGGAAATATGTTTTATGTGGTGCAGCCCAAAACCTCTAGGCTTATTTCTCAAAGCAACTTAAAAAACAAAAGAGTGGATCCCAATTTTTAGCGTGTATTCTCATTGAGTCATCACTCAGGTCTCTTATTTCAAGATAGGAATTGGATCATATACATAGTTCAATTTAGAAATTTGGGTAAATTGTATGAAAAATACAGAATCAAAATTTCTTGAATTCTGTTGGCTAACTAGCTTTCATTGAATTTTAAAAGACATAGCATTATGGCACTAGGTATAGTTTGATGCCCTTCCATGTAGAACTACAATTTATTTAAATACTACCAAAAATGTATCATGTTAAATGAAAAGGCTATAAATTACAGAGAATTTTGATATTTTTGGCCAAACGTTTTGTCCTCCATTATGTAAGTTAGAGTCTAATACTCATTAAGATACAACTTTTGCAGTTTCAGTATTGAAACTATCACTGAATGGTTTGAAGACTTGTTTCTTTAAATTTTAGCTTATAAGTTCTACAATTATGAGAGGAGTTCTTAGCACCCCACTTTTCATTTGAAGTTAGTAGAAAACAGTTGAATTAGTAAACTTCTATTAAGTATAATTGTAATGTGAAGCTTTCCAATTTTGGAGCAAAGATTGTTTTAGTATACCCAATAGCTTGAAAGTATTGGATGCTTTTATCGGTAATTTTTTTACCAATGGTGAACAACCATTTCTAGGTAATGCTTAGAAACCCATCAAAGGCTCAAAGTGGAGCTTGAACCGTTAACATCCAACACACACACCCGACAATCCTTCTCTAAGGTACCAAGTGATTGCACTAACGCATGAAACGATAATGCTTTTGTCAACATACAAATCCATTATTCTCTTGTTCCTTTGGGATTTTCTGTGCAACTCATCATCACTATAATATGTCATAGCCCGTTCTTCACTTGTATTTGACATTTTATGTATTTCTCTGGCTATTTTGGATAATATGAGTGGCTATGATTTCACCAACTTGCATCATGCTCGTCCCTTTGTTTGGCATGTGATTCTATGTGGTATTTTAATTAATTGCATATTTACATGATGTTTACAAATGTGCTTGACTTAGCACATGAACCATAGGCATCAACCAATATCACCTATACACCAAACATTAATCAATGACAGGGTGTTGGCATTGAGTTCCTTCCACGATTCCATATAATATTTACATCATATACACTTAATGCAAATGGGGTCAAAATTGGGGTGTTACATAGGAGAAGCGCATCAGTGGATGATTAAGTATGATGCATAGTAGTACTCTAGCTGTGCATACTCTGTTCTTAGGATTTCAAGAATTTAATTGATGTTCTAAATTAGTAGTTCCAAAATCAAGAGTTATTGATATCCAAGATTAGTTCTTTTTTTTTAGAATAGGCACTTGCGCTTTAATAGTTCAGTTTGACTTTGTTAGAATTAGGAATTTCAAATTTAGGAGAGGAAGCACTGATTTCAAGTTTAGATTAGGGTGTCCTTGCATATGGGTGTACTATTATGCTTTTAGCTTAGTTTCTAGAAGGCCCAGAGCATGCACACTGGGCGCTCTTCTCTAAGGGCTTGGATAGGCTTTATGGAATGTAACCCTAGAACTGTCTTCATTTTACAAGAAGGTAGGGGCCTATGTTTTAAATATTCAGTTTTATCAACAGTATGTACTATTTTCTTTCCTAGTTGATAAAGGAAAGAGCAAATGATTTTCTGAATTTCTTGCATGCTGCAAGTTTCTTTTAGTTTGTTGTTCATATCTTTCAGTTAACCTATTTGTTCAAATATAGCAGTAACATTAGTTTGAGAATTATTCAATTTTCTAGCTTTCTTAGGTTTCTTTTGCTCTGTTGATTTGATCACTATGTATTGAAATTTTAATAGTATTAACCAATGAAATGCTGAGAATGATTTGCATATTCTGGGTTGAATTTCTTGTGGCAACTTATACCATATTATTTCTAGTATTTGTTATTACATGGATAGCATATCCAAAATACCATAGTGATTCCTTATCATAGCTGAACTTAGAAATTAATTTCTTCTTCGGCTGTAATTATCAGTGATGATGGTGATCAGATTAACCTGCAAATCCAAGTAGTTCCTATCTCTCACCAGATGGCTAGTCGCCCTTACTACTCACCTATGAGAAATCGATTGGCCATGATGTCCCCTTTGTAGGTGGGAGTGACTCTCGAAAGAGGATGCAAGTGTTGAACTATGTGAAGTAACTCTTCTTGATGTGGCCCACCTCAGATGCAGTAGCATGGATTTCTATTTCACATCGGTAGGCAGGCGGACTTAATGGGTGAGTGCACAAAGATGAGGGTAGGCTTTTGGCGCATTAGATGCAATATAAAACTGAAAAAATAAACATCCATCAACTTGCATGGATATTTTGAGACACTTACACAATGAATCTTGCGATGAGTAAAACACAAGAAATGTAGGAAATTGAATGACCTTTCCAAATATATAATTTTTTTCTATTGAAAATGTTGTTAACTATTTGAAGTTACTTATTTTTTAACGGGCACTTTTTATTTTTTGGACAAATTATAAGGTATATGTTTTTGTGGGTGCAGCGTCTGAGTGACTAAATCATGGAATAAACTTACGAAAATCGGTATAAATATAGAGAACATATAGTACTAGTGCACAACTATTTTTCCAATAATAAAAATAATATTTTAAATTTTTTTATTTATTATCTAAGAGATCAAACCTCGAAAATGTACATCAATTGTGGGTGTAGTGTTTGAATGTCTTAATGCAATTATTTGGAAATGGGTTTTTTATATCATGTAGAGCTCGGTGTTATTTAGTGCACCATACAATTTTTTTTCTAAATGGTTGAGAAATGAAAGAGATATGGACGAAACACTAATAGTGTGTTTTTTGAGTTGAGGAGTGATGATAGAAGATAAATAAGAAAAAAATAGAAAAAATAATGTATTCTTGTTAAAATTTACATATTTGGAATCTGCAAAAAAAACCATATCTGTTTCTAAAATCTCATAAAAAATGGAGGTGTGTAGCATAATCAGACGAACGGCTAAACATGAGCATATTGAAAATTTGGATATAATGTTGAATTAGCCATGGTTTATCATACTCCAAGGCATAGGCATGTTGAATCCGAAGCAAAGTACGAAGCAGACACATAGGCATAAGAATTCCATGCAAGCATGGGTCGAGGCTCGGCATTATCATTTGGAAGGAACAAATTTTTGAATTTAAACAAAACAGGAGCGTGATTTAGTGAAGCAAAAAGGGAGTGCGTTTTAGTGAAGCAAAACAGGAGCGCGTTTTAGTGAAGCAAAATGCGTGTGCATTTTGGTGAAGCAAAATGCATGGGCTTTTTTAAATACTATAATGAGTGCTTGTTTTGTCAATTATACTTTTATTATTTTGTGTCCTCCTCTAACTCCCTTCTTCCCCCTAACTCTTATTAACCCCACCTCCTCTTCTCCATACCTCTAATCCCCCCTCCTCCTCTCCCTACCTTTAAAATCCACTCCTCTCTCTTCCAAGCACCCCACCGCCCCATTCGTTCTTTCTCTCTCTCTCTCTGATGC
>LPNX010323479.1:26145-43766 GCA_001517045.1 Pseudotsuga menziesii | reverse complement strand
CATCCCACTAAGGACCCCCCCCCTCCACTTTATCTTTGTCTCTCTCTCTCTCTCACACACACACACATCCCTATGTCTCCCCTTAGCACTAAGGACCCCCCCCTCGCATTTTGCACGTTTTATTAAAGCAAAACAAGAGCACGTTTTATTAAAGCAAAACGGGAGCGCGTTTTAATGAAGCAAAATGGGAGCACGTTTTAATGAAGCAAAATAGGAGCGCGTTTTATTGAAGCAAAACGGGAGCGCGTTTTTGCAAGGTAAAACAGGAGCGTGTTTTTGTGTACTATCCTAATTGGCATGCATATTGGCAGCCTTGTGATTAGGCTTGGAAGGGTTGAGATTGCTTGGGATGATTTCTATTTTATGATCAAGTGTGATTGACTTCATTCTACCATTGCATCTAAAAGGTCCCTCAACTTCTTGCACACACCCTAATTCATTTCTATGTTGAAAAAATCATTATCGTTTCATGCGTTAGTGCAATCGCTTCGTACCTTAGAGAAGGATTGTCGGGTATGTGTGTTGGATGTTAACGGTTCAAGCTCCACTTTGAGCCTTTGATGGGTTTCTAAGCATTACCTGGAAAGGGTTGTTCACTATTGGTACAAAAATTACTGATAAAACCATCCAATGCTTTCAAGTTATTGGGTATACTAAAACAATCTGTTTTTCCGTCACAAAAATTACTGTATTCTTTTAGTTTTATTTTTTAATTTTAATTTTCAAAAAACTTTTATTATTTTAAAATTATTTCATACAAAATTAAAACATTGTCTTAGACTTTTGTTGCCTATCTCCAAGCTCATGCAAATAGCAAATGGATATCAATAACATTCCGAAGTTTGAAATCTTATTTCATCATTTTGTATTGTTTATTATTTTCAATTTGAAATCTTATTTCTATCATTTTGTATTGTTTTTGTATTTTTAATCTAATTTTTTAGTTAATTTAGATAGATGTCTGTATTCACATTTGTTATATTTCTTATTAATTTTATAGTGATATTTGTTATAGGATGTAGGTATTTCTTATTAATTTTATAGTTAATTTAAATGTATTTTTATAACATTCAAATGCTTTCAAGTTATTGGTTATGGAACTAACTGTGAAACAGGTGCAACAAAACTTGAAGGCTTCCCAAGAGAACTCCTAGAGAATTTTGTGTAGCTGAACACGTGTATAAAAAGGTAAAGTGCAAGAAAATCTCTTTGAGATTGGGAAAGTATTCAAAGTTGGCACCCACGTATTGCGGGCCATTTGGAATTTTGGCTAAAGTAGGGCAGTTTTCATACCAGTTAGCCCTACCACCTACTGCTAAAGTACATAACGTTTTTCATGTTCCAATTTAGAAGAAATATATTCATGATGCTAATCATGTAATCGATTGGAATGTTATATAAGTGGAACCCGAAGGAGAGTTCTAGGTGGGGCCGAAGCCTATTCTCAATAGGAGAGAAATTTTACTCCGTAACAGTACCATCGGACAAGTCAAGGTGCAATGGAAGCACCTTAGTCTGGAAGAATCTACTTGGGAATTGGAAAGTGTTATGCAGGAGGCATATCCAATCCTATTACAAGATGAAGATATGGAAGAATAAATCAGAAAGTTAATAACAGTGAGGACGGGGTTATCCTCAAGGGTAGGTGTATGTAATACACCAAGAATTAAGATATTTTATTTTATTATTTTGAATATTTTTACAGAAAATAAAAAAATAAAACAAATGTAATGAATTATTCGTTTATTAGTACAGTAACTAGATTTTATTTTCTCTATTTTATTCATGACTATAAAACACCAGGTTTAATTATTAATGTATCTCACATGAGGCATCCATACCCAAATTGAAGTTAGCAGTAATGTGTACTATTATAATAATTAATAATTTCTGAGTGCAACTAGTTTATCTCATCACTCGCTTCCTTTAATTATTTAATTGAATGTAAATTATTCCTGCTAAAATTATTTCTCAAAATGTTAATCGAGGGATAAATCTATTATTTTAAACAAATCAAGATCATTTCGATTTGATTAAAATATCTAAAGATGATCTATTTATGAAAATTATCAGTATATATATGCTAACAACTCATGATTTCCAACTAATCAGATATAGATTCGCACATGTCCTATCTCATTTATTAAAACTATCAGTCAACAATTAAAATCAAGGCAACCACCATTGTCAAAGCTACAACTTTGAAATCAAAATGCTTAACTAATCGCAAAAAAAAATCTTTCGTTTCCCAAGTATGGTCGTAGGCCCATTGAAGGATGGAAACCATTATTCTACACAGAGGAGTATTATAAACATTATATTTTATATCAAATATCAAACTACAAGCTCTTAACTAGAAAAGATCAGCGCGGAAAGGGTTTGTGGAAGGATATTTCAAAAAAGTTGAAAGGAAACCCTCAATCCGCAATTGCGGAACGAAGGAGTTCCACAAATTTTGGAAAGGGTTTGTGGAAGGATATTTCAAAAAATTTGAAAGGAAACTCGTAATTGCGGAAGGAAGGAGTTTCCGCAAATTGTGGAAAGTATAAATGCGAAAGGTTAATTTAAAAAGTTGAAAAATAGTCCTGCAATCTGCAACCCACAATTACGGAAGGAAGGAGTTTACACAGATTGCGAAAAGGAAAAATGCAGAAGATTGATTTGAAAAGTTGAAAAACACTCCCGCAATTGCGGAAGGAAGGAGTTTTTGCAAATTGCGGAAAGGATAAATGCTGACGATTAATTTGAAAAGTTGAAAATACACCCCGCAATTTGCAACCCAGAATTGCGGAAGGAGGGAGTTTCCACAAATTCCGGAAAGGGTAAATGCAGAACGTTAATTCCAAAAGGTTGTAAGGCAGCCCTGCAACCCACAAACCGCACTTGCGGAAAGGGTTTGCGGAATCTTGATTCGAAAAAGTTGAAAGGCATCCCTTGCAGCCCACAACTTGCAATTGTGGAAGGATCATTGCGAAAAGATCTATTGCCGAAAATTAATTGCGGAAAGATCATTATGGAAGATAAGAACACATGATGATGATGTAAAATACTATTTACTTTTCAAAATATTAATCACTTTTGAAATTTAAAGAATTATTACATTTTTTTAATATTTTTTAATACAACAACTTTTTCGAAAGTTGATTTAAGAAAATAACTTTGATAAGTGAAATAATTTTACTTTCTCGCTTTAAAAGTTAATAATTTATAATTTTTTTAAAACTAAAATTAAAATGTTATGAATTTTACTATCTCACCATTTATAATTTTTTATGCTGAAATTTAAAAAGAATACTATAAAACTAAATTAAAATGTTATGAATTTTAGGAATCACACACTTGGAAATTTTTTTATACTCAAATTAAAAAGATTGGAGTTATATCAATACTACAATTTTTAATTTTTAAAACTAAAATTAAAATAATATCAATTTTATCCATCAATATTTATAATTTTTTAAAACTAAAATTAAAATAATATGAATTTACCCCTCAATAAGTACAATTTCAACCATTAATAGATATAATTTCAAATTTCCAGTTAACAAATTTGGAAAAAAATAACGGAGCACCAACGGTCTTATCCGCACGACGTATCGCTTTTTCTCGCGTTGCTTGCAGATGTCCAATTTTTGAAACCTAGTGAAATCGGGAACCAAAAATTGGAAAACCTCTACCTCTATTAGAGGAGTCCTATATGGACTTATCAAAACTTCTGCCAAGAATTGCGGAAAGTATAAGTGTAAGTTTAGTTGCTTAAATGGTATTTTAGATTATTTGAATAGTTTCAAAATATATCATTTAATTTAGAATAGGGATTGGTTATTGCTAAAATTGGAAAAACTACAATTAACATTTTATACCATTGGAATAGTTTCAAAACATGTCATTTAATCTTGATGGTCGATGAAATTGAAAAATTGAAAAAACTGTAATTTCCAGTAAGTTTTTTTGACCTGTTTAGGCAATTTAGTTAGTCTTTATCGACAAAACCTTCTCCACCAGTTCATCCCTGATCAACCCGTTCAAATGAAACCATAATTGAACTTCCGACGGTATTTCACGGTCTTAGACTAAATTCTCAGTTTTAAAATTACTCAAATAGCTAAAAATGATTATTTAAACACTTTATATCATAGTTTTGAGAATTAGTCGGTCAAATTGCCAAATTCCAGCGGATTTGAAGCATCTTGGTTAAAGCTTATACTTTCTATTAAATTACTATTTAAACACACCAAATCACAATTTACATATGAATGGGTATGCAAGGCTTCCTATTAAGTTACTATTTAAACACTCCAAATCACAATTTACATAAGAATGGGTATGCCAAGTTGGAAGCCTTTGGTTAGCGCTCATCGTTCAAAATTGAACCCTTTTCGGTCCTCTCAAAGGGTTTTAACTTTTAACAGAAGTATAAAGTTAAAATTGCCCTTAAAAAAATTTGAAATTTGAAGTGTAAAGGTAACATCTGAAATTACCTATCTATATAAATTTCTCCAAATGTTGAAATTCATAGTCTATAAATTCACTCATCATTCAAAATATTGGAAATATGATAAATTATAATCACTCACTCATGTCATGCACTAGCATTTAGTGCTTAGTTGTGCACACTTTTTTTTGTCAAAATGAAATTCAAAAGGCCAGTTTGATGAGTCCTTCTCTACAAGACTTCATTACTTGCATGAATATCATGGACTCACAACAACTATAAACAACCCTCGATGTCAAGCAAATGTGAATAATGACATGTAGCTAGGATCCCAAAATGTGTAGATGTCCATTTATGCATTGTTAGAGAGAGGTGTCATTGGGGACAATAAATGGAGAAACAATGGTTATTAATAAAATAAAATAAAATAAAAAACAATTGTCTGCTCAAGAATAGTCTTCGATTTGATGGGTGGCATGATTGTGATGTAATCTCCTTCCGTCCTTCCAAACATTTGTGGTTTCTCACGACATTTGTCCTCGACGCCACCAAAATACATATAAAAACTACTTGCGTTTACATCCCCTTTCCTTTAAATAGTCATCTCATAGTCATAACTTTAAGGATTATTATGCATGCACATCCTCACCTTATAATATGAATTGGGTCAAGGTGCACAGACAACCATAAAATATTAAATGTGTCAATACCCAAAGAGTAAGAGACAAATGATAAGTAAGTCTTATATTAAATTTATATAAGTCTTTAATTAACACTATCTGCTAAGATTTGACACATTGGATTGTTGTGATATTCTTATCACTCCTCACCAATGTGATTGTGTAACACCCCAGTTTTGACCATGTTGCATTAAATGTACATGATGTATATATTGTAATGGATCGTGGTATGGAGCTAAAGGAAAAAGCCCCACCATCGATTTAGTTGTGTTTTGTTTCGGCGAATGGAATCGTTGCTGATGGTCTATCGTGGTATACAGCATATATTAACTTTTGTCATCATGTAAATATGCATCTTTAATAAAATAACCCAACTAGCTATGTTTGCGGCAACTAAATTGAGAAGGGGCATGATTTTCCCAAGGATAAGGGGGGGAATTATTAAAATTTGAACCTATGGGGAAAATCCATGTGTCAGCTGTTAAACCCTTTTTAACTTGCTCACCTTCCCTTGTCTTATCCAACTACCACCATTAAAAAGTTATGTTGTTAGTTGGGGCAGTTATGGCTGGGGAGTGGAGTGTGAAAGGACTGTCAGTCCTTTCCCACACGCACACTCCACCAGCAGGTTGACCCTCATGTTTTGGAAAACCACCACCGCCATCACTCCATGCGGACTCTCCACTCTCTCCACTATGCCATTCTCTCCAATGTCGGTTCATCCTCACGCATAGGGGGAGAATTGTTCAGCCTCACGCAGGGACGGTAGTTCTGTTCATTCTCACACACAGGATTCTTCTTGGTTACTCATGTAGTGAGCTGGGAGACGTGTTCTTTCACCCATAATTTTTCCCTTGTTAATAAGCCATTCACGTTCTGGGGGTGCATGTTTTCCATATGGATTTTGTGGATTGTGTGGGTGTATGCTTCCCTTACAGACTGGTATGGCCGTGTAAGTTTTTCGTCACTACAATGTGAGATCGGGGCCGTTGTTCTTCCCTCGATTTGTGATTGCTTCCATTCTTCCCAAGATGTGTGGGTTTACTGTGGTCTCCCTTACGTTTTGGTTGTTGTGGATTGTATGAAGTCGTTTTGGCCACGATAGGGCCAAGAACGACCCAGGAATCGATTTCCCTGTCCAAGCTGTGAATTGCTTGCTTGCTGCGTGTATGAAGTGATTGGTCTTCGGACTGTGTTGGGAGCAGGGATGGGGGCTTGGTTTGCTTGATAAACCTAGTGTGTATGGAAACCACACAGAGAGAGCTAGAGGGCTGGCTTTCTTCTCCACAAGCCCTGAATAGCACTGGAAGGGAAGTCAGGGCCTGAGGGACTGTGTAGCAGAGAAGGCACTGATTCCTTATGTTGGGTGTGTGTGGGTGTCTTAGAAGTCAGGCTAGTTCTGGTGTAGGTGTTCCCAGCTCTGTAATGGGATCACCAGCATAGCATTTAGCCTTTCCCAGCTCCTGGATGGCCTGATAAACCCAACTGTGTTGGCTTGGCTGACCCATCGTTTTCCTGATAAACCCAACTTTGTTAGCTTGGCATGTTTTGTTATCCTTGGCTATGTGTAAGCCTGCTAGTTCCTTATTCCTTGGGGAATCATGCCCAGCTCGGGGGTGGAAGCATTGCTGAGAGATTTAGGAGCATGCTAGCCTATGGTTGGGTGGAACATTGCAGAGACATAGCTAGTTGCGGAACGAGTAGTAAGCTCCTCTGATGTAGCGGAAATCTAGATGGAAGATCACTTGACCGAGGATTGGAAGAAAAATTGCGGGAAAATTTTCTAAGTTTTTTGTCAGTCGTCGGTGGAACTTAGTGGATGTGGGAGCCGCAGTTTCGACGAAGATCAGCCGAAGGGCGCCGAAATGCCAGCTCGATCTAATTGAAGAAACACCCGATATTAGCTTTCAGTGTCAACGAAATTTAGTTGTTCGGACTGCCGAGGCCGTCGGCGAAGAATAGTTGTTGGGTTCGCCGACACATAGCACTTAGTGGTTCTGACCACCGACAAATATTATGTTCCGTGGAAAGTAGAGGGGAAATTTTTTTAGAAAATTTTGTCTAAGTGTTGAAGACCATCGGCAATCGGTGAAAGATAGTGGTTTGGACCGCCGATGCGTCGGAAGAAGATTAGCTAAATGGACTGTTGATGAATTCGGAAGGATTTAGTTGTTCTGAAGGATTTAGTTGGTTGTTTAGTGGACTATCCTTCCGATGGACAGTTGTTCTGACCACCGATTCCACAGTGATCAATTGCTCCGATCTGTCGACAGGATTATGTTCACGGAAAACATAGAGATTTCACTGGCCGCCATTACGAAAGCCTAGAGAACTAGCCGCCCAATGAGTAGACGAACAGATCATCGATGAGCAGTGGAGAAAACTAGAAGTTTTGGTTGCCGAAACGTCAAATTGTTAGTTGGAATGAGACCCGACCCTGTACAAGGAAATTTTGAGTTTTCAAGTGGGATTTCTTAGTAAATTTTGACTGTTTTTCAGAGGGATTTTCAGCAGGGACAAGCCCCCTTGACCCCCGTCGTCCCCCTCAGATAGACGTTCTTTGATGAAGAAAATCTTGTGTTTGGGAAAATTGTTATTTTATGGTTTTTCCAGGAGAAGGTAAGTAAATTTTGAATTATATCAATGTTATGCATCTAACAATTGTGTTACTAACACGTTTGCAGAATCATAGTCACCTTCAAGAGCAGTATTCCAGGTAGTGTATTTTGGTAAGTAAGTGGTGGTTCAGTTATGAGAACCCATGACGGATATGATGCTTAGGATTCTTACGAGCGTCTGCAAGATGCCATGGGAGGAAATGTCAGTAATGGAAATGATGACATAGAGCCTAATGGAAGGAGATTCCAATAGACACCATCAGATGTTGCAGCCACCATGAGAATCTTGATCAAAGCCCAGGAAGAGCAACATCGATTGAATGCTGCTATGTTGTAGAGTTTGACAGACTTGCAAATAAAGATAGAATTTGGATGAGGTACAGCGAGACCAGAAGGCAGTAAGAGCCATACTAGGAGAAGGAGAAGGACTTCTAGTGGATCATCTTACTTTGAAGAATCTAGCGGGGATTCCAGTTCTTCTTCTCATAAAAGAAAAAGAAAGAGACACCATAGGGATCACTCTTGGGATGAATTTAAGAAGGATAAACCTCCTACATTTGATGGTGAGGCAAAGACTGGACAAGAAGCTGAAGGTTGGATTCTTGGGATAAAGAAGTACTTTTAAGTGCATGATTATTCAGGAAACATGAAAGCAAGAGTTGCCATATTCAATCTGAATGGAAGAGCATCCATTTGGTGGGAACACTTCAAGCAAGTAAAGTGGATCAGTGAAAGGAGACTTAAATGGACACAGTTCAAGAAGTATTTCAAGCAGAAATACCTCTCTGATAGGTATTATGATGACAAGATTAAGGAGTTCCATGAGCTGAGATTGGGACAACAGACCATGGAAGAATATGCAAATAAGTTTTTAGAGTTGTTGAGGTATGTCTGGTACATCAGAGATGAAAAAGTGAAGGTCCAACATTTTCTAAGTGGATTACCTCAGTCTTACAAAGATAAAATTGAGTTTTATGAACCTAGAACTCTTGAAGAAGCAATAAGGAAGGCTAAGTATTGTTATGAGCAAAGAAAAGGTAAACCTGATTACCATAAGGCATGGAAGGACAAGAAGAATGAGAAGTTTGACCAAAGAAAGAAAGGTTCCAAACCTTCCAACTTCAGGAATCAGCAGAAGCAGCCATCCCAAGCTGCGAGTAAGTCAGTTGGAGTGATAGGAGAAAATCCTAAAGATCCACCACAAAATAGAGGACCACTTCAATGTTGGAAATGTGGAGGACCCCACATGCGCAGAACTTGTCCACTCGAGAATGAGAGTGCAAGATTGGCTTATAACATTCAAGAAGCAGAAATAGTGGGTCAAGTAGCAAGGGCAGTCCCTAGGATCTATGCAACACTGGAAGACCACTAGGCAGATCACCAGTCAATAGTGGTTGAAGTTGTAGGTAAGATTGTTGAACAATCTATTTTTATTTTGATTGACCTTGGTTCTACTCACAATTACATTACTCCTAGAGTAGTGGAGATTTGTGATTTTAAGAAAGTAAAGCATAAGAAGTCTTGGTTAGTCCAGCTAGCCACTGGAACTAAGAGAAAGGTCAGTGAAGTGGTAGAGAAATGTCCATTGGTCATGAATGGATTGGTCATGTGTGTAGATCTGAATGTTCTACCGCTTGGTTCCTATGATGTTCTCATTGGAATGGATTGGTTAGAAGCTCACAGGGTGAAGCTTGACTGTTACAATAAGACTTTCAAATGCATGAATGAAGAAGGGAACCTAGTAGTTGTGAAAGGTATTCCAAAGATGATTTCAGTACGGCAGGTTTCAACAATGCAGCTGAACAAGTTCTGTAGGAAGGGTTGCCAGTTGTATGCAGCCCATATTTTGGAGACATTAGGAGATGAAACTCCTAGGTTGGAGGACTATCAGGTGCTATAGGAATTCAGGGATGTGTTTCCTGATGAGATTTGAGGGCTTCCTCCAAAGTGGGACATTTATTTCACAATTGAACTTGTGCCAGGAGCAGCACCAGTGTCCAAGGCACCCTACATGATGAGTACACCGGAGATGCTAGAATTGAAGATGTAACTGCAAGAGTTGTTGGAAAAGAAGTATATCTGACCAAGTGTGTCCCCTTGGGGAGCACCAGTTCTATTTGTAAAGAAGAAAGATGGTACACTCAGGTTGTGTATTGATTACAGACAATTGAACAAGGTTACTGTGAAGAATAAATATCCTTTTCCTAGGATTGATGACCTCTTTGATCAAATGAGAGGAGCAAAGGTATTTTCCAAGATTGACTTGAGGTCTGGTTACCATCAGTTGAGAGTCAAGGATGAAGACATTCATAAGACGGCCTTCAAGACAAGGTATGGGCATTATGAGTTTGTTGTGGTACCATTTGGTCTCACAAATGCACCAGCTACATTTATGTGCCTTATGAATAGTGTATTCAGTAGGTATTTGGACAAGTTTGTTCTTGTTTTCCTTGATGACATTCTTGTTTATTCTAAGAATGAGGAAGAACATGAAGAGCATTTGAGATTGACATTGAAATTGCTCAGGGAGCATTAGTTGTATGCAAAACTGAGCAAGTGTGACTTCTAAAGAGATAGAATTCAATACGTGGGTCACATTATCTCAGAGGAGGGTATATCTGTGGACCCTAAAAAGATTGAAGCCATTATGAATTGGCCTACTCCAAGAAATGTGACAGATGTAAGATCTTTTATGGGACTTGCAGGATACTACCGAAGGTTCATTGAGGGATTCTCCAAAGTTGCACATGACATCACTTTTTTGCAAAAGAAGGAGATGAGGTTCGAATGGAAATCGAGGTGTGAAGAAAGCTTCCAGCAGCTGAAAATATTCTCACTAGTGCACCCGTATTGAAAGTTGCAGACCCCGAGAAAGATTTTGTGGTGTGTACCGATGTATGTGGACAAGGGCTTGGAGGAGTCCTTATGCAAGACAACCACGTGATATGTTATGAGTCAAGAAAGATGAAGGAGCATGAGAAGAACTATGCCACTCATGATTTAGAGCTTGCAGCCATAGTACATGCTCTCAAGATGTGGAGGCATTACTTGATGGGTAGAAGATTTGAACTCAGGACAGACCATTGTGGTTTGAAGTATCTATTTGATCAATCTACTCTGAACGCTAGGCAAGCAAGATGGCTGGAATTTTTATGTGAGTTTGATTTCAAAATCAAGCACATAAAAGGGAAAGAGAATAAGGTAGCTGATACACTCAACAGGAAGGTGCAAGAAATGCATGTGGCATCTCTTAGTATTTGCCAATCAGATTTGAGGCAGCAGATTGTTAATCATACTACTAGAGATGAATTGTATGAGTATGTAAAAGACAAATTGCAGTAGCAAGGTCTTAAGAAGAGGTATGAGGGATATAAATTGGAAGAAGATGGACTTCTTACTTATAAAGGTAGAATTTATATTCCGAATGTAGCAGGTTTGAGGAGATTTATTATAGATGAAATCCATCAAGCTCTGTATTCTGGTCACCCAGGATATCAAAAGACAATTACGACAGCTAGAAAGCAGTACTTCTGGCTAGGAATGAAAAAGGACATGGCTGAATACATTTCTAGGTGCATGAAATGTCAACAGGTAAAGGTTGAGCATCAACATCTAGCAGGCTTGTTGCATCCTTTGCCAGTTCCGGAATGGAAATGGGAAGTTATTTCCATGCATTTTATTACAGGATTGCCGATGACTTGGAGACAACATGATTCCATCATGGTTGTGGTAGACAAGTTGACTAAGGTAGCACATTTTATACCAATGAAGTCTACGCATAAGACGGATGACATTGCAAAGATCTTCATGAAGGATATTTTCAAATTGCATGGATTACCTAAGGCAATAGTCTCTAACAGAGATGTCAAGTTCGCTTCCAATTTTTGGAAGGGGTTGTTTGCAGATTTGGCTGCAAAGCTAAACTTCAGCACTGCATACCATCCTCAGACAGATGGGAAGATAGAGAGGGTTAATCAGGTGCTCAAGGACATGCTTCACATGTACGTGATGGACAAACCAACCAAGTGGGAAGATTACTTGCACTTGGTAGAGTTTGCTTATAACAATGGACAACAGTCAACTTTGGGGATGAGTCTGTATGAAGCTTTGTATGGAAGAAGGTGTAGGAAACCTGTGACTTGGGATAATCCAGTGAACCAAGTTGTGCTTGGACTAGAATTGCTCAAGGAAATGGAGCAATAGGTTGTAAATATCAGGAAGAATCTGAAAGCAGCATAGGACAGACAGAAAATCTATGCAGATAAGCATAGGGTGAACAGGGAGTTCAGTGTTGGGGATCATGTTTACCTCACAGTGAGAACAAAGAAGAGTTCCTTGAATCTTGGAAGTTGTGCCAAGTTGTCACCAAGATATTGTGGGCCATTTGAAGTGCTTGAAAGAATAGGGCCAGTTGCATATAGACTTGCATTTCTTGCTAGTACTAGAGCTCATAATTTTTTCATGTTTCTTTGCTTAAGAAATATGTACATGATCCTAACCATGGGATAAATTGGGATGTGATTCAGGTGGAACCCGAGGGAGCGTTTCGAATCGAGCCAATGCGCATCCTTGACAGGAAGGTCACAATGCTCCGGAACTGGGCCAAAGGTCAGGTAAAGGTGCAATGGGAGCACTATGGACCTGAAGAGGCTAGGTGGGAGCTGGAGGATGCCATGCGGTTGGCACATCCATTTTTGTTCAATTCTGCAGAACACTGAGGCGGTACCAATGTAGCATTTTGTTCAATTTTTGTAAAGCACTGAGGACAGTGCTATTGAAGGGGGAGGGGAATGTAACACCCCGGTTTTGACCCCGTTGCATTAAATGTACATGATGTATATATTGTAATGGATCATGGTGTGGAGCTAAAGGAAAAATCCCCACCATCGATTTAGTTGTGTTATGTTTCAGTGAACGGAATCGTTGCCGATGTTCTATCGTGGTATACGGCATATATTAAGTTTTCTCATCATGTAAATATGCATCTTTAATAAAATAACCCAACCAGCGATGTTCGCGGTAACTAAATTGAGAAGGGGCATGATTTTCCCAAGGATAAGGGGGGGAATTATTAAACTTTGAACCTATGGGGAAAAGTCATGTGTCAGCTGTTAAACCCTTTTTAACTTGCTCACCTTCCCTTATCTTATCCAACTACCACCATTAAAAATTTCTGCTGTTAGTTGGGGCAGTTATGGCTGGGGAGTGGAGTGTGCCAGGACTGTCAGTCCTTGCCCACACGCACACTCCACCAGCAGGTTGACCCTCATGTTTTGGAAAACCACCACCGCCATCACTCCATGCGGACTCTCCACTCTCTCCACTATGCCATTCTCTCCATTGTCAGTTCATCCTCACGCATAGGGGGGGAATTGTTCATCCTCACGTAGGGACGGTAGTTCTGTTCATTCTCACACACAGGATTCTTTCTGGTTACTCACGCAGTGAGCTGGGAGCCATGTTATTTCACCCACAATTTTTCCCTTGTGAATAAGCCATTCACATTCTGGGGGTGCATGTTTTCCATATAGATTTTGTGGATTGTGTGGGTTTATGCTTCCCTTACAGACTGGTATGGCCATGTAATTTTCCTATCCCTACAATGTGAGATTGGGGCCGCTGTTCTTCCCTTGATTTGTGATTGTTGTCGTTCTTCCCAAGATTCACGGGTTTGCTGTGGTCTCCCTTACGTTTTGGTTGCTGTGGATTGTATGAAGTTGTTTCGGCCATGATAGGGCCAAGAACAATCCAGGAATCGATTTCCATGTCCAAGCTATGAATTGCTTGCTTGTTGTGTGTATGCAGTGGTTGGTCTTCGGACTGTGTTGGGAGCAAAGATGGGGGCTTGGTTTGCTTGATAAACCTAGTGTGTTTGGAAACCACATAGATAGAGCGAGAGTGATGGCTTTCTTCTCCACAAGCCTTGAATAGCACTGGAAGGGAATTCAGGGCCTGAGGGACTGTGTAGCAGAGAATGGACTAATTCCTTGTGTTGGGTGTGTGTGGGTGTCTTAGAAGTCAGGCTAGTTCTGGTGTAGGTGTTCCCAGCTCTGTAATGGGCTCACCAGCTTAGCATTTAGCTTTTCCCAACTCTTGGATGGCTTGATAAACCCAACTGTGTTGGCTTGGCTGACCCACCGTTTTCCTGATAAACCCAACTGTGTTGGCTTGGCATGTTTTGTTATCCTTGGCTATGTGTAAGCCTGCTAGTTCCTTCTTCCTTGGGGAATCATGCCCATCTCGGGGGTGGCAGCATTGCTGAGAGATTTAGGAGCATGCTAGCCTATGGTTGGGTGGAACGTTGCAGCGACATAGCAGGTTGCGGAACGAGTTCTTTATGAGATAAGTAATCTTGACTATTCTGTTTTGCAATCGAAATTACTGTAATGAATATGATGAACATGTTGAATGCTTGTATGAACGTATGTTTTCTTCCGGTGTATGATAGATAATCATGTATGCATGTTCTAGTTCTAGTTCAAAGCATTCTGTTTCAGCATCCTAGGTACATACATGTTCATGGGGTGGTTTCCCGGATGGTTAATGCTATGGTAGCGTCCTCTTTGCCGGTCGAAGGGTCGGGGACGTTACAGATTGCAAGGCATTCTTTTGAAGGTGAAGTCCATAATTTTAGGTCTTTTTCCTCATTATCATGCCTTTTTGGTAAGACAATACAGAGGGCAGTGGCCTGCATCAATATGGAAAACGGTTTTGACCTAGAGGTATACACATTAATGTGATTGTCGATTCATTAAATCACGGACTCGTACAAAACACAATAATTTTTAGGACCCCGAGCCCTTAATTACTCACGCCTAGAATTTTCTCAAATCTAGCAATTAATTTAAACTTCTTTTGGTATTTTGGTTCAATTTAAAATGCAGATTATTGAGACACGGACGTGCAGTGAGTTGCAAGGATTCAATTGACTTAGGCTTGATTCCATTGCCCCTCCCTCCCATACATGAATGCTTTCATGACAAGTGTTAAACAAAAAAACTTGATGCCTTGACATTGGTTATGCTAGCTTTGCTAACTTGCTTGGTATGCAGGAATTTGTTTTAATGTTTTCTGAGTTGTGTATTATTTTTTCTTAGGTTCCCAATCCTTATCATTCTTACATCTCTCAAGCTAGGATTGCATATGGATGCTCCAACATGGTTATGACATAGTCTAAGTAGTTTTTTTTGTATAATGAAGTGTGCTCCAACTTGAAAAAATAGTTGTTATGTTACTAAACTGTAAAATTAATGATACACATGACAAGTTAATATGTTCAAAATTAGTTTTATTGAAAATATATCATTTTTTCATGTAAATAGTAAGAAGTACTCCATTGTTAAAAATTTAAAAGAACAATCTTATTGTTGGTAAAAGGGTTTAATTAATTAATACAATTATTTATATTAATTATGTCGAAGATGTCTTTCTACGAGGTCGGGTTTTCGACACAATTCCCAATCATGGTCGTCCCTCTGACCAATAAAAATCATCCACGTTTTTTCAAAAAATTTCTGCTTTGTAAAACTATATTGAAAACTTGGTCGTCCCTTGATCGAATCTGAACTTGCCGCATGTGTTTGTCTTACATTTATGTACTTTTCAGGCATGAGAAGTAGGCAGAGGCCATGTCTTGGATTTGGTAACTTTGACTCGGGGATAGACCGCCTAAGAGTCCTAGACTCCACTCCAGTACACCCAACCCCTTTGAAAAACCAAAAGGTCAAGATTTTCATTCCATGGCGACCTCATACTCCCTATGTGACCTCTTACTCCCTATTGGAGAACCCCACCCAAAAAGAATACAGTATTTGATGGAAAGAAACACTGGGCCACAAAGCTTCCACCCAGAAGATAAAGATAAATAGGCCGTAGCCAACCCCCAAACCACGATAATCTGTGATTTTTCTCCACCATACTAATAATAAAAGCAACAACAATACCCTGATTGTCTATTTTGTGATCCATTCATCCATCGAATCCATCCATGGAAATGGAAGGGAGATGGAGAGGCAATTTAGCTTTGATCCACAAATCCTTGAAACCCACTTCTTCCGAGGGTTTCGGAAGGTGTGTGGCAGCTCTGCGACCATTTTCAGTGTCATCAGCTGAAGAGAATGACGTCGTAGTGGTTGGAAGAGGGTCGGGAGGATACGTTGCTGGCATTAAAGCTGCTCAGCTTAGTCTCAAGACGACCTGCATAGAGAAACGAGGCACTCTTGGAGGCACCTGCCTCAACGTGGGATGCATCCCCTCTAAGGTATTTATTACTTTTACCATTCTGTCATTCATTACTTTCTTTTTATTTATTTTTACAGAAACCCTAATTAATTTTAACCATTGTGCGATCCGAAACTCAAACCCACTAATTAAATTTCAAACATACATAGATCCATTGATCATTGCCTTTTGAAATACATTCATGGCAGTTGTCCCAATCTGATTAAAAATCTCCCCAGACACATGTTCTGCCCTCATGGGATGTGGCGTCCGTGCATGTTGTCTGTTTCACTTGTGTAAGCAGGCTATTTTTTGTGGATCAGGCGAGGTGCAAGTCTTGAGTGAGAATTTGGCGGATTATATACCCAGCTGCCCCATCTCAGTTGAAGTGCTTTCGAGCGTGGAGAATGTTGGACATTTCTGGGGTAGGCCGGCTGCAGTTCATTGTAATATTTCTATAATGCACAACGAGCATTGTAGATTGCAAGCATCATCTAAAAATATTTACGAGATCTTCATTAGGCCCGTTTAATTTGTTTTACATGAGGGTTTAGGCCTTGAAATTCCTCTGTAAATGCAGACAGACCTGCTGCTGCATTTGAAAGATCTCGTCTTTGTAAAGTTCAAGTTAATCACCTCCAGGGTTGTAATCCAAATTTTGCCTCTATGATGGGCTGAGGCTCGAGCATAAGTGAGATGGAATGGGAGGGTTTTGCCCTATTTTTCTTGAGGTGATATTACTTTCTTTGCTTGGTATTCTTTTCCCCAGAAACAATGGTTTCTACCACAACAATAATTTTTAAGTTATTGCTGATTTCTTTGACCTCTAAATTCCAAACCCTAAGCTTGAAAACTTGAATTTAGCCACATCGCAAATATAGTCTAATGAACAATGGCTATTAACTTACTTTTACTTGACCCTTACTTGCCAAGGCAGGTGACTCCTAGTATCTGGCATGGTCATCATACTAATATTCGGAATTAGTCAACATAAGCATGAAAAAGTGTGGAGCCAAGCATTTGGCCAGATGCGAAACACTGCCCGCATACTTCAAGTACTTCGGAGTCATACTGGGAGTATGGTAACCATGCAAGGAATAATGAGAGTCGGATGTTGAAATTAGAGAAAGCAAATTGTATCAATAGAGACATAGACCTTTAAGAATCACAGATGATATTTTTTTTTAAGTAGCATGGGTACCCGTACCTGGGTGTAGGGTATGTGTATCTGTATCGGATACATGTACCCATGTACCAAATACTTTGTACCCACAAACCCTACCATACCTAAAACTTGGCTGAAGTACCTGAGACTTTTGTTATGGATTTAAGGATGCTAATCGCAAGGGGATGAGGTAACCCTATATAACGAAGAGTCGCCGATATTACCCCAAGCTTTCACAGTTGGTTAATGGACATAGGCTAGAGGATTTTGCTGTTTAATTAATAATTCACATCATTTTTTGAACCACTTCACATTATTTCTACATTTTTCTGATAAGGAATGTGTTTCAAATATCATACATCTATTACTACCAGGTACTTTGATTACAAGTTTTCCCCCATAGCACAGTTAAATGTAAGCAAACAATTCGCTGATTATTCCGAGCTTTGCAACTGCAACGTAGATCTGCAAAACAATGGTTTGATACCTCGAGGCTAGAACGC
>LPNX010323456.1:68548-89097 GCA_001517045.1 Pseudotsuga menziesii | reverse complement strand
TAGTTTGATCATTGCATTATTATTTTGATAGCAATCTCCAAACCTAAAGAAGATGCTCTAAATCTTTTTATTTCCCAGTGTGCTCGAGAAAATTGAATATTCTATCTATATGTTCAACAAATATTCAATCTGCATAAGAAATCAATCAGCCCTGTGGAAGAAAGTTTTTAGATCAAAGCAAAAATAACATATTTCAGTTCTGGACAGAGTACGCCGACAGAAAGGAAAGGATTTGAGTACTCCCTATACAATGATTTCAACTAGTGATCATCGCCTTGTAATAAAAAGATTGATAATAATAAAGTCAGGCCATAGGTTGAAGAATAGTTAGCATAGGAACTATGCACTAATAATGCTTGGCAATGCCCGACATAGAGCATGAATTGAATTTCACGCTCTTGGTAGATTAAATATTGTTGTATAATAGATTTTCAAATCTTAGAAATGGGACCATTAAGACTGATCATGGTACTCGATGCTCCCATTGATAGATCATAGGACAACCAATAGTTCGTGTGAATATATAACGGATGAGTTTTATTCATCTGCATATATATGTTCAACACTCGAAAGAAAGTAATTATAGCAAATTTTCAAGTTTGAAGGGAACAATACTTACCGGAGTCGGACAAGCATGCCATCTACCTTCAAAGTCCAGTCTCAAGTTAAATAGTCTTGTTTTACCAGGGCACTTCTCACAAGTTCTGTGGCCCATTTATCAAACTATTGTCTTTACAACTTCATCTAAATGGATCATCAAAACAATACACTGATCAATATCCATACATAACAATGACGACTCAGAACAACTATCATTATTTTATGGATAGGCCGCTGCTTTGTACTGTCTCTCTTTAACGTCATTATAGGAATTACATGTTGGCAAAAATAAATATGACATGTCTATCAAATGTCATTATAGGATTTACATCTTGGATAGGGGTGTTTGTCAAATTTAACCCCTGGTTCCAAGCTTTCGCCATAGTCTTCTCCGGGAGTAAAGCCTCCTCAGCAAATGTCATTATACGAATTACATGTTGGATAGGTGCGCTTGTCAAATTTAACCCCTACTTCCAAGCTTTCGCCATAGTCTTCTTCGGGAGTAAATCCTCCTCTGCCATAGCCAGATGAGTCTTCAGGGGGGGGGGGGGGGGGGGGGGCGGTGGGCCAGACGAACATTGAATTTCTTTCATCAGGTCCAAGCTTCCACCATAGTCTTCTCCGTGATTAAAGCCCCTCCTACGCCATAGCCGGATGGATATTCAGAGGGAGGAGTTGGGCCAGATGAGCATTGAATTTTCTTCATCGTATCTAACCTTTTGCCATAGTCTTCTCCGGGAATAAAGCCTCCTTCTCCATAGCCGAATGAATCTTCAGGGGGAGGAGTTGGGCCAAATGAGCATTTAGGTGGAGGAGTTGGTGAGACCACTCTAGAACTATTCCATTTCCTTTGCACCGTGTAAAACAATAGCACAATCGTTGATACCAACCCTGATATGGAGAAAAGACCCCAGAAGTGTTGAACCTGAAGTTGACTGGTTCCCGACTGATCAATTATATTTTTTCTGCAATCATGGTCATAATAAGGCAACCATTGTTTACGCAATTTGTACAGTTTTCTGTTTTCTGATAACTCTAGTATTCTACCAGAAACATCCCTCGCCAGTTGATAATCCATGCAATCAAATGCCTGCCCTAAACAGCCGCTCAGAAATCACAGATAAAATTAAAAGCGTTATGGCCGCTAGTTATTTCATTGAATATTTGGGGAAATAAAAACCAATTATAGATCACAATTTCAATCACTTACAAATCCTAAGTTTAGAGAGGTGAACGTTTGGCCAGCTATGGCGAGGCGACTGCAATGTTTAGACACAAGGGATTGCATGAATGGACGTGTGTCTATGATAGCGCCCACATCACTTCTAGTCAAAGCACCATAATAACCATGTCTGGTTAGAGGTACTAGTCTGTGCTGAGAGATTCCGTAAAATTGTACCAATAAGTCTGCGAATGGAGATCCATTATGATAACCAATTCTTACATTGCTGGCCGCAACACTGCTGATGTCGTGAAGGGTCCGTTCTAAACGTGTGGCCGTAAGAATAGCTGATAAATTTGCTGTGTAGCAAGAGTGCAGAATTCCAAAAACAAAAAGCCAGGCCACAATCACTATGCGTCCCATTACGCTCCGGATGTCATCTGCTATCCCAAATCAGTTTTTTCGATTAAATTAGTGTTATGCGTCTTAAACAGAAAATGGAGCACAAACTAGGAATTTGTGATATAGAAAGAGCACAACATACCCTGATTAATGAAACAAGTTGAAAAACTGAACCTGCACACAAACCAACATTGCCAAATTTAATGTATTTTGAAGGCTTTCTATCTCTTCTATAGCTTCTATTTCATGTCCAGTTGATAGGTCTATAGAATAGGGCATGGCTATTAAAAGTTGTTTCTTACCATAATATGTTTCGGAAATGTTCCCTACGCTGCCCTTGGAACCGCCGATTGTTTCCGTGCTCCAAAATATAGACCACGAACCCTTCGGAAAATAAGAACGCCACGGTTAGTAGCCACATTTGTGCAGTGAAAGGTTTGGCAAAAACCCAACCAAAACCAACGATATCTTGATCTTTTAGTGGAACATGTTACTATTGGTTAGATAGTTGGAGCATTTTCACAAACGAAACTCAATGTTCCTATTGCGAGAGGGACACATGTAGAGACGAGTATCTAAGTGTGGAGGTACAACAACATTATTATTTGTTGAGCTATCTCAGTTCTTTCAGCGCCGTGGAGAAACTGAGTGGGAAAAGCAAGTGCTGGTGTGACAACTGCTTCCATTTGCAAGATGCCAAGAAGAAGTTGAAGGTCAAATCTACACCTCAAGTTCTCACTTACCAGCGAAAAGGTTTCAAATACACAGTACATGAAGGTGAAATGGAGGGATTCAAGAAGTTGTTCTATCATGTTACATTCCCCATGGAGTACATACTGCTAATTAACAATTATGGAGATGGAGAAGCAGATGATTTTTTGTATTCTTCATTTGATGTTGTGGTGCATGTGGGATGCACTGTTAATGATGGGAATTACATTTCTATAGTGAAGAGAGGTGACCAATGGCTCATGTTTTATGATGAGGAGGTGGAAAACATCACGGCCACTGCTTCAAAGCAGCTTGCAGAGGATCCATGTGGTCGAGAAAGAGTGAAGGTAGAAGCCAAACTTCCAGCCACACCCCCAGAAATATCCTGTGATTTAGCACCTAAAACATAACGGTTTGCTCTAGTAA
Source organism: Pseudotsuga menziesii (assembly GCA_001517045.1). Taxonomy (NCBI): domain Eukaryota; kingdom Viridiplantae; phylum Streptophyta; class Pinopsida; order Pinales; family Pinaceae; genus Pseudotsuga; species Pseudotsuga menziesii. The sequence continues at coordinate 85,796 of LPNX010323456.1, read as the reverse complement.
AATATTTATATGGACATGTTGAAGTAGAGTGTTATGAGAATCTATATTTGAATTCAACGTGGACTCAAGCAATGGATGGTACTCTAGGCATTGCAAGGTATTTTCCTCATTACAATGTAAAAATGAATAATTATGGAAAGCAAGGTTTAGTAATGACCACAACCGAAGCGACACAACTTTTCACTCCCTGCAAACTCTCGGTAAAGGATTTATCAAATCAACAACAACAATCAGCGCCTTTGGGATCAGTCTGGAATCGTGCAAGAACTTGGGACGAAATAAATTTAAGCACCTGGGCCAACAGTAGGATAAAGGAATTTCTCATTGATTTAGGTTCTTTAGAATTCGACATTTGTAAAGATAATATTTTGAAGGTCTCAAGCTGCGTAGGTGAAGTATTGATGGTGACAGTGCGCAACAAGAAGTGAATTTGTGACTCTTACTCGATGGACTTTAAGTTTCAATGGGATTGGTTAATTGAAGAAAAAATGAAGCAAATTTCGGGCACTTTAAATATTCCATAGGCTTCTTCTGGTGATTTGAAAGATATGTAGTTGAACGTGGCTTTGAATACAGACCAACGAATCCCATACTCGAAAAGAAGTACACTTATTCAATATCTTATGTCCTTCTTGTCTCCCATTCAAGATCTTGAATCTTTGGATTTTTTTCAATCTTCAAGCCAAGAGACAATTAGTATGGCTGATAAATATTTAGTGCAGTTAGGTGTAATGATTTGTGGCCAGGAAGTTCTGAAATTAACTGAATTATGTTTGAAACTTGTGAAGTTGGTTATCCAACCTCGATTAGGAACGATTACTTTGGACAATTTTTATCAAGGTTTATGTAAGGAGGGCCTTGTACTTGGAGCTTTGATGGAAATTGCAAGAAGGATATTTTTTAAGGTTGGTACAGAGGTAGAAAAATCAGACTCTGATTGTTTAAAACTTTGTTTCTTCCATCTCGATGGAGACCTTTTTACTCTTCTCTCAGTTTACAAGAAGTGGGAGGATAAACGAAAATTCAGAAGGAAGAAATGGTGCTGGGAAAGTAACATTAATTCCAAATCTATGGTAAGATGTAAAGATGATATCATAAAAACTTCAAGTTGTCTCTTGAAGAGGTTCCGTGGAAAGAATAATTACAATTTGCATTCCCTTGTTGCTACAATTCAACAAACTTGCAACATCTACCAGCTTGGTATAGAGGTAGACCATCATAAAAGAGAAATCCAATTTTTTTAGATACAGAGAAAATACACCAAGAATTTGAGAGGATGGAAGATGTATTGAACTATGAAATGCAAGTGGGTGCTAAAATAATCACTGACACAAAGCGCATTGAACTATACATTGTGTTTGGACATAATTCTCATTTAACAAGAGAAAAGATTGGCATTCTATGTAATGGGAAGTTTTATTATGAGGTGAATGTGGAAGAAGACCCTGAGTTTTTAAAGCTTGTCATTTATAAACACTTATTCTCTCATGTTGACATGTCCAAAAGTTATTCATCTAACAAGTTAAATGATGGTCTCTATGGGATAGGCTATTATGAATCTTTAAGAAATGTGAACTTAAAGAGATTCTTATTATTTTTCTATTGGAAAGCTAGCAGTCGCGACTGCTAGCTTTCCTTCTAGCATAAGCATGTGTGCTTATGCTAGAAGGAAATGCTTATGCTAGGAGGAAAGCTAGCAGTCGCTAGCTTTCCTTGATCTTGTGCCATGTGCTTATTTCAAAATAGAGCACATGGCACACAATCAAGGTATAAGCTAGCAACCACCAATCACTATGGCCAGGGTTTTACTATAGCGACTAATAGCTTTCTTTCTAGCATAAGTATGTGTTCTTATCCTACAAGAAATGCTTATGCTAGAAAGAAAGCTAGCAATCGCTAGCTTTCCTTGATCTTGTGTCATGTGCTTATTTTAACCTAGCAACCACCAATCACCATGCCCAGGGTTTTTCTTCTACAAAGCTAATGAGTGCTAGCTTTTCTTCTGGCATAAGCATGTGTGCTTATGCTAGAAGGAAATGCTTATGGTAGAAGGAAAGCTAGTAGTCGCTATGTATTAGTAGTCATTAAGCTAGGAGTCGCTTATAATTCCACAAACTTCCACTATGTATTAGTATACTAATAGTGGCATCAAGTAGCATTGCTTGAGATTTTGTATTACTCTAGTTCCATATAGATGTTATTCTTCACTAGTCCACAATATAGGTTTAGATGACACCAAATAACTATTTTCGAGAGTACTTAAAATAGGGATGACTCCAATCAAGGATATTTGAATTTACTTTGAACAATTGATACAAAAAAAAATCTCAGTGAGCCATGATTATACAAACTTGCATGATCAATCATGGTTGGATTCAAACCTACTTAATAACTGCCTTCAATACTATTACAAGTTCCATGATTATACAAACTTGCATGATCAATCATGGTTGGATTCCAACCTACTTAATAACTACCTTCAATACTATTACAAGTTCTTAAGTATGGAAAATTTTTAAACATTTTTACAAGTTTTTCTAAGAATAGTTTTGTGTTTGTATTAAGATTATATACATTGATAACCAATCTTGTTTGGATTACGCTTTGTAGCTCCATCATAATTTATATGTAAAGTCCCTTTTGGCAGTGGGGACTAAATGGTGGGGAACAATGTTTAATTTGCACAACAAAATGATGCCATACCCTTTTTAGCTATTACAAGTATATTTTTTTTTTGTAGATTGTGTTTTTCCTAAAATATAAGAGCACACTTTACATGGTTTAACCTTAACTACAAATCATAATTCAATTGTGTGTTACAAAATTTGTAGGAGCAATAATGGAAAGTATAATTTTCACAAAAGGGGACTATGTTGACCTCCTGGTTAATGGTCAAGTTATTGGGCTAGGAAAGGTTGAATCTACAGAAGTTGGAACTTATTATGGTGGAGGAAGGGTTGTTGCAGGTTATGTTATGGTTTTGATAATTGAGGTCAGTCAACCACATTTGATTGTGGAATATGTTGATGAAGGGGACACACATCCATGGAGGACTACAGATTTGAGGCACACCATAGGTAAATCAAATACCAAAGCATGTGTTAAGAGTTATTCATAGTTTATTGAATGTTTTTTTGAGAAAATACTAAGTTTGTTATGTTTGGTGTACAGGTGCAAATGTTTGTTCAACATTTTCTATTGGAGATAAAGTAGATCTTTTACAACATGGAGTGAAGGTGGGCGAGGGCTCCATATTCAATACAGACCTTGGGAATAAGGTTCATGGAAAGATTGTAAATAAAGGATGCATAGTGGTTAGAATTGAGAAGGTGTTAAAAAATGATGCTCCTTTACCACATCGAACTGGATTTGAGGAAACACTAGGGGGTGCAATAGAATCTTATGAGATTTGGCCAGAAATAGATTTGAAACCTCATTGTGAAGATCAACCCATAAATATTCCACGAGATAGGGCTGCATTCACATGTACAAGGGTTTCTCTTACACATGGATGCATAGGAACAATTATGTGCATTGCCAAAGGAATGATAGTTAATGTCCATGAGGATGACATGGTTGTGGGTGAAACACTAGGTGAAGATAACTTTGGTGTTTTTGTGGAAGAGATACACGGGTATTGTGAAAGATGCAAGATTGGGGATAAGTCTATACATGGATTGGTTAGATGGCCAATACATAAATTGGTGGACAACATAGGTGAGATGTTAAGGGTCAAGAAAAAGTACAAAGAGCCACCCATGGAAATGCTGATATGGGATGTTATAGAGGATATAAGTCCTTTATACCAATGGGATGGGGATCTTTATAATCAAATATGCACACTGCAGCCCTTCTGTGTTAGTTGTAGCTTATGCTTATGCATGAATATGAAGATACCCAAGCAGTCATGTCTTTAAATTTAGCAGTCATGTCTTCAAATATTATTCACTGAATTCTCCTTCATTTATTCTCTTTAAAATCATTGCTATATGCATTCTTTACCAACAGTCATCTACAGGAACTAAATCTCATAAATCTGGTATAAATTTTCATTCACTGTGTTGTCAAACTGAGGTACATTTTAAGCATAGTGTTGTGTGTGAGGTCATATGCTAAAATGTTGTGTGCTTGATGAGTATGGGATCACAAACCCCCACCATTACATCAAACCAAACCATTAAGCGATGTCTTTAAATTTCCTTTCGAACTGTGAGTTTATTCTCTAAACTATAGATACCGTGATTATGTTATTGTCGAGACTTACGCGTACCTCTTAGAGCAGAGCTTTTGGACAAGACTGGTTCAGTTTTTGGGCTTCTAATAGAGCAGAGCTTTTGGACAACGAGCTTACAGACTGCCGCATTCACTGGAATCACTGAAGGCAACAACTTACTCTTGAAAGGCAACCGATCGCTTCCTGCAGTCCTGAAACAGAACGACTGTCTTTTAGCGCGATCTCGCTTGGTCTGGATGGTCGGCTTGTCCTATCACTTTGTATTGTCTTAGCTCTTAGCTCTTTAGATTGAACCATTTTAAGGGACGTAATTATGCTTCAAATTAGAAGAGAATCCCACAAAGTAGAGGAGTGCCTAGACCCATTTCCTTAAGGCAGATCACAGCTAGTTTCAAAATTGTTTCAGAAAGGTCCTAAGGTCCTACGGGGCAATCACCATCGCTTCGACACTCAGGCACACATCTATACGTCCAGACCTATCCAGACGTTTCACTACAATATCAATATGCACCAGCAGCTTTCCTTACATCGCTTCATGAGGACATCCACAGCCTTGACTGCCACAGGCTCGATTAGAGCAGAGCTTTTGGACAACGAGCCTCCTCTCCACTGCATTCACTGGAATCACACTTGGTGAGCCGGCAATCATACTCGCTAATGGCGGATCATTGCAGGTGCAGGGCAGGTGGCAATCATGCTCGTTAATGGCAGAGAGGGGATCATTGCAGGGGTGGGTGCAGCGTGTGGGTTCATGAAGCGAAGGATCATTGTCGTTGCAAGAGTTTGAATGGTGTACTGGCGAGAGGCATTAGGTGGCAGGGTAATGGCGGGGAGGGAGTCGATGGCGCGTAAGATGGGACGTGACGGAGGAAGGAATATGAAGACGACGACGGAAGGAAGACCGCGACAACGAACGCAGGAGTTAACGGCATCTCGACCAAACAGAGGGACATCGTGACGGGTGCTGAGAACGGACACGACGGGGTCAGCGGCAATCGTCGCGCGGATGTGACGGAGGAAGGAAGACCGAGGCGGGGACGGAAGGAAGACCGCGACGGCGAACGCAAGAGTTAACGACATCTCGACCAAACGAAGGGATGTCGCGATGGGTGCCGAGAACGGACACGACGGGGTCGTCGACGATCAAAGTGTCAACGCAACGATTGCCGTCGACCAAAATCATCGCATCGGTAGCTTACCCCATTTTTATATGTAATTTTGTACAGCCTGAGTGGGCCTAACGGTTAAGAGAATGTGTTTTATCTTACGAAGTCACAGGTTCACATCCAAAGGGGTAAGGTATGTACACCTTTGTAGACTTTAGCATCAGTTAAATCACTACGCAGTGTCTCGCTTGACAATAACCTTAAAAATATATTATTATTACATACATTTTTTCTATTTTCTCTTGTCTTTGCAATATAAACTAAATAAATTATAATAAATATTATTATTTTAATTACGTTGTAGTGGAGACACAGTCTCAAAAGATTCCTCGTCTCCTTGACCATTAAAATTCTAACACGTGCCCCCTAGCAAATATAATTCCGACATGTTTCTTCGGCCTAACGAATGATGGATGGACAAGTGTTGTATCTACTAGACATTTGTCGAGTGTTGGTGGGTTCATGAAGTTTTCATCGCATGCTGTCATGCAGTACTTCCTAGAGTTTTCTCGAAGTATTGTTCTGCGATACTTCCTGGCGTGCTCAGGAAGTTTTCCTTTCATGTTGTCTTCGGTTACTTCCCGGATTACCTAATCTGGCTTTCCAGAAACCCATTTGCATCGACCTTTGCTTCAAAATTTTAACCCATTCTTATACTGGGTCGTCAACCTTCGCCGGTGTGGATATGAGAATCAGGGTGAAAGAAAAAAGACACACATAGACCAAATTCACACTGGAACTGTAAACTGGTTTTGGATACCCATTATTTGTCGAATCTATCCAAAGCTTATTCCCAAGCTCTTTTTGGTACTGGTGTTTTAAGCAATTTTTGCTCCGAACCCCTCGTGTGTCATCAATAATGGGAAATTGAAGGAGAAAGAAGAAAGCATGAGCATCTTTCTCCAAAGTTTGTATATTAAAATTGAGGATTTTTCTCTTAGGATTCTCACCACATTCGTTTGAGCCCGTGAACGAGAATTCTGGAAGAAATTGAAGTTTTTCAAGCCAAATGCGGCCGGTCTCAAATTCCTTCAGTTCTAGAGTAGTTGCATTTTACAAGGGCCACTCCGAAGGATTTGGTGTCAAGATTTTAGCCTCCCTTTATCTTTCATAATAAAACATGCATTTTTGGTCGCGGGCATAATTTTATCTTAGGATTCACGGAAGCTCCCTTTGCTCCCATCAGCACTCCATCTATTATCAGACGACAGACGACTGACGACTGCTTTCTAGATTTTAGGGGAACTGAAACCTATTTTTCTTCTCATTCGATGCCTCCCTCCTCAAGCTTTTATATCTTTTTGTTTTTGGTTTCAGGTAGGAGGAGAATATGTTTTATGGGAATCAAAGCTTCTGGTTTCCTATAACCGAACACACAAAATTCTATTACAGTTACCTCTGTCCTTTCAGTTAATTCAGTGCATAAATGTTTTCGCTTTGTACTTTTAATATGCAGAATATCGTTCGTCTTTTTGTTTCCTTGAGCTCTGTGTATATTGCCCATGATTTGAATTTTCTACATACAGAATTCAATATTTGGGACGAGCTGCACCAGAATGAAATGGTTTGTTAATGGCGGGAAGTAATAGAAATTCCACAAGTAGTTCTCAGTTGATCGACGCCAAACTTGAAGAGTATCGAATTAAACGATGTCCTGCATGTGGTCATTAGATTGAACGCGAGGAGGTATGTTTATGTTTATACATCAATTGTTCTCTTTTTGTACTCAGACATGATTGAATATATTATTCAATGCAGAGAGATATATTACATCACCACATGTCCATGTATTAGAAAAAACATTTATGATTCCTGCAATCGTGTCTGGCTATGGTTTAATGGCAACTTGGAGGGTGGATTACAACCTGCTTTAAAAAATCTTGGACCTCCTTTCTCCACCTTATACCAGTGGTTGGCTCACTGCTATGGCACTACTGAATTTGGATAGTAACCTTTTTGGGATGGGATTTTTTAGCTTTCTCATGGCATTCTTACTAGATGGTAATTGTTTTTGGATGGCATTCTTGGTTTTCTCTTATTTTAATGGCATTCTTGTGGGATTAAAATATGTATCTAACCATCTAAAACCTACAACCAACCGAACCAACTACTACGTTTAACACTTAGGATAGCTCTTTCCAAAAAAGAATAGATGATTGTGCTCATAACAATTGTTTTCTTCTTGCAGGCTCTTCGAGATTGGCCTGGGCTTCCTTGTGAGTAAAATTTGACCCTACAGATCAAGAGCTCATAGAACATCTTCAAGGAAAGGTTGGTTTTGATAATTATGGCCCTCATCCTTTGATTGATGAGTTCTTGAATGCAACATACGAGAAGAAGCTAGAAAAATGGAATAAGCAGAGGACATGTCTACCATGGCCGAAGAAGCAACAATAGAAGCAGAGATTGATGCAAAATTGGCAGAGGAAGCAGACACGCTTCTTGCAACGCCAACTTCACTCTTTGATTTGGATTTCGACCTGGACGAGGTGGATGGATTTCCATTATAGTTGGTATTTATTTAAAGGATGAGTGCTGTTCTTTTTTCCTATATTTTTCAGAGTGGATATCTATGACCCACTTTGCATTCAATGTAGTGTATCATTTACACACTTGATACGGACCATGCACATATCCCGCTGAATACAGATCTCCAATTTTGCATTATGGCTCTGAGCTCATTTTAAGGTTGGAGGATGTGGAAGCTGGCTTGAGTATGAACCTGAGTCAAATATTGATAGTCTCAGTCACAAAATCACATCCCAACAATCTTTAGTTATAATTATTAACTTTTCAGTATTGCATGTATGAAATTTTGTCCTGGACGATTTATTAACTTCATAGTATTACAAACAAGTTTTCACATGGGCTGATTTTTTATTAAAAGGCTTACATAATATTATTATTTGATCTTTTCAAGAATGCAACACTATTATTTGATATTTTCAAGAATGCATCTATGTACAAAATCTGTCCTTATATAATATTATTATTAATTGATCTTTTCAAGAATGCAACTATGTGTAGAATCTGTCTTGCTCTTATTTTGATTAGCTCAATCATAATCATGTTTTGACAAGGAAATGCAATTACTTATTAATTTTTTACTTCTCATTTTTCCTTCGTATTTTGGACTTTGCCTTTTGTCTCTGGATTTTGTACTAAGCTATGAATCCTTAAAATGGATTTTGAGGAATGCCACATGAAAGTTGAATTACAGGGAATTCATGATTTCTTGTTTATGGACTGCTTCCCAAAGAACTCAGGTCTATATTTTTTCTACTTCAATAATTTAGTTATGCAGGATTGGATTTCATTACAATCCGAATCCAACTATAAAACTCAAATAACATTGACTTGGTTTCAAAATCTATAAATTACATGTAATCAGCCAAATTTTGCAAATTACATGTAATCTGCCAAATTTTGCATGAAACTGCGGCTAGAGTTGGCCCAATACTCTGCCACAAGCTTTGAAAATAGTGATGATTTATTTTCCATAAGTTTTGCAGGTTTGTCATAGTATGCAAATTTGCCTAGTGATGATTTGAAAATAGTGATGATTTTGCATGAAACTGCGGCTAGAGTTGGCCCAATACTCTGCCACAAGCTTTGAAAATAGTGATGATTTATTTTCCATAAGTTTTGCAGGTTTGTCATAGTATGCAAGTTTGCCTACGATAAACCCACAGAAAACTCATTAAGGTCCACGGAAAACTCATTAAGGTCTGAATCATTGACATTGGCAACAATAAATATTTCAGCACTTTGAACTAGTGTTTTAGTTGGTTAACCTGAAACCAACACATTCTAAACTTTCAAATCAATGGAATTGATATTAGCGCAGGGACTGCCAAAAGTTATTTAGCATTTTAATAACATTTAGATGATTCAAGTTTAAATATTATTTTTTGAAATCTGAATATTTTTTTATTAGTTTTTATAAAAATTATACTTTAAATTTATTTAAAGTTTTTTTATCATTCAAATTAAACAAATTTAAACACTATTTTTTGAAATCTAATTTTTTTTACTAAATTCAATAAAAAAATTATTAAAAAAAAAGACAAAGAAAAATCACCGAACAGCTAGGTCATCAAATTCTAGGCCCCCTCCATTTGTATAAAGCAACAAGCTTTTGAAACATAAAACCTATTGTTCAATTTATCAATTGTTGAAATGTTGGATAAGTTGCAGTTTTTTAAAATATTGAGTCTTTCTGCAACTGAACAAAGCATCTGCAGAAGCAAGTGCTTTGGAAAGAGGAAATAGAAAGTTACAAGTTTGTAATAAAACTTTCTGTATTTAGGACTAACCCTTTCCGCAGTGTGAAATGCAGAAATCGAAAAGTCTTTGTCTCGTATTTTTTTATCTTATTTCCCAATTTCCCCTTTCAGCATTGCAGAATATGAAAATCCGAACTTTGATTTTTTTTTTATCAGCTTTCTGTAAATACATTTGAATAAATTACCATTAAACCAACATACATTTTTAAATAAATTTCTTAATTAAAATGTATTTTAATATTATTTGTTTATCTACCATAAATTTGTAAATTAATTCATTAAATAGAGGTATATATTACTATAAAACTTCATGAAAAATACTGAAACAGAAAACAATTTATAAACTAAATCTTTATTATGCAAAGCTACATCATGTCCCTTGCTCCAGTAACAACTCCCCTTGTTGATTATTTGATTATATAACTTTGCTAACTCAGTTGTACTACTTTCACTTTGTCGTTTTCTGTTTTACTGTATTTTTGGCGCAGTGTAAATTAACTATCGTCTTGTGAGCGAGGTCCCAGTCTCCCCAAACGTTAACATATACAAACAAAGTAGGGAAAACAAATTTGGCTGTGCAGGATTGGATTTCATTGGAATACGAATCCAGCTATAAAACTCAACTAACATTTACTTGGTTTCAAAATATAGAAATTACATGTAATCGCCCAAATTTTGCATGGAACTGCGACTACAGTTGGACCAATACTCAACTCTGCCACAAGATTTGCAAACAATGATGATTTATTTTCCATTAGTTTTGCAGGTTTGTCATATTCTGCAAGTTTACTTGTAAGAAATTGACGAAAAACTCATTAAGGTCTAAATCATTGACATCAGCAACAATAAATATGTTTTTTTAGCTGGTTAACATAAAAACCAACACATTCTAAACTTCCAATTCGAACTGATATTGAATCATAGACGCCTAGCCCAAGGACTGCCAAATGTTTTCTAGCATTTTAATAACATTTAAATGAGGTTAGTTTAAATATTATTTTTTGAAATCTTATTTTTTTATTAAATTTAATAAAAAATTACCTAAAATATAAATAAAGCTTTCCTATCATTCAAATTAAATAAATTTAAACACTATTTTTTGAAATCTACTTTTTTTTACTAAATTCAATAAAAAATTGTAAAAAAATAAAAAGGCAAGGCAAAATCAATGAACTTTTAACCTAATTAAACAACTTTTTGCCAGACCATCAAATTCCAGTCCAGGCCTCCTCTGTTTGCACAAAGCAACAGGATTCTATAAGTGTTTAAAACATAAAACCTATCGTTCAATCTTTATGTTGTGTATTACTTCATTCTCTGTTGAATTTCAATTCTTTTCATAATTGTTGCATCTTCCATAGACAAAGAGTGCCTAGACAATGAACTGATACAGCAAGACACAAATTCCAGGCTTCCTCCATTTGCACAAAGCAACAAACTTCCAGAAGTGTTTGAAACATAAAACCTATCGTTCAATTTATCAATTTATCAATTGTTCAAATGTTGGATAAGTTGTGTGTTTAACAGAAATGACAAAGAGGTGCAAAGGAACGCCAAAAGGATAACAATATTGAGTCTTTGCGCAATTGAATGAAGAATTTACAGAAGCATGAGCATTTCACTTAATAAAATCTGCTTTCCGCAGTGCTTCTCGATTTCCGCTTTCCGCATTGAGGAACACAGGAGTTACAAGTTCATAATAAAAATTTATGTATTTAGGACGTTTCCGCTGTGCGGAATACTGAAATAAAAAAGTCTTTTTCTCATATTTTTTTAATCTTATTTTCCAATTTCGGCTTTTTTGCATTGCAGATTGGGTATTTTTGTCATACAATAGTGGAAAATACATTTTCGTAAATACATTTGAATAAATTACTTTTAAACTAAAATAGATTTTTAAATAAATTTCTTGATTAAAATGTATTTTAATATTATTTATTTAACTATCATACATTTTTAAATTGATTACTACTAAACTGAAATCAGTTCTTAACCATACCATTCATGGTTGGGAACCTAGACAATAAACACATCTTATTGGATCTTAGTCATAACTCGCTCATCTTAAGTAAGTTGCAGTTTCTGATGGCCATGCATTTGTCTCACAACAATCTGACCGGACAGATTCCAGTGAATTTTGCAGATTTGGTGGTTTTTCTTCTTTAGATCTGTCTAATAATGATCTTGAAAGTGTAGGTCCTCAGTTCAGAGTATCCAATAGCTCACCACTCATTTTTTACGTACGTCGGGAATCTGAACCTCTGAGATGGATCTGGCTTACAGGCTTGCAATGACGGAATACCACCAAGTAATCATGGTGGTAATAATTCAAACCATAATATTATTAAATATTTTACTTATAGAATAAATTATATTAATCTTTTTTCCATGAAAAACCATTATGATTTTCACTAAACCCATGATCGTATTTTAATTCTCTTCTCTCATCTTTCGTTAACACCTTCCAAAACCAATTATATCAAACCCTTTGCCTTAATTTTTAAATAATGGGCAAACGACTTCACAAATTGACATCCATACCCTTTGCCTCCTCCATTTTTGAACACTACATAAGAGATAATAATTCCTATGAGTATAATTTTTCTTTAATTTTAAAATATGCAAATATCTTCTCTGTACATCATTTTCAAGAGGCAAAGCTCAAATTGGGAAACCATTACCGTAATCCCTAAGTATAACTATTAGGTCCCTGAAAAAATAGATGTTCAAGGTTTTGGGCCTTTGATTACCTGTTCACAACCGTAATGGTGCTTATTTGCTTCGTCTTAAATTTGTTTTCATTTCAACCTTCTCTGCTAAGAGAATTAAACAGGTGATATTCTCTTCTTTATGCCATTAATTTTGACTCCTTTGATTTGATTTGAAGTTACAATGCTATCAGTTGCATTCAGAAGAATAACGTCTCTGGTTCCAACGAGGTTAAGTAAGTGCAATTCTTCTCATTCGTTTCAATAGATGCCTGGAACTGTCTTTCTCACGGGCCTGAACTTTTATTTGTTTGCCAAATCGTTTTAACAAATAATTTAGAATCACATATTCTAAGACTTAGAGGAATCCCGTTTTTATTCACCGGATTCTGGTGAGAGTGGGATAACAGTTATTTACAATTTTTTTTATTTACTGGATTCTGGCGAGGGTGGGATACCAGGTATTACAGATGATCCTCCTCCACTTGCGAAACAAGGTTTCCGCATTTTCACGTCTTTCTGGTTTTCGATTTTTGGTTCGGATTGCAATCGAAAATCCGCTTCTCAACTTACGAAACAGGTTTCCACACTTTCACGCCTTTAGGTTTCCAATTTCATAAGTAGGCTTCCAGACTTTATAAACGAGATTTTAGAACTTCTCCACTTTCTGGTTCGGGATTCGGAAATCAGCTTCACTACTTCTGACACTTTCAATTCTTAGTGATTAGTGCTTCCTCCAAACGATTACAAGTCAGACATTGAACAAATCAAAGCGGTGAGGTTTATGATTCAACATGAATCGAGAGGGTATAGAGGATCCACGGCTCTATATTGATTGCGTGTCATTGTATTGGCTAGGCCAAATGATTAGGCTCGCTAAATGTACTTCTTAAGGGCGAATGTACTTTTCTTGTGGGCGAACAATAAGCAGTTTGCTACAAGTCATTTAATGTGATAATAGTAGGTATGTTTTCAGTTGCAACCTATTTAATGTGGTAGTAGCAAGTATATTCTCAGTGGATTGTTGTAAGCTGTATTAGATAGCAATGTGATAATAGTAGGTATGTTTTCAGTTGCAAGCTATTTAATGTGGTAGTAGCAAGTATATTCTCAGTGGATTGTTGTAAGCTATATTTAGATAGCAATGTGATAATAGTAGGTATGTTTTCAGTTGCAAGCTATTTAATGTCGTAGTAGCAAGTATATTCTCAGTGGATTGTTGTAAGCTATATTAGATAGCAGGCATGTTCTAGGTGGATAAATCTTAAACAGCTTAAAATCTTAAGTATTTTAACGAAGGGCATACCTACTGCCGTTGCATTAGATGGTCTAACACAAACTGCTTAATGGTTTCCTTTCCTAAGTTGCCCATTGTTTTATTTCAATTGTATTATAATGGCAACCCTGATTAATCATTTACATTCCATTAGGCGAGCTGAGTGAACAGACAGGCAGGTTGAGAGAGGTAAGAACACACCGATGACTGCTTCGAGATCTGTTTGCTGGGGTGAGCGAGACCTGTGAACAGGTAAGTTTTAAGCAGGAACGCATCGATGACTGCTTCGAGACTAATCCGTATTAGTTTGCTGAGATGTGCAAACAGGTAATCCGTATTAGTTTGGGAGGAATAGCCAGGAATAACCATAAACGCTGGTTGGTAAGCTCAGTTAGTTCTGCTCAGACCGGCCTGGGTGGCCGAGAGCTCAAGATACATATTCCAGATGTCTACTTGAGTCTACGGTAGCCGAAAAACGAGGGCAGAAATCAATCGGACAGCATGGCCACATGATGCAGTCTTGCCATCCCAACATGGTATCTATGCTGAATGTAGCATTCGTGTTATGGGTGCATATTCGGTGTCCAGTATTGAATATTCTGCTGGAGGGTGCATATTGGTTGTCTAAGAAAGCAATACTTTTCAGAGTTGTTAACTATGGATTGGAGATATAGTTACTCAATTCAGAGATGCTACAGCTTCAATCATAGTTAGCATGGCACAAGTCTACTCCAAAGTTAGCATTAACTCCCAAACTACAAGAAAGCCCTTTTTTACCAAATGTATGACCACAGTTATGTCTATTACCTGCATGAAATGTATGACAGCTAAATCCAGTACCTCTTACATTAACTCTGCTATCTGTCTGTCTCTCTAATCCGCCATTGAATCTACCAGGTCTCTGTCTCTCTAACCCGCAATTAACTCTCCTAACATAAGAATCTCAAGGAATATGACTTTCTTAGACAGCCAACGTTTTGGACAGATATATTTTTTTTTCCAACCAAAACCAAAAGCAAACAGAGGTGAAACTGAGGGTATGGGATGCCATTAGATTGCAAAAAGGGTTTTCAGGGTTCTCGAAACGTAAAACTGAGGGTATGGGGTGCTTAGATTGCAAAAAGGGTTTTCAGGGTTGTCGAAACGGACTATACAGCTAAAATCTGCAATTTCAGCAATTTACAATTGAATATGCTTATGAGGAGCATTGCTTTATATTTTTGTATAACTCTAACAACCAACCAGGATCGATAATAATTTTCCATACACATTTGAAAAACTAGACTTATAGCTGTCGTTTAGTGAGTTGTTGTTAAAAGGAAAAAGTGACATTCCATCATTTCCATGCATAAAGCGCTGCTCTACCGCACCATTTTCCAACATCTTTGCCTCCACGGGCTGTATAGGGTGAATAATTTTATGTTGGTAAAAGTATATATAAATAAAATGCCAATTTGATCTACCTATTAAAAAAAACCCATATAAAAAGTTTAAAGGCATTTTACCGGCATTTTACCTGGTTCCCCGAAGTCCCTGGTACAAAACGAAATGGAGCCATTTATTAAATAGTGGATGCAACTGCAAGCAGTGAAAGAAAATGGCGAACTACTAAAGAGAAATGGGGAGAGTTTTATGGAGACGCAAGAAGGTTGAAAATAAGAAAGTAGACAGTAGGATTAGAATCGGGTTTTGCCTAACTCGGAGCCCAAGGCACGGGGGGTTAATGGCTTTCTATGTAGAGAAAAGACCAATGCATGGCTTTAAAGCTGTAGCTGTTTCTGTTTCGCACGCTCCATGTCAATGTTTGTGATTATTATTACTTGTCCTTTCAACGGGATGTTTTGCCGGCGAGCCTGACGTTTAGCCGGCGAACCAGATGGCGGTGCCAGAGAACCTTACCCTTAAAGCAAGCCTGTCCTCTCTTAGGCTTCGCACATGCATTAAGACGGACCTTTCTGGAGCGCCCTTAAAGCAAGCCTGTCCTCTCTTAGGCTTCGCACATGCATTAAGACGGACCTTTCTGGAGCGCGCTTGAGTATGACGTCAGTGTAACTCAAATCCCTGTTTTACGCACATGAAATTTGAAAAACCTTGGCTCTGTGTTAGCCAACTCTGCAAATACCGTAACCTGAAATTTGAATTTTAAACTATCTGTCACAAGTTTATTGGATAATAGGTTTGAAATTTACAGGCTCGTCAGTAATTACGGTATTTTGTGTGAGAAAGCATCGATGCCTGAAGGCGCGCCCAGGCTGTAGGTGGGTCTACTGGAAATGCCCCAAAATTGAGCTAGGGGGCGCCCTCGAGTGCGCTCGGTTTTTTCCCTCCATGTGCGGAGGCTATCTGAGACAGGTGCGGCTCCATCCCATCCTTATTATACATCAATGGGAGACCTATCTCTTCTGGTCATATTGTCAGATGTTACGAGTCCCTGGAAATTTGATCGCTGCATCCTGATCCCATCCATCAATGGCACATTGGCAGAACGTTTGTCTTCCGGTCATGTTGTTTGATGCCAACGCGCCCGAAAATTGGTTTTGGGAATCGATAAACCTGGATTATTAACCAGGGTTTCAGTTGGATCTCAACGTGGTTGATATCCAACTCTCAAGATAGTTGACATTCAAGCATCTGTTACTTAAAGCAACAAATATTTTATATGTAGTATAGTAATAAATATTGCCTTGGCAGCAGGCTCCAAATTTGAAGCCTTCGGGGCCGTCAAGGGCCTTTTTACCCGTCATAGAAGACCTATTTTTTTTTTAACATGCTAAATAAATTCAATTACTGAATATGCCCGTCAATCAGGAAATGGTAAAATGTTTTTGAAAATTTCACTGGAAGGGCTGATCCAAAATCTGCCCGTCAATAGTTTTTTAGTGCGCTGAATCTGGGGCAGCTGGGGCCGGGGCTTGTGCCATGTGGACAGTGGGACCCGTCACCCGTGACACCAGTCACCCAGAAATTGAGATACATAATATTAAATTATTTTTAATATTAATACTTTATACAGTGTTTCGAATTTACCTCGGGTTACACTACCATACTCTTCAGGGTATCGGTTTTGGGGTTAAAGTCGTCCTTAGCGCGGCTGAAGAAGAAAAACACTGGTCCCAAAGTTTTGCAGACTTAAGGAGGTACTTGTCCCTAAATGTAACACACTTCAAAAACCTGGTGTAACCCCTACAGGCGCGAACAGTAGGAAAATATGACGGTAAAACAGATTCGGGTAAATTCATTGTTATTCCAATTTGTCTTCTTCTTGTTTTTTTTTCCCGGAGGGATTTTTCTTCCATAACTTTTATAACCCGATTTTTTATTTTACTGGAAGGTCGTGGAGGAAAATTTCCTGACTATCAGGCATACTCCATTTGCATCTGGGTAAGCAGTAAACATACAGGCACTGGTCGAATTCGGTGGCAAAGCGGCCCCATCGCTGGGATCTACGTGAAGATTATTGTGACCTCCAAGGTTCCTTTCGCAGTAATTCCTACCATTTTAAGAATTTATTGTACATGTATTTTTGAATATTTTTATCTAGTAAAAACGCCATTGTAGATTTACTGCGAAATCCAATA